>CM038682.1:126866507-127265642 GCA_021605205.1 Aegilops longissima | reverse complement strand
TGTCGGGGGTTGGGTGCGACATATGCCAAAGGATGGCTTATCATGGTGGGAGCAAGTAGAACGTCGCCGGTGCCCGGAAGCGGGATGAGGCGTAGACACAAACGCCGTCGTACTTTACCCATGTTCGGGGCTCTCCTAGGAGATAACACCCCTAGTCCCGCTTTGCGGGTTCTCCGCATGATCACTAAGGCACAAGTGAATACACAGGTGCTCCTTGAGCTGTATGCTAGAGGTAGGAGAAGGCTAGCTCTCTCCTTCCTCTATGATCTGGTCTAGTTCTAACTGGTTCAGAACCCTTTGCATGGGTGCCCTGGGGGGTTTATATAGGCCTACCCCCAGGGGTACATTGGTAATCCGGCCGGATGTAGGGCCCGGCCGTCAGCCTCTTCGGCCACCGGCTTATCCGCCGACTGCTGGGGCCCGCCGCCCGGTGGGCCCCGCCGACTGGTTGGGTACGGGGCTGACAGTCCGTATCCGCCGCTCCCGGGTCTTGTTGGCAGCTGATCACTTTTGTCGTGTCTCTGATGACGCGGGCTTGGTCAGGGGGTCATGGCTACAGCTCCGCCGCTTGGCCGGCGATTACTGTAGCCACTCCATGTCTCGTCTGGTTAATGGCGCATGGGGCCCGAGGAAGGGGCGGGCCGACTCCTAGGGGCCGACCTCCCTCGGGTCCGGTGGTAGGGCTCGCCGTCTTCGGACTCTTCTTGCTGGTGGGGCCCATCGTCCTTGGGCCGTCTGAGACAAGCCGTCGTGGGAGCAGGACTCCTTTGCTCGATGATGTTAGGGATGGCATGGCAGCGATTGCTACGCCCGGCGGAGATCTCCGCGATCTGCTGCTGTGGCCACGCCAGACTCAGAAGGGGAGGAATGGGCTACTGCTGTAGCCATTCCCGTCCGTCCCGCCGATGAGGGCATGGGCTTTGTTGTTGTCACGGGCTGACTCCTCGGGGCCGACTTCTCTAGAAGCCGCCAGGTAGGAGTTGGGTTGTCTTAACCTCGCCTCTAGGACTCGGTCGTTTATGGGCAGCCGGCTGTTCCTCCAGCCGGCTTCCAGAAGACGGTCGTTCATCTTGGTGTCTTGAGGGGCGTAGCCAGCCCCGATGTCTTGAAAGGATATGTGTGACACCCCAAATTTTTAAACCTGTGTTTTATTAATTAAAATTTATGCTAGGAAACATAAACTTTTATTTTCTGGATTTTCTTTTGATTTTAGAACCTTTCTGTTCTTTATTTTTATGGAGTTTTTACCCCAAGTGAAAACTTTCCAATTATATTATTGTACTGGTTTACCCTCTCCAGAAAAACACTTCTATTATCAGTGGATTTATTTGCATAATTTTTGCTCTCTGAGCTTTATTCCTTAAAGTGGTATTTCATTAGTTTCGAAGCCCTATTTGAACTACAACCATTTGATAAATTTATTTAAAATTCCAACCAAAATTTGGGGATGTCATGTGATGTTTTTAAATCACTTTTATGCAAAAATATGTTCTGTTCATTGGAGATTTTGAGCTCTACCCCAAATTTTCAAATCTGGTCCAGTGGGCAATTTTGCACTACAACCTATTTAAATATTTCTTTAAAACTTCCACCAAAATTATGGGTTGTTAATAGGAGTATATTATTCAACTTTATGCAAAAACCCAGTTATGTTCTTTGAAGAATTTGAGTGAATCAACCTCATTTTCATTCTGGTCCAACTTGATGATTTGTACAGCAACCACATTTTATTTTGCTCTGTTGCCTATGATTCTTCCTCATGCTTATAGTCCATCCTGCAAAACCCTTAAGTCCAGGAGCATGAACCCTTTGGAATATTTTTAGTTCATGAAATGGCAGCCTTTAGTTTCTGCCCAAAATTGGTTTTCTCAAATATTTGCACTAACACGTTTCTATGTTTGACAAACTAACCTGGCCACCATCACCTACACCTAAAGAGACACTTATCTGGAGATTTTGGCCACTTCAAGAACTGCCTAGATGCCTCTAGCATTTTGTCAAACACCTTGTGGGCATGGCCAGATTTGCCATAAATTTTAGTTTGCAAAATGAACTTGATCCACTGACCCAGAAACCTTGTCCACTAAGCTCCTAGCTACTCCTAACCTAGGTCTGCTAATTGCCAGCCTCATCCAAGCCCTGTGGCATGCTTTGACATTTCGTAGAGCAGCTAGCGTGCGTGCTCTGGGCGCGCCCAGAGCGCATGTTTTGCACGCGCGTGCACCGAGCCGCCGCGTCTCGCTGCCGCCCACCCCGCACCCGTTCTGGCCCTTGGCCAACCGCAGCCAGCGCGCCCCGTCTCCTCCTGCACCGCAGAGCCACCCCGACCACCCCTGGCACCCCTCAGCGCCACCGTCAGGTCGGCCGTGGCGGCTAGCTGACAGCCGCAGCAGACCCCGACTGTGGCAGCGCCGCCCAAGCCAAACACGCGCGCCAGCTCGCCCCTTGAACAGTTTGGAGCTCGTCGGAGTGCGCCGGCCAGCTCCACGTCGCCCTATCCACTACAGGAAGGCGGTCCGCCGGTGACCTTATCCACCGCCGCGGGAACCGACCTCGGCCGCCTATTTAAAGGAGCCCCGCGCCTCTCCGAACCCTCAGGCAGCCTCAACCCATCCTCCTAGAGCTCCCCTAGCTCGCAATCGACGAGGGGAGGCCATCTTCCCCGTCTCCGGCCAGCTCGGCCACCGCCGCCTTCCTGCCCCGTTCAACGCAACCAGACCCTCCCCCGGCCATCCAACACCACCACCCGACTCCCCTTCATCTTGCAGAGCCGCCCAAACCCCCTGCTGCGACGGAGAGCCACCGTAGCCCAAATCCCCCTTTGCTCCCGAAGCCACCGGCAGCCGCGAAGCTCGCCGCCGGCGACTCCCTCCGTCCCCTCCTACCTAGCGACCACCAGGAGGACTGCCCCGGAGTGGTGAATCCATCCCCGCCCTCGGAGCCCCGCGAGGAGCCGCCAATCACCGACGACGATCGCCGGAGTTCCGCCCCCCGCTCGGGCAGAGGAAGAGGAGGGAAAGGCGACTGGTCAAACCTGACCAGTGGGCCCCCTGGACCAACTGTTAGCGACCCACGCGCCGTCCAGCTGGATAAGTGAAGACGTAAACGCCAGAATACGCCTTCGACGTGGTTAGTTTCGAAACGTTTTTCTTTTTCTGTTTAAAAAAAACAGAATTTGACCAAAACTTTGACTGGCTATAACTTTTTAAATATAACTCCAAATGAGTTAATTCTTTTTCCTACCTGTCTCAAATATTGCCTAGTTTTATTTTCAGATTTACTTGAAAAAAATCAGACTACTTTTTTGTACCATTTTTAAACTATGCGTTAATTTGAATATTTTCAAAAATAGGATTGTCGGAGAGAGAAGAAAACTTTCAAAAGTTTTAGGGTGCACCCTGCCTCTACGCAACTTGAAGGCAAGCATTCTGAACCCTGGCATAATATTTTGTGTGTTATTTACACGGTTACAACACCAACTCGACACGGAGTATCCGTTATTTCATGCGATATTACGTTTCTACGCATGAGTGCATATTGATGATTACATGCTATTGGAGTTGAATATGTTTGTGATAGTAGTCACCATCGAATGCCTTTCATGCATACCGGAAGGAATCTGGGAAAGCCTCTGTCTTGGGTAGACGCGGGTTTGTCCCCAGTCCTCCGTCGAGACGGTTGTGTCCGGTACGGCATGATGAGGTATGTCGAGTGGTGATTCTGTCTGTTGGTAGAAGTATAAATTGTTATACTAATCATGCATGGAATACTTAAGCCTCCTGAGTCGACCTTAGATCGAGTCTTGTTCCGGTAACCCCCATACTTGTTTCGTACTACCACTTGTCCCTGCCATAGGTAGGGTACAGTTCACTAAGTTGTCAACCCCTTACCTAGCACACACAATACAGAGAGGCCATGGTGGAAGATATCGGAGGCATCCGGTAGGCATGCCACCTGGTCCGGGGGCATGGGTGTTTTTGGTTGTAGCCGAAGGGGTAGCTCCCCTAGTTTGCGCGCGGTATAAATTTTGTGATCCCATGCTAAGTCGAGGTTGTAGCCTCCCCACTTAGAGTTTCGCTTAGCATGTGTCGTGGGTGATTCCAGACACCGATAAGTTAGGCTGGTGTGTGCGGTTAGTTGTGTTTTCAATTAAAAGACCGTAGACGGAATTAGTCCCGATGGACTAAAGGAATCCGTTATTCGTGGGTAAAGAGTACACCCTCTGCAGAGGTTAAATCTATTCGAATAGCCGTGTCCATGGTTAAGGACTACAGATGCAGGATGGGTCAAGTGTCGGTCTTAGTGTCGGTCTTGGAGGAGCTGTTAAACCAGAACTTGGATCGTGACTTGTGACTTGTGATGATCATGATTATTATTTATTCTGGACTAACCCGTTATATTATTTGAATTATTGAGTATCCACAGGATGGTTCTACCTCCTGGATATTCTTTGTGATTATTATAAGCCCTTTATGTGGTGTCATTTGAGGCCTTGATCGTGGCATGCTTGTTATTTATTTACTTTATAAGCCCTTTATGTGGTGTATTTGAGGCCTTGATTGTAACATGCTTGTTATTTATTTACTTTATAAGCCCTTTATGTGGTGTCATTGAGACGCCTGGATCGTGGCATGCTTGTTATTTATTTACTTTATAAGCCATTTATGTGGTGTCATTTGAGGCCTGATCGTGGCATGCTGTTATTCATTTACCTATAAGCCCTTTATGTGGTGTCGCTCAGACGCCCGACTGAGGCATGCTCGTTATTTACTAACCTTTCGAGGCGTCGCTTCAGACACCCGATCGATGCATTTTATTACTACTCTATTATTACACATTCATGTATATAAATAACCTGCTTGCGTGCATCAGAGATTTTATTTTGTGACTGACGTTGTGATCATAGAATATTTCAGAGCATGATTATCATTTGTTATATTATACCAGTGTTCGTAATGTTTGCGAGCACATTCAAAGTACTCACTGGATTGTCCCTGGCTATTGTCTTGGCCAGATTTCTTACATGGAGCGGAGCGATGCGATGACAGCCCCATAACCTGCGCAATGATGATAGCAGTCTCGCGAAGATAGGAATTATCCTGGTTAGCTGTTCCTGTGGGAAATGGAGTCCCATAGACACAGACGAACCGCAAACCGCTTCCGCCATCAACCACTAGAAACCATTTGCTGTACTCATAGGCCACAATGGTCGTGTACTACATATTATGTACTTTGCTTGGAGGTTTTGTATCAAGTTTGTGCCTCGCCACAACTTGATAATCCACGGGGCTGGTGAGCACAAGGGAACCATTACGGGAAATTAATATCCGAAAATCCGGTCTGACAAACTTGGTATCAGAGCCAGGCTGACCATTGGCTAATCCTAACTTAGCCAGGTCGAAAAACCTAGGTTAACCAACCCACCAAACCTTAACCTAACCCCAGCCAAGCTTCTCGTGTAAGATAGCCACACAGTGAGCCCGACACCTTTTTGCCAGTCGGTGGCCAACCTATCAACCTAGCCTGTCGATCACGCGCCAGTGACCGACGCCTAAAATGTCACATTCACAAGCGTGTGAAGGAAGACTTCGTCCCCTTTTTCTATAAAAAGGGCACGCTAGCTTCAACCCAGCATAGCAAAGCCCCTACCCCAAACCGAGCCATAATGCCTGGCCCCGTCGTGCACAATGAGACCACGGCAAACAACCTGGGAGGTTTTGTGACCGTGCTAGCAAACCTCACCCGCCGTGCCTTTGCATTAGAAGAACCCCCAGAATATGTTGTGTACCAAGGACCCATGAGCGGCGAGAGCCGTCAATTCTGGGCCACTGTGCACATCTACGATAGGGGTCTATCACCAGAACGCCCCTACAGGTTCACTGGAAGGACAACTTCCATTGAACCACAAGCCATCCAACTAGCTGCTCGAGAGGCTATAGTTCAACTCCGGCACTTGTCGCCCAGAGTTAACTGTCGCTCCTTCTACTACTACCCCAGCCATGACGGGTATGGTAGACCACCCCAAGTTGCCAACGGAGATCACGAGATAGATCCTGCATTATTGCATCTGGTGCGCTATGTAAGTGCACTAGAGGATATGTTCGATCAAATCACCCTTGATCTGATCGCAGCTCGTGGAGAGCTGGTTCGCCGAGCCCCGGCTAGAGGAGAGGATGAGCCCAACGACGACAACCCAGTCGTGCTGTTTGGACAACCGATCGAGTCCCTGAGGTTTGCCCCAGCCATCGACCAAGGTGCTTTGATGACCCCAGAAGTGCTTTGTCGCCTTTTGGGAACACGCTCCAACGGGATTGTGGCCAACAATCCCCGTGATGGTCATCATCGCTACCCCGACCCTGCAGTTCCTCAACCACCTCCAGCTAATCCCGACGGAGAAACCCATGGGGAAACCTCGACGTCCACAAGGCACGCCCGCTTGGATATAAACGAGGTAGACGAAGTTACTCGAGTAGTGCCGAGTCTCAGTGTATCCACACCTTATAAGCGTGCGACCTTGTGAATAAACGCAGCCTGTTTTGTGCCTCTGTTTTAAATCGTAACCTTGCATAAATATGTCAGCATGCAGTTGCATTTTTTATTCCGGGCACAGCTACCAAAACCAACCCCGACGACACCCATAGTACCACGTCACTTTTGTGAGATATGTGTATCTGTGGCTTTGACCCCGACCACCATGAGAGCAGAACCGACAAACTAGTGCCCCCCACCGCGGTAAATAACCCAGCCCGGATGCTATATAAAAAGGCCACCTCGTGACCTTGCCAAGCACCCTCACCTTGTGCACCACCCTCACAGCCATTTCTTGCCATGCCGAGCCCTAGAATTTATCTGAGAACCCCAGATGCAACCCCGGGTAGCTTTGTCAAAATATTGTGGGACTTTACCTGCAGTACCATGGGTTCTACCCAGCCACCCCAGTACGAGCTGCTCAAATCGAGAATCACCCCATCCACCTCGAAATATTGGGCAGTATTACACATCCCTCCCGTAAACTCAAACCAAGACCCAACGGAAGTCTCCTTCGTGGGGAAATCTATGCCAGCTCCACAAATGGCCATAGAAGCAGCGGCACACGAAGCACTTTCTTGCCTTCGATTCGCGGTACCCTATGCCAGCGAACGAGGGTATTATTACTTTCCAATCCGTGCAGCACCCGGAGAAGTAACATCTTTTCCCGGTGGACGAATTGAGAGGGACCTAGTACTAGCCAACCTTGTCCAGTATGTCATCGGTCAAGAACGTTTGACCCAGCGAGTAATGGGTTATCTCCAGAGTCTCGCTGATTTAAATCCTCAGATCGCCATCGGCAGACCACTGAGGCCCGACGAGGAGAGACGCATTCATCGACTGGTCAATCCACTTGCCCCAATAGAAGATGAGTGTGCCCTAGTACTAGAGACGTTTTCTCGGGACCCCGTCCAGTTACCGTTTTCATTATAGACGTCACTGCTGTGTTTATTATTGCAACAATTATTTATGTGTTGTAAATTATGCGTGGTACCCTGAGTTTGTGCGACGAGTCAATTATTTGGTTTCTATTAAATGTGAGTAGTTTTTGTTGATGTTTAATTTGTTGGAGTAGGATTTCTTTTCCCTGAGTTGCTGCATCGTATATCTCCTCACGACATGGAATTTTTATTCACGCAGCACCACGGCAACAGACTCACAACAACAACCACTCGAACACATACACTGCTTGCCAAACCTTGTAACCGTGTTGCATCTAACTGATCACCCCCCACCCCGCACACCGACAACAGTTAGCACCCGACACCCCACCTAATCCTCGTGATCACCGCCACCGTGGAGAGCCAACAGCCGAGCGGCAGCATCGCGACGATCATCGAGGATCATCGCGCACAGTAGCACGGAGAGCCCCAGCACTGCCGCCAGCCCTCTGCACACCAGGATCACATACCGGTCCGGCACCACCTCCACCATTAGAGCCTCGTCTCAAGCTTCGGCAAACGGAAACGGAGGAGAAGGAAGGAGAAGGAGAAGCGAGGCCAGGTGTGAGGAAGAAGAAAGGAGCACCCCCGGTCGTTTTATAGCTCGAGATCGGTGTACGGTGGGCGAGGTCCACCAGCGCCGCTCGTCGCTCGACCGCCGGTGTTCGGAGGCGAATCCGCGAGCAGTGCCAACAGCGCACTGGCCCGTGAGGTGAGTGCACGCTGCACCGGCAGCTAGCACGCCGCGCACTACCATAGTACGGCCAAGATGCCCTACGTGCTAAACGTCGCCGGTGGAGAAAGCGCGGGAAAGCATGCGGGAGAGAGGAAGAAGAGAGAGCCAGAGGAAGAAGAAGAGACTGACAATGGGCCTCGGGTCCACCTGTCAGCCAGAGGGAGCACTGTGCTCTCGGATACGACCAGCGTATTTTAGAATTTAGAATTTATTCTAAATTTACTGCGTCTGACGTAGAAATCGCCCGTCTTTCCCCCAAACCGTGGATTTCTCCACGCAGCGCCAGTGTCCCACACTGTAGTTTTACACCACTTATTGCCCTCTCACTGTAGCCGCTTTTTATTGCGTAAGTAAAGTGGTTATTTTTTATATGGTAAAAGTAATATTTTCAAAAATAATCCCTAGCAAATCTCGAGGACGAGATTTTTCTTAAGTGGGGTAGTGTTGTGACACCCCAAATTTTTAAAACTGTGTTTTATTAATTAAATTTTTTGCCAGGAAACTTAAACTTTTATTTTCTGGATTTTCTTTTGATTTCATAACCTTTCTGTTCTTTATTTTTATGGAGTTTTTACCCCAAGTGAAAACTTGCCAATTATATTATTGGACTGGTTTACCCTCTCAAGAAAAACACTTCTATTATCAGTGGATTTATTTGCATAATTTTTGCTCTCTGAGCTTTATTCCTTAAAGTGGTCTTTCATTAGTTTCGAAGCCCTATTTGAACTACAACCATTTGATAAATTTATTTAAAATTCCAACCAAAATTTGGGGATGTCATGTGATGTTTTTAAATCACTTTTATGCAAAAATATCTTCTGTTCATTGGAGATTTTGAGCTCTACCCCAAATTTTCAAATCTGGTCCAGTGGGCAATTTTGCACTACAACCTATTTAAATATTTCTTTAAAACTTCCACCAAAATTATGGGTTGTTAATAGGAGTATATTATTCAACTTTATGCAAAAACCCAGTTATGTTCTTTGAAGAATTTGAGTGAATCAACCTCATTTTCATTCTGGTCCAACTTGATGATTTGTACAACAACCACATTTTATTTTGCTATGTTGCCTATTATTCTTCCTCATGCTTATAGTCCATCCTGCAAAACCCTTAAGTCCAGGAGCATGAACCCTTTGGAATATTTTTAGTTCATGAAATGACAGCCTTTAGTTTCTGCCCAAAATTGGTTTTCTCAAATATTTGCACTAACAAGTTTCTATGTTTGACAAACTAACCTGGCCACCATCACCTACACCTAAAGAGACACTTATCTGGTGATTTTGGCCACTCCAAGAACTGCCTAGATGCCTCTAGCATTTTGTCAAACACCTTGTGGGCATGGCTAGATTTGACATGAATTTTAGTTTGCAAAATGAACTTGATCCACTGACCCAGAAACCTTGTCCACTAAGCTCCTAGCTACTCCTCACCTAGGTCTGCTAATTGCCAGCCTCATCCAAGCCCTGTGGCATGCTTTGACATTTCGTCGAGCAGCTAGCGTGCGTGCTCTGGGTGCGCCCAGAGCGCACGTTTTGCACGTGCGTGCAGCGAGCCGCCGCGTCTCGCTGCCGCCCACCTCGCGCCCGTTCTGGCCCTTGGCCAACAGCAGCTAGCGCGCCCCGTCTCCTCCTGCACCGCAGAGCCACCCCGACCACCCTTGGCACCCCACAGCGCCACCGTCAGGTCGGCCGTGGCGGCTAGCTGACGGCCACAGCAGGCCCCGACTGTGGCAGCGCCGCCCAAGCCATACACGCGCGCCAGCTCGCATCTTGAACAGTATGGAGCTCGTCAGAGTGCACCGGCCAGCTCCACGTCGCTCTCTCCACTACAGGAAGGCGGTCCGCCGGCGACCTTATCCACTGTCGCGGGAACCGACCTCGGCTGCCTATTTAAAGGAGCCCCGCGCCTCTCCGAACCCTCAGGCAGCCTCAACCCATCCTCCTAGAGCTCCCTAGCTTGCAATCGACCAGGGGAGGCTATCTTCCCCGTCTCCGGCCAGCTCGGCCACTGCGGCCTTCCGGCCCCATTCATCGCAACCAGACCCTCCCCCGGCCATCCAACACCACCACCCGACTCCCCTTCGTCTTGCGGAGCCGCCCAAACCCCCTGCTGCGACGGAGAGCCACTGTAGCCCAAAACCCCCTTTGCTCCCGAAGCCACCGGCCGCCGCGAAGCTCACCGCCGGTGACTTCCTCTGTACCCTCCTACCTAGCGACCACCGGGAGGACCGCCCCGGAGTGGCGAATCCATCCCCGCCCTCGGAGCCCCGCGAGGTTGTGACGACCGGTTTTTCCGGGTATTAAATTCCAGAAAATGGCCCTTGTGCTCACCAGCACCAGGATTACTGTTAGCTGATGAGGCACCAACTTGATACAGAAATTCAAGCAAAATACAAAATATGTAGTACAAGACCATTCTGGTCTGGGAGTACAACAAATGGTTTCTAGTGGTTGATGGCGGAAGCGGTTTGTGGATCATCAGCGTCTATGGGACTCCATTTCCCACAGGAACAGCTGACCAGGATAACTCCTATCTTCGCGAGGCTTCTATCACCATTGCGTAGGTTCCGGGGCTGTCATCATGGTCACTCCTCTCCCCGCAAGAAATCTGGCCAAGACAATAGCTAGGGACAAGCCAGTGAGTACTTTTGAATGTACTCGCAAACATCATGAACGCGGGTATAAAATAACAACGATAATTTTGCTCTGAAAATATTTTAAGATCATGATGCCAGTCACAAATATAAAATCTCTTATGCATGCAAGCAGGGTATTTTATGGATATGCAATAATGTAGTAGTAATAAAAATGCACCGATCGGGTGTCTGAAGCGACGCCTCGAAAGGTTAGTAACCAAAGAGAAATGCCTCAGTCGGGTGTCTCAACGACACCACATAAAGGGCTTATAAAGAAAATAAATAACAAGCATGCCACAGTCGGGCGTCTTAGCGACACCACACAAA
The DNA here is from genome assembly GCA_021605205.1 of Aegilops longissima. NCBI lineage: Eukaryota > Viridiplantae > Streptophyta > Magnoliopsida > Poales > Poaceae > Aegilops > Aegilops longissima. The sequence goes on along the minus strand of CM038682.1, from coordinate 127,254,472 downwards.
GGGCTTATAAGGTATAATAAATAACAAGCATGCCACAGTCGGGCGTCTCAGCGACACCACATAAAGGGCTTATAAGGTATAATAAATAACAAGCATGCCACAGTCGGGCCTCTCAGCGACACCACATAAAGGACTTATAAGGTATAATAAATAACAAGCATGCCACAGTCGGGCGTCTCAGCGACACCACGTAAAGGGCTTATAACTAATCACAGTGAATACCTAGGAGGTAGAACCGTCCTAGGGATACTCAATAATTCAAATAATATAATGGGTTAGTCCACAGCAAATAATAATCATGATCATCATAAGTCACAAGTCATGATCCTAGTTCTGGTTTAACTGTTTCTCCTCCGAAGACCGACACTAAGACCGACACTTGACCCATCCCAGACTCTAATCCTTAACCATGGACACGGCTATTCGAATAGGTTTAATCTCTGCAGAGGGTGTACTCTTTACCCACGAGTAACGGATTCCTTTAGTCCATCGGCACTAATTCCGTCTACGGCCTTTTAGTTGAAAACATACCTAACTTGCACACACCGCTTAACTTACCGAAGGTGCTCGAATCACCCACGACACTCGTTAAGCAAAACTCTAAGTGGGGAGGCTACAACCTCGCATAGCATGGGATCAAATTTATATCGCGCGCTCTAAGGGGTGGCCTCCCCTCTCGGTTTCAATCGGAAACACCCATGCCCCCGGACCAGGTGGCCTGCCTACCAACTACAACCGGTATCTTCCACCATGGCCTCTCTGTACGGTGTGTGCTAGAAAGGGGTTGACGACTTACTGAACCGTACCCTGCTTGTTGTAGAGCCAAGTGGTAGTACGAAACAAGTATGGGGGTTACTGGAACAAGACTCGATATATGGTCGACTCAGGAGGTTTAAGTATTTCCTGCATGATTAGCTTGACAAAAATATATACATCAACCAACAGACAGTTTCGTCACACGACGTATCCCTCATGCCATACCGGACACGACCATCTTGACGGAGGGCTAGGGACAAGACCGTGTCTACCCAAGACAGAGGCTTTCCCGGTTTCTCTTCCGGTATGCATGAAAGGCACATGACGGTGATTACCATCTCAACCATATCAAACTCCAGTAGCATGAAAACATTAATATGCACTCATGAGTAGGAACATATCATCACATAAAATGACGTATACCCCGTGTCGAGGTGGTGTTGTCACCGCGTCAAATAACATGCACAAAAATATGCCAGGGCTCAGAATGCTTGCCTTCAAGTTGTGGGGATGCTGGGTGCATTCCAAAACTCTTGAAAGTTTTCTCCTCTCTCCACAAATAATATTTAAAAATATTTTGAATCAATATATAGCTCAAAAACAGTACCAAAAAGTTTTCCGAATTTTTTTGAAATAAATCTTAAAATAAACTAGACAATATTTGAAAGAGGTAGGAAAAAGAATCAACTCATTTGGGGTTATATTTAAAAAGTTACAGCTAGTCAAAGTTTTGGTAAGAATCTGTTTTTAATAAAAACAGAAAAAGAAAACGTTTCAAACGAGATTACGCTTTCGGTCAGGGGAGGCGTACTTGGGATTTTACGCCTCCACTTATCCAGCGTGGACCGCGCGGGGAGTCGCTGACAGTGGGTCCAGGGGGCCCACTAGTCATGTTTGACTGGTCTCCCCTCCCTCTTCTTCTTCTGCCCGAGCAGAGGCGGGACTCCGGCGACCGTCGCCGGCGAACGGCGGTTCCTCGTGGGGAGCTAAGGACGGGGATGGATCCGCGGATCAGGGGCGGTCCTTCTGGTGGTCGTAGGGTCGTCGTAGGTGGAGGAAATCGCCGACGGTGAGCTCTGCGGCGGAGGAAAGCTTCGGTGGATTTGGGGGCTCGGGCTACGGTAATGCTCCGTCGTCGATTGGGTCTGGGCGGCTTCGCAAGACGATGTGGAGCAGAGTGGTGGTGATGGAAGGGTGGGGGAGGCTCTGGTGGCGCCGGGGTGAACCGGAACGAGGCGGCGGCCGTGCTAGCCGGAGAGGTTGAAGACGACCTTCCCCTCTCAATTGATGGCAACGGGGCACTAGGAGGACGGCGTGAGGCTGCTTGAGTGACCGGGGAGGCTCGGGGGCTCCCTTTTATAGCTGCCAAGTCGGTTCGCGGCGGCCGTGGATGAGCTCGTCGGTGGACCGCCCTACTGTGCTGCAGGGCGACGTGGCGGTGGCTGGCCAGCTCCAGGGGCTAACGACGACCACTCCATTGTCGAGGGAGGCGAGCTGGCACGCTGGGGTGGTTTGGGCGGTGCTTCCCATGGCGGTGGCGGATGCGGCCGTGGGTGTGCCACCAAGCGGCTTGCTGGCGACACTGCAGGGGGCGAGGAGGCGGTCGGGGCTTCTAGCATGACGTGGCGAGAGGGGGAGGATTTGGATGAGCTCAGGGAAATCTATCCAAGGGGGTGGCTGGCTCAAGCGAAAGCATCGCAAACGCTGCGTGCTACTACGCGCTCTGGGCGTGCATGGCATTCGTTCGACGAAATGCCAGGGCGACCAAGGTTGCTAGAGAGCCACTGCAAATCCACTGGCCTAGGTTAGAGACATAAAGAAGGCTATTAGACAACTTGGTTTGGGACAAGGAGAAAGTTCATGATACAAAATTTTCAACCATGCCAAATCTGTCTATGCATACAGGGTGTCTGACAAAATGCCAGAGGCATCTAGGCATCACTTGGGGTGGTCCAATCTCCCAGAGTGGGGTCTCTTTAGATGCAAGAGAGGGTGGTGAGGTTAGTTTGCCAAATGAAGAAACTTGTTAGTGCAATTTTTGCAAAACTTCAATTCTGGACAGGTGGTAAATGGCATCATTACATGAACCAAAAATGTCCCAAAGGGTGCATGCTCCTGGACTTAGGGGTTTTGCAGGGTTGACTACAAGCAGGAGAAAGCACAAGGGCACTAGAGCAAAAATAATTAGGGTTGCAGAAGAAATCACAAGGCTGGACCAGAATGAAAAAGAGGTTGATTCACTCAATTTTTTCCAAAGAACAACACTAGGTTTTTGCATAAAGTTGGATGGCATGCTACCACTGACATCCCATAAATTTGGTGGAGGTTTTGAAGAAATATTTAAATAGGCTGTAGTGCAAAACTGCCCACTGGACCAGATTTGAAAAATTAGGTGTAGATCTCAAAATATTCAATGAATGAAATATATTTTTGCATAAAAGTGATTTAGAAACATCACATGACATCTCCAAATTTTGGTTGAAATTTTAGTTAAATTAATCAAATGGTTGTAGTTCAAAAAGAGCTCCAAAAATTAAATGGAAGTCATTTTTAAGAAATAAAGCTCAGAGAGAAATAATTAGATAAATAACTCTACTAAATAGGAAATGTTATATTGAGAGGGCATAGAAGTCCAATATATTTTGGAAAGTTTCCACTTGGGTAAAACTCCTCAACATTTAAAAGAAGGGTTCTGAGATCAACAGAAAATCCAGAAAGCAAATTTTTTTTAAACTCCTTGAAAAATTACTTAAAACCTGATTAAATTTTTGGGGTGTTACAATACTAACCCCCTTAAGAAAATTCTCGGCCTCGAGATTTTCCAAGAATTGCTTTTGAAAAATAAAACTCCCACCAAAACAAAACAATTACTTTACTTAAATGGTAAAAAGCGGCTACAGTGAGAGGGCAATAAGTGGGATGAAACCACAGTGCGGGACACTGGTGCGGTGTGGAGAAATCCACGTGTTAGGGAGAAATGAGCGATCTCTACGCTGGACATAGTGAATTTAGAATAAATCCTAAATTAAAAATACGCTGGTCATACCCGAGAGCACAGTGCTCCTCCTGGCTGACAGGTGGACCCAGGGCCCACTGTCAGTCTCTCCTCCTTCCTCTGGCTCTCTCTTCTTCCTCTCTCCCGCGTGCTTTCACGTGCTTTCTCCACCGGCGACGTCTAGCTCGTAGGGCATCTAGGCCGCATCCTTGGTAGTCTTGTGGCGTGCTTGCTGCCCGGCGCAGCGTGCACTCACCTCGCGGGCCGGTCTTGCTGTCAAGACTGCTCATGGATTCGCCTCTGAACACCGGCGATCGGGCGACGAGCGGCGCTGGTGGACCTCGCCCACCGTACACCGACCCGAGCTATAAAACGACCGTGGTGCTCCTTCTTCTTCCTCACACTTGGCCTCACTCCTCCTCCTCCTCCATTGCTGCTTACCGGAGCTCGAGACGAGGCTCTAATTGCGGAGGCGGTGCCGGACTGGTACGTGATCCTAGTGTGCGGAGGGCTGGCAGCGGTGCTGGGGCTCTCCGTGCTCCTGTGCGCGATGATCCTCGATGATCGCCGTGATGCTGCCGCTCGGTTGCTGGCTCTTCGCGGTGGCGGTGATCACGAGGACTAGGTGTGGTGCCGGGGTTGATTAGTATCCGGATGATTATCCGCTAATCTCTCCTTTGGAGGTTGTGGTGTGCTTAGGGAGGGGTCGGTGAGACGCAACATGGTTACGTGTCTTTGTAAGCAGTGTGTGAGTCCGAGTGGTTGGGGGTCTGCTGACGTGGTGTTGCGTGAATAAAAAAAATCCATGTCGTGAGAAAATACATGTTGCAGCAACTCAGGGAAAAGAAATCTCACTCCAGGATTGAGATTAACTTGAAGAAAATAACTCACAAAGAAAACTACTCATATTAGTAGAAACCAAATAATTGACTCGTCGCACAACTTAGGATACCGTGCATAAGTTACAATGCAATAATAAATGTTGCAATAATAAACACAACATTGACGTCTAAAATGATGACGATATCTGGATGGGGTCTCGCGAAAATGTCTCTGGTACTGGGACACACTCCTCTTCTATCAGAGGGAGTGGATTGACTAGTCGATGTATGTGTTTCTTCTGGTCGGGCCTCAGTGGTCTGCCGATGGCAATCGAGGATTCAAATCAGCGAGACTCTGGAGATAACCCATTACTTGCTGGTTCAAACGTTCTTGAGCGATGACGTACTGGACAAGGTTGGCCAGCACTGGGTCTCTCTCAAATCGTCCACCAGGAACAGATATTACTTCTCCGGGTGCTGCACGGCTCGGAAAGTAATAATACCCTCGTTCGCTGGCATAGGGTACCGCGAATCGAAGACGAGCAATTGATTCGTACGCAGCAGCTTTTATGGCCATATGTGGGGTTGGCATAGATTTCCCCATGAATGAAACCTCCGTTGGGTCTTGGTTGGAGTCTACGGGAGGGATGTGTACTGCTGCTCAATATTTCGAGGTGGAAGGGGTGATTCTCGATTTGAACAGCTCGTACTAGGGTGGCTGGGTAGAACCCATGGTACTGCAGGTAAAGTCCCACAATATTTTGACAAAACTACCCGGGGTTGCATCTGGGGTTCTCAGATAGATACTAGGGCTCGGCATGGCAAGAAATGGTTGTGAGGGTGGTGCACGAGGTGAGGGGTGCTTGGTAAGGTCACGAGGTGGCCTTCTTATATAGCAACAGGGCTGGTTATTTTACCGTGGTGAAAGGTAATAAATTTGCCAGATCAGCTCCAAGGGTCGGGGTCAGAGCCATAGATACACATATCTCACAAAAGGGACATGTTACTCTGGGTGTCGTCGGTGTTGGTTTTGGTAGCTGTGCCTGGAAAAGAAAACAACCGCAGGCTGACACAATTATGCAAGGTTACTATTAAAACGGAGGCACAACAACAGGCTGCGTTTATTTACAAGGTCACACGATTACAAAGCGAGGATACACTAGAATTCGGCACTACTCGGGTGACTTATTCTACCTCGTTTATGTCCAAACGGGCGTGCCTTGTGGATGTCGAGGCTTCTCCACGGGTCTCACCGTCGGGATTAGCCGGAGGTGGTTGAGGGGCTTCAGGGTCGGGGTGGTGATGATGACCATCGCGGGGATTGTTGGCCACAATCCCGTTGGAGTGTGCTCCCAAAAGGCGACGAAGCACTTCTGGGGTCATCAAAGTACCTTGGCTGATGGCTGGGGCTGACCTCAGGGTTTTCAATCGGGTGTCCGAACAGCACGACTGGGTTGTTGGCGTCGGGCTCGTCTTCCCTGCTTACTGGGGCTCGGCGAACCAGCTCTCCACGAGCTGCGATCAGATCAATGGTTATTTGATCGAACAGTGCCTCTAGTGCACCTACATAGCACACTAGGTGCAACAACGCAGGGTCCGTCTCGTGATCTCTGTTGGCAACTTGGGGTGGTCTACCATACCCTTCACGCCTGGGGTAGTAGTAGAACGAGCGACCGTTAACTCTGGGCGACAACTGTGGAGTTGAACTATAGCCTCTCGAGCAGCTAGATGGATGGCTTGTGGCTCGAAGGAAGTGGTCCTTCCGGTGAACCTGTAGGGGCGTTCTGGCGACAGATCCCTACCGTAGATGTGCATAGTGGCCCAGAATTGACGGCTCTCACCGCTCATGGTTCCTTGGTACACAACATATTCTGGGGGCTCTTCTAACGCATAGGCACGACGGGTGAGGTTTGCGAGTATGGTCACAAAACCTCCAAGGTTGGTTGCTGTGGTCTCATTGTGCACTAGGGGGCCAGGCATTATGTCTAGGTTCGGGGAAGAGGCTGTGCGCTGCTGGGTTGAGGCTAGCGTGCCCTTTTTATAGAAAAGGGGATGGAGTCTTCCTTCACACCTTGCGGATGGGACAAAATGGGCGTCGGTCACTGGCGCGTGATCGACAGGCTAAGATAATAGGTTGGGCACCGACTGCCAAAAGATGTCGGGGTCACTATGTGGATATCTTGCACGAGAAGCTTGGCCGGGGTTCGGTTAAGGTCTGGAGAGTTGGTTTACCTAGGTTTATCGACCTGGCTAAGATAGGATTAGCCAATGGTCAGTCTGGCTCTGATACCAAGTTTGTGACGACCGGTTTTTCCGGGTATTAAATTCCAGAAAATGGCCCTTGTGCTCACCAGCCCCAGGATTACTGTTAGCTGATGAGGCACCAACTTGATACAGAAATTCCAAGCAAAATACAAAATATGTAGTACAAGACCATTCTGGTCTGTGAGTACAACAAATGGTTTCTAGTGGTTGATGGCGGAAGCGGTTTGTGGATCATCAGCGTCTATGGGACTCCATTTCCCACAGGAACAGCTGACCAGGATAACTCCTATCTACGCGAGGCTGCTATCACCATTGCGTAGGTTCCGGGGCTGTCATCATGGTCGCTCCTCTCCGCGCAAGAAATCTGGCCAAGACAATAGCCAGGGACAAGCCAGTGAGTACTTTGAATGTACTCACAAACATCATGAACACGGGTATAAAATAACAACGATAATTTTGCTCTGAAAATATTTTAAGATCATGATGCCAGTCACAAATATAAAATCTCTGATGCATGCAAATAGGTTATTTTATGGATATGCAATAATGTAGTAGTAATATAAATGCACCGATCGGTGTGCAAGCGACTCGAAAGGTTAGTAACAAAGAGAAATGCCTCATCAGGCGCCTCAAATGACACCACATAAAGGGCTTATAAAGAAAATAAATAACAAGCATGCCATATCGAGGCGCCTTAGCGACACCACATAAAGGGCTTATAAGGTATAATAAATAACAAGCATGCCACGATCATGGCTCTCTGCGACACCACATAAAGGGCTTATAAGGTATAATAAATAACAAGCATGCCACGATCAGGCCTCAAGCGACACCACATAAAGGACTTATAAGGTATAATAAATAACAAGCATGCCACAGTCGGGCGTCTCAGCGACACCACATAAAGGGCTTATAACTAATCACAGTGAATACCCAGGAGGTAGAACCGTCCTAGGGATACTCAATAATTCAAATAATATAATGGGTTAGTCCACAACAAATAATAATCATGATCATCATAAGTCACAAGTCATGATCCCAGTTCTTGTTTAACCGTTTCTCCTCCGAAGACCGACACTAAGACCGACACTTGACCCATCCCAGACTGTAATCCTTAACCATGGACACGGCTATTCGAATAGGTTTACTCTCTGCAGAGGGTGTACTCTTTACCCACGAGTAACGGATTCCTTTAGTCCATCGGGACTAATTCCGTCTACGGCCTTTTAGTTGAAAACATACCTAACTTGCACACACCAGCTTAACTTACCAGTGTCTGGAATCACCCACGACACTCGTTAAGCAAAACTCTAAGTGGGGAGGCTACAACCTCGCATAGCATGGGATCAAATTTATATCGCACGCTCTAAGGGGTGGCCTCCCCTCTCGGTCTCTACCGAAAACACCCATGCCCCCGGACCAGGTGGCCTGCCTACCAGCTACAACCGGTATATTCCACCATGGCCTCTCTGTACGGTGTGTGCTAGAAAGGGGTTGACGACTTACTGAACCGTACCCTGCTTGTTGTAGAGCCAAGTGGTAGTACGAAACAAGTATGGGGGTTACTGGAACAAGACTCGATCTATGGTCGACTCAGGAGGTTTGAGTATTCCCTGCATGATTAGCATGACAAAAATATATACATCAACCAACAGACAGTTTCGTCATGCGACGTATCCCTCATGGCATACCGAACACGACCGTCTTGACAGAGGGCTAGGGACAAGACCGTGTCTACCCAAGACAGAGGCTTTCCTGGTTTCTCTTACGGTATGCATGAAAGGCTCATGACGGTGATTACCATCTCAACCATATCAATCTCCAGTAGCATGAAAACATTAATATGCACCCATGAGTAGGAACATATCATCACATAAAATGACGTATACCCCGTGTCGAGGTGGTGTTGTCACCGCGTCAAATAACACGCACAAAAATATGCCAGGGCTCAGAATGCTTGCCTTCAAGTTGTGGGGAGGCTGGGTGCATTCCAAAACTCTTGAAAGTTTTCTCCTCTATCCACAAATCCTATTTAAAAATATTTTGAATAAATATATAACTCAAAAACAGTACCAAAAACTTGTCTGGATTTTTTTGAAATAATCTTAAAATAAACTAGACATTATTTGAAAGAGGTAGGAAAAAGAATCAACTCATTTGGGGTTATATTTAAAAAGTTACAGCTAGTCAAAGTTTTGGTAAGAATCTGTTTTTAATAAAAACAGAAAAAGAAAACGTTTCAAACGAGATTACGCTTTCGGTCGGGAGGCGATTGGGATTTTACGCCCACTTATCCAGCGTGGATCCTGCTGGGAGTCGCTGACAGTGGGTCCAGGGGGCCCAGTAGTCATGTTTGACTGGTCTCCCCTCCCTCTTCTTCTTCTGCCCGAGCAGAGGCGGGACTCCGGCGAACGTCACCGGCGAACGGCGGTTCCTCGCGGGGAGCTGAGGACGGGGATGGATCCGCGGATCAGGGGCGGTCCTTCCGATGGTCGTAGGCTCGTCGGAGCTGGAGGAAATCGCCGGCGGTGAGCTCTGCGGCGGAGGAAAGCTTCGGTGGATTTGGGGGCTCGGGCTACGGTAATGCTCCGTCATCGATTGGGTCTGGGCGGCTTCGCAAGACGGTGTGGAGCAGAGTGGTGGTGATGGAAGGGTGGGGGAGGCTCTGGTGGCGCCGGGGTGAACCGGAATGAGGTGGCGCCGAGCTGGCCGGAGAGGTTGAAGACGGCCTTCCCCTCTCAATTGATGGCAACGGGGCACTAGGAGGACGGCGTGAGGCTGCTTGAGTGATCGGGGAGGCTCGGGGGCTGTATTTTATAGCGCTTCCAAGTCGGTTCGCGGCGGCCGTCGATGAGCTCGTCGGCGGACTGCCCTACTGTGCTGCAGGGCGACGTGGCGGTGGCTGGCCAGCTCGAGGGGCTAACGACGACCACTCCACTATCGAGGGAGGCGAGCTGGGGTGGTTTGGGCGGTGCTGCCCATGGCGGTGGCGGATGCGGCCGTGGGTGTGCCGCCAAGCGGCTTGCTGGCGACACTGCAGGGGGCGAGGGGGCGGTCGGGGCTTCTAGCGTGACGTGGCGAGAGGGGGAGGATTTGGATGAGCTCGGGGAAACTTATCCAGGGGGGTGCTGGCTCGGGCGCGAGCACGTGCAAAACGCGTGCTCTACTCGCGCTCTGGGCGTGCACGACACTCGTTCAACGAAATGCCAGGGCGACCAAGGTTGCTAGAGAGCCACTACAAATCCACAGGCCTAGGTTAGAGACATAAAGAAGGCTATTAGACAACTTGGTTTGGGACAAGGAGAAAGTTCATGATACAAAACTTTCAACCATGCCAAATCTGTCTATGCACACAGGGTGTTTGACAAAATGCCAGAGGCATCTAGGCATCACTTGGGGTGGTCCAATCTCCCAAAGTGGGGTCTCTTTAGATGCAAGAGAGATTGGTGAGGTTAGTTTGCCAAATGAAGAAACTTGTTAGTGCAAGTTTTGCAAAACTTCAAGTCTGGACAGGTGGTAAATGACATCATTACATGAACCAAAAATGTCCCAAAGGGTGCATGCTCCTGGACTTAGGGGTTTTGCAGGGTTGACTACAAGTAGGAGAAAGCACAAGGGCACTAGAGCAAAAAATAATTAGGGTTGCAGAAGATATCACAAGGCTGGACCAGAATGAAAAAGAGGTTGATTCACTCAATTTTTCCAAAGAACAACACTAGGTTTTTGCATAAAGTTGGATGGCATGCTATCACTGACATCCCATAAATTTGGTGGAGGTTTTGAAGAAATATTTAAATAGGCTGTAGTGCAAAACTGCCCACTGGACCAGATTTGAAAAATTAGGTGTAGAGCTCAAAATATTCAATGAATGAAATATATTTTTTCATAAAAGTAATTTAGAAACATCACATGACATCTCCAAATTTTGGTTGAAATTTTAGTTAAATTAATCAAATGGTTGTAGTTCAAAAAGAGCTCCAAAAATTAAATGGAAGTCATTTTTAAGAAATAAAGCTCAGAGAGAAATAATTAGATAAATAACTCTACTAAATAGGAAATGTTATATTGAGAGGGCATAGAAGTCCAATATATTTTGGAAAGTTTCCACTTGGGTAAAACTCCTCAACATTTAAAAGAAGGGTTCTGAGATCAACAGAAAATCCAGAAAGCAAATTTTTTTAAACTCCTGGAAAAATTACTTAAAACCTGGTTAAATTTTTGGGGTGTTACAGAGGAGCCGCCAATCGCCGGCGACGATCACCGGAGTTCTGCCCCCCGCTCGGGCAGAGGAAGAGGAGGGAAAGGCGACTGGTCAAACCTGACCAGTGGGCCCCCTGGACACACTGTCAGCGACCCATGCGCCGTCCATGCTGGATAAGTGAAGACGTAAACGCCAGAATACGCCTTCGGCGTGTGGTTAGTTTCGAAACGTTTTTCTTTTCTATTAAAAAAACAGAATTTGACCAAAACTTTGACTGGCTATGACTTTTTAAATATAACTCCAAATGAGTTGATTCTTTTTCCTACCTCTCTGAAATATTTCCTAGTTTATTTTCAGATTTATTTGAAAAAAATTCAGACAACTTTTTTGTACCATTTTAAACTATGCGTTAATTCGAATATTTTCAAAAATAGGATTGTCGGAGAGAGAAGAAAACTTTCAAAAGTTTTAGGGTGCACCCTGCCTCTAAGCAACTTGAAGGCAAGCATTCTGAACCCTGGCATAATATTGGGTGTGTTATTTACACGGTTACAACACCAACTCGACGCGGAGTATCTGTTATTTCATGTGATATTACGTTTCTACGCATGAGTGCATATTGATGATTACATGCTATTGGAGTTGAATATGTTTGTGATAGTAGTCACCATCAAATGCCTTTCATGCATACCGGAAGGAATCCGGGAAAGCCTCTGTCTTGGGTAGACGCGGGTTTGTCCCCAGTCCTCCGTCGAGACGGTTGTGTCCGGTACGACATGATGAGGTATGTCGAGTGGTGATTCTGTCTGTTGGTAGAAGTATAAATTGTTATACTAATCATGCAGGAAATACTTAAGCCTCCTGAGTCGACCTTAGATCGAGTCTTGTTCCGGTAACCCACATACTTGTTTCGTACTACCACTTGTCCCTGCCATAGGTATGGTATGGTTCAGTAAGTTGTCAACCCCTTACCTAGCACACACCGTATAGAGAGGCCATGGTGGAAGATACTGGAGGCATCCGGTAGGCATGCCACCTGGTCCGGGGGCATGGGTGTTTTCGGTTAGAGCCGAAGGGATAGCTCCCCTAGTTTGCGCGCGGTATAAATTTTGTGATCCCATGCTAAGTCGAGGTTGTAGCCTCCCCACTTAGAGTTTCGCTTAACATGTGTCGTGGGTGATTCCAGACACCGGTAAGTTAGGCTAGTGTGTGCGGTTAGGTGTGTTTTCAATTAAAAGACCGTAGACGGAATTAGTCCCGATGGACTAAAGGAATCCGTTATTCGTGGGTAAATATTACACCCTCTGCAGAGGTTAAATCTATTCGAAAATCCGTGCCCATTGTTAAGGACTACAGTCTGGGATGGGTCAAGTGTCGGTCTTAGTGTCGGTCTTCGTAGGAGAAACTGTTAAACCAGAACTTGGATCGTGACTTGTGACTTGTGATGATCATGATTATTATTTGTTACGGACTAACCCATTATATTATTTGAATTATCGAGTATCCCTGGGATGGTTCTACCTCCTGGATATTCACTGTGATTATTTATAAGCCCTTTATGTGGTGTCGCTGAGACGCCCGACTGTGGCATGCTTGTTATTTATTTACTTTATAAGCCCTTTATGTGGTGTCGCTGAGACGCCCGACTGTGGCATGCTTGTCATTTATTTACTTTATAAGCCCTTTATGTGGTGTCGCTGAGACGCCCGACTGTGGCATGCTTGTTATTCATTTACCTATAAGCCCTTTATGTGGTGTCGCTCAGACGCCCGACTGAGGCATGCTCGTTATTTACTAACCTTTCAAGGCGTTGCTTCAGACACCCGATCGGTGCATTTTTATTACTATTCTTTTATTACACATTCATGTATATAAATAACCTGCTTGCGTGCATCAGAGATTTTATTTTGTGACTGACGTTGTGATCATAGAATATTTCAGAGCATGATTATCGTTTGTTATATTATACCCGTGTTCATAATGTTTGCGAGTACATTCAAAGTACTCACTGGCTTGTCCCTGGCTATTATCTTGGCCAGATTTCTTGCATGGAGAGGAGCGATGCAATGATAGCCCCGGAACCTGTGCAATGATGATAGCAGTCTCGCGAAGATAGGAATTATCCTGGTCAGCTGTTCCTGTGGGAAATGGAGTCCCATAGACACAGAAGAACCGCAAACCGCTTCCGCCATCAACCACTAGAAACCATTTGCTGTACTCATAGGCCACAATGGTTGTGTACTACATATTATGTACTTTGCTTGGAGTTTTTGTATCAAGTTTGTGCCTCGCCAGCTAACAGTAATCCTGGGGCTGGTGAGCACAAGGGCAATTTTCTGGGAAATTAATATTCCGAAAATCCGGTCCTGACAATCTGGGCTTCGGGTTAGCCTTCCCGTGGCCCATTACTCCGACAGTAGTCCCCGAAGCTGGTGAGGCGCCGCGAGTGATTGGTCGAGGAGCCTCAGCAGTTTCCATCTTCCAATGTTTGAGATAGAGTTTCTTCCGTCTTCCGCCAAGCCGACTGGTAGGAGTCGGACTCGCCCAATCTGACTTGTCCAAAAAAATTCGAATCCCTCGGCGGGATCCAAGTGGCGTACTGGCTAAGTTTCCAGGCCACCGCCTGCTTCGGGCATGTCACGTGGCGGCGGGCGGCCAGGCCAGCCTGCCCACCCACGCGCGCGACGGGACGCGCCTACAGGCGGGGCCTGCCACTACCACGCCTCGGCACGCGATCAGATCCGCTGTGGTCGAGGTGGGCGGTTGAGGTGCCCGCGGAGTTACTGCGCGAAAAACGTGGGGGCGTGGGGTAGTGGGCGCAGTAAATCCCACGACCGCCCCCTCGGCTTCGCAGCCCGGAGGCCTATAAGTAGGCGGCGGAGGGGGAGCGGCAGAGCACGCGTGCCCCTCGTCCTCACCTCTTCCTCTTTCTTCTTCCTCTCGCCGACGCGCTTCCACGCCACGCTGAGCACCGCGGCGCTTCGTTCCCGATGAGCTCCTCTTCCATCGTCACGCCCCCCGCGGTGCGCTCCGGCGCATGGGATGGCTCTGAGGTTCATGGCAACCACGTCGATTTCCTCCACAAGACGCGGCGGCTGCCCGGTGAGGATTCCATGAGGGTTCGCCTTGCACCAAAGAAGGAAATCTTGCCGACGCCGGAGGAGGGCGAGCGGGTCGTCTTCCGCTCGCACTGCCTGCGCGGCCTTGGCTTGCCGGCGAGCGGCTTCTTCCGGTCCTTCCTCGACTTCTACGGCCTCCAGCCGCACCACCTCACCCCCAACACGGTGGTACTGCTGTCTGCCTTCGTCACCTTGTGCGAAGGCTTCCTCGGCGTCCTCCCCACCATCGAGCTCTGGGGGGAGTTCTTCTACTCGAAGCTCGGCACCCATGTCGTAGGCATGCCGGCCCAGTGCGGCGCGTGCGGAGGTCGGGGGCCCGACAACCCGTTTCCCCCCATCACAGTGATAAAGTCGGTGAAGATGTGGCAGTGGTCGTACTTCTACGTGAAGAGCGTCTTCGCGGAGGGCGACTGGGTCAACCTTCCGGCTTACGCGGCCGGCCCACCAGCCGGAAGGCTGCCCAACTGGTCGTATCGGGCCAGGACGCTACTGCCTGCTGGAGCCGCCGCCATCGCATGGCTCCGAGTGCTGACGTAGTCGGAGGGCCTGACCGGGCCTGATTTGTTGGCCGCCTTTGTGGCGCGCCGAGTGCTCCCGCTCCAGGGCCGCCCTCACATGATCTGCCAGATAAGTGGACATCGGGACCCGAGCCGGCTGTGCACCAAGGAGATGCCTCACGCAGAGGTAGCCTACATGGTGAACTATCTTGCGAACTGCGAGCTCTAGGAAGAGTGGCGGTTAGGCAAGGAGCTGTATTCACGCGCCAACCCTCCGCCCATGGTGAGTTGTCTCTTTTTCTTTTTCCTCTGACTCTTTTTCGCCGAGTCCATCTTGTCTAGTCTGACCAATCGGCCTTTGAACAGAGCCCCCTCCTCCAGCCAGCAGCCGGCACCGCGGAGCCGGACCGAGAATTCCTCCCCGGCCGGGCGGAGAGCGACGTCGACGACCCCGACTTGGGGGTGGCGGCCTTGGAGGACGACGCCGAGGGAGGCGGCGGCGAAGAAGGCGGCTCGAGGCTCGGAGCCAGCCTCGAGGACTGGCCTGACAACGACGCGGGGGAAGTCACCCCGCGCCACCAGCCAGGAGCCGGCCTGCCGGGCGCGAGCTCTTTTGCCGCGTCGAACGGTCAAGGCGGCGCGAAGAAGCGCAGAGCCACGCCGAGCTTATTTGGCAGTCGGCCGAAGAAGCCCAAGGGCTCGGTCGTGGCGACCAAGCGGGACGAAGCATCCGCGAAGGCCAACCACTTCCGCAGGGAGGTGAATACGCCGCAGCTGGTTTCTGCATAAGTTCTACCTTCCCTTACTCCTTTATCTATTCTTCGTTGATCTTGTCTGAGTCCTTTTCTTCATTTCCCTTGTGTCCAGGGCTCCCCTATCTCTTGAGAAGGTGGCTGCCGCCTCCATCGTTGGGTCGGCAGTGTGACGCCCTCGATTCAATCGTACACTAATCATGCACGCAAATGTGTACGATCAAGATCAAGGACTCACGGGAAGATATCACAACACAACTCTACAAATAAAATAAGTCATACAAGCATCATAATACAAGCCGGGGCCTCGAGGGCTCGAATACAAGTGCTCGATCATAGACGAAGTCAGTGAAGCAACAATATCTGAGTACTGAGACATAAGTTAAACAAGGTGCCATAAGATGGCTAGCACAAAGCGGGATACAGATCGAAGAGGACAGGCCTCCTGCTGGGATCCTCCTAGGTCACTCCTGGTGGTCGTCGCCGGGCTGCATGTAGTAGTAGGCGCCTCGAGTAGTAGTCGCCGAGGCGGTGGCGTCTGGATCCTGGCTCCATCGTCCGATTGCAGCAATCGAGTAGAGATAGGGGAAAAGGGGAACAAGGCAACCGTGAGTACTCATCCAAAGTACTGCTTAAACAAGGAGCTACACTACATATGCATGGATATATGTGTAAAGGCCATATCAGTGGACTGAACTGCAGAATGCCAGAATAAGAGGGGGATAGCTAGTCTTAACGAAGACTACGCTTCGGACACCGTGCAGCAGCAATGATGTAAGAGGACAACGGAAGTCCTCCAAGTAACAACATATAGCAATAATCCTACCCGGCAATCCCCTGCTCATAACCCTGAGCGAGAGCGACCACCGGTTGTATCTGGCACTTGGAAGGGTGTGTTTTATCGAGTATCCGGTTCTAGTTGTCATAAGCTCAAGGTACAACTCCAAGTCGTCCTGTTACCGAAGATCACGGCTATCCGAATAGATTAACTTCCCTGCAGGGGTGCACCAACTTACCCAACACGCTTGATCCCATTTGGCCGGACACACTTTCCGGGGTCATGCCCGGCCGCGTAAGATCAACACGTCGCAGCCCGCGAGACTAAAGTCGGGTCGGCTGATGGAGCACCCGCGAGTGGATCATTGTGGCGGAGCGACAGGGCAGGTTGAGACCGCCTAGGAGAGAGGTGGGCCTGGCCCTGTTCGGCGTTCGCGGTTACTTAACACGCCTAACGAGGTCTTGGTATTTGATCTGGGTTGGCTACGAGCTTATACGCACTAACCATCTACGCGGGAGTAGTTATGGGTATCCCGGCGTCGTGGTATCAGCCGAAGTACTTCAGACGTCAGCGACGGAGCGGGCGCTACCGGATTGGACTCGAACGCCTGTTAGGCTAGGTCTGCTTCCGCGCGCCGCAACGCAGTGTGTGCTCGTAGGCGATGGGCCCACACCGCTGCGCTTAGGTTTAGACCGCGGTTGGCCTCTCTGTTGTGCCTAGGTGGGCTGCGACGTGTTGATCTTACGCTGCCGGGCATGACCCCGGAAAGTGTGTCCGCCAAATGATCAAGCGTGTTGGGTAAGTTGGTGCACCCGCAGGAAGTTAATCTATTCGGATAGCCGTGATCTTCGGTAACAGGACGACTTGGAGTTGTACCTTGAGCTTATGACAACTAGAACCGGATACTCGATAAAACACACCCTTCCAAGTGCCGATATAACCGTGGTCGCCTCGCCGTGGTTATGAGCGGGATTGCCGGGTAGGATTATTGCTATATGTTGTTACTTGGAGGACTTCCGTTGTCCTTCTTCTCGTCGCTGCTGCATCGGTGTCCGTGGTTTAGTCTTCTAAGACTAGCTATCCCCTCTTATTCGGCATTCTGCAGCTCAGTCCATCGATATGGCCTTTACACATATATCCATGCATATGTAGTGTAGTTCCTGCTTAAGTAGTACTTTGGATGAGTACTCACGTTGCCTTGTTCCCCTTTTCCCCTATCTCTACTCGATTGCTGCAATCGCACGATGGAGCCTGTGATCCAGACGCCACCGCCACGCATTTACTACTACTCGAGGCGCCTTACTACTACGCAGGCAGCACCGACGATTTTACCAGAGTGACCTAGGAGGATCCCTGCAGGAGGCCTGTCCTCTTCGACCAGATCCCAGCTTTGTGCTAGCCATCTTATGGCACCTTGTTTAACTTATGTCTGCATTTCAGATATTGTTGCTTCCGCTGACTCGCCTATGATCGAAAGCACTTGTATTCGAGCCTCGAGGCCCCGGGCTTGTATTATGATGCTTGTATGACTTATTTTATTTGTAGAGTTGTGTTGTGATATCTTCCCGTGAGTCCTTGATCTTGATCGTACACATTTGCGTGCATGATTAGTGTACGATTGAATCGAGGGCGTCACAGGCAGAGACTTCCGCCACCACTCGGCGGATCAACCCAGCCGCCGACCTCCGGGAGGCGAGGGAGCGGAACGCACGAGAAGTGCGCGAAGAGCAGGAAGCCGCCTGCCTGGAGAAGGCAGAGGCCGCTGCCTTGGAGAAACTGGCGGAGGCCGAGGCCGCCGACGCGGCGAAGAAGCAGGCTGAAGAAGCCGCGCACCGCCAATCGGCGGTTTTTGTCATCCCTCTGAACTCCGCGCCGCCACCTTCGGAGTTCACGGCGCAGACTGGGGAAGCCGGCGGCGAGAACCCGATCATGGAGAGGGACGGCGGCGACACCACCATGCCGGACGTGATCGTGCCTCCACCTCCGCCGGCCCGGGAGCGCGCAAGGCGGGCAGCTAGCGGACCCGCCGGTGCCGCCAACTTAAGATGAGGTGGTGGCGGGCCTAGTTCTCGAGGTTGGCACACTGACGCGTCACCGCCTTGCAAAGGCGGCTTCGGCACCACGACCTCTGGAGAACGGCGCCGCGAGCTCCTCGATCCCGGACACCGAGGCGACGAGCGCCGCGCCCACTGGGTGGGTGCGAGGAGGCGGGACGGGCCCGCTAAACCGGGCGCTTTTGGACGTCCAAGCCTAGATCCGAGCCGAGGGCGAGGCCATCAGGAACTGCAATAAGGCGCATCTGGCAGTGCGAGAGGCCGCTCGCGCGCTTCTTCTTCTTTGCTTCGTTTTTGTGCTTTTGGGCGCGCCAGCGCACCCACTGGGTGTAGTCCCCGAGTTTCAGACTGGCTGCTGAGTAGGCGGCTCGGAACTCTAATCGGCGAGTTCCAAGCACTAACACTTGTGTGAAATTTTTTTGTCACAGGATTACCACAATCTCCACGTGACCGCCTTCAACTCCAACGTCCAGGAGCTGGCTCAACGGACCGCCGACTTGTCGTAAAGTCAAGTAAGTTCTTCTTTTTTTTCAAGGGGCGCTGGTGCACTCATGACGGTAGTCCCCGAGATTCGGGCCGACTGCTGAGCTGTCGGGCCGGATCTCCCCGGCCACTACTCTTCTTTCTGTTGATGACTCCTTTTTTTCATGGGGGCGCGCTGGCGCACCCGCGGGCTGTAGTCCCCGAGATTCGGGCCGACTGCTGAGCAGTCGGGCCGGATCTCATCGGTAACTGCTCTTCTTTGTTGGCGACTAACACTTTGCTTTCTTCTTTCTTCCGCAGAAGCCAACGCCACCTTGCAGCAGCAACTGGGCAAAGCCAACACCTGCCAGCGCCAAGGAGGAGGAGGCAGCAAGTCGGTAGAGGAGCGCGACCGCTGGTCACGCAATCGCGTAATGTATGAGCTCTCAAGAAGGCCCGTATGAGGCGGAGGACAAGGAGACTCGCCTCCTTGCTGAGTTCATGAGCGAAGGCTCCTCCTGGACGGACAAGGAGGCGATGCCGACTTCCGCTTCCACGAGATCGAGGATATAGTCGGCGGTGAGCCTCCTCATTTTTCCTTTCTGCGCTGCCGCTACCGGTCTAGCCGCTTCGGTCTTTAATTTTGTTCTTCGCTTCTGTCTTGGTAGAATTCTTCCGTGGCCACTCGGACGCCGCCAACCAGGCCATCGAAGCTGATCGCGAAGGGCGGAGGTCGGACGGCGCGAAGATCTCCGCCGACGCCCCCCGAACCCTTAGCGAACAGATTCTGAGCATCGAGGCCCGTCTTCGGTCGGCTCACCGGATGCTGCGCCGGCTTCAGCGTGTCGGTGCCCAGGCGATCGCCACCCTGTGGCTGGACATGCCGGCACCCCACACCACCAGTCGGACTGCCGACTGCCTCGAGGTTGCGGCCGACCGTCTTGAGGCATGGAAGGGCTCTTCGGCCCGGGTTGGAGCGCGCCGGGCCTTGGAGTTTGTCAAGGCATGCTACCCGGGGCTGAGTGTGGCCCAGCTGGCCACATTCCGGCTGGAGGCTCAGGAGAAGTTGGCGGTCGTGGAAGACGATCTCGTCAAGCGCGCGGCGTCAATCGCCGAGTACACCGACACTAGCATCTTCGTCCCGGAGCGGGTTGAAAACGGCGACGAGGCACTGCCGGAATGGTTCGGGCTGAACCCGGACGACGGCGAGGACTCGGCGGAGGTGATCGTCTCCAGCGGCGAGGAAGAAGGCGAGGCAGAGGACGGATGCGAAGAGGAGGCGCCAGAGGTCAGAGCGGACAACCAACCTCGGCTCGACCGCGCCTCCAACAACGAGTCGCGCCCAACGGAGCCAGCTGCCGCCGGAGGCGACCAAGCAGAGACCGACCAGCCGGCCGCTATGGCAACTGGCACCGCTGACTCTTCCGATCCTCCGAACCCTTCTGCCGCTTCCTAGACCGCCATTTTATCTTTTACTTCACTTGTCTATTAGTCTTGATGAACTTGTTAATTTTGCACAACTCCACCCGCGGGGTGTATCTTGAACTTTGTTGAAGATCGGCTAGGGGCCTTTGTTATGTAAATATTTTTCCGAGTATTATATTTTTCTTGCTTACTGCTCTTTGGCTTTTTGCTTTGCCACCTTCCCTTGGTTGCCGTCTTGCCAGCCAAACAGCCGCTTTGCGGACTGATGCTGGGTCAAGTACTTAGCTCTACATCGGGATGGCAAGTACTTAGCCGTTTAGAGTTCTTTAGCAAGTTAAGTAGAAAACGGCGGACCGGCTACTCAACAGTTGGTCGTAAGAGGCGGCAAGCCGGCTTAAACTATGCACATGCTTTGTGACCTTAGCCACTTTTCATGTGGGCACCCTTTCTACCTTACTCCTGCCCACCGTACAGTCGCTCTGCAAGCTGCGGCTTCTGGCAGGAGACGGCTTTAGTGCCACACACTACTTGTCCGGCTGCAGGAAGCATTTCATAGTACAAGACGGCAAGTCCCCGGGCCGACTAGTCGGACCCGGTGCCAAGAGGTATAATCATAAAATAACATACTCATAGGCATAATTCTTATCATATAGATAAAAGAGGGCAGTCCACGAGCTCTTCTCGGGGGACCAGGAGTCTTCGTACTTTAATACAAAAGGTAGCGTGGTACATACAACATCAATCAGAAAATCTTTGGAGGAGATTTATTCCATGGCCGCCCGCCTCCTTGCCGGAGTCGCTCTCTTCTTGCGCGCCGAGGCTTTTGAGCGCCGATCGTAGTAGGAGTCGCTGCCCAACACTTTGCCGATGATGAAGGGGCCTTCTTAATATGCCGAGAGCTTGTGCTGGCCGGCTGTTCGCTGGATCAGCCGGAGCACAAGGTCTCCTCTTGAAAGATCTTGGCTTGACCTTCCGATTGTAGTATCGGCGCAAGCTCGTTGGTAGATGCCTGGACCGCTAGTGCTAACAGCGCCCTCTTCCAGCAGATTGACACCGCCTTGTCGCGGCTTCTTCCTCCTCTTCGGTGTACATGGTGACTCGAGGGGAGTCGAATTTATATCCGCTGGGAAGACGGGTTTCGCTAATCAGAGACGAGGAAGAAAGGCGGAAGCCGGTTGACTTGTTTGGAGTTGTGCGCAGGCTCAGAGGACGGCCGGCAGCTCGTCGAGCCAAAGAGCCGCCGAACGCCTAGAGGCTCGACCAGTCGGGGCTTGATGCCGACAAGATGAGGCCGCTCGCTTCCACTGGCCGCTTGATCGCGGATGGGCAACGGACGCTAAGTCTAATCGGATGCCCTACGTCACGCAGAAACGGGCCAAGGCGCCTTTGGCAAAGTTTGTGCCATTGTCGGTGATGATGCTGTGCGGTATGCCATACCGGATGGTGATGTCGGAGATGAAAGTTACAGCTGTTGGACCATTCAGCTTCTTGATTGGTTTTGCTTCTATCCACTTGGTGAACTTGTCCACCGCGACAAGCAGATGAGTCATGCCGCCTCGCATTGTTTTGAATGGTCCCACCAGGTCCAGGCCCCAGACGGCAAAGGGACATGCAATGGGAATAGTCTTGAGTGCAGAAGCCGGCTGATGTCGCTTGGAACGCAACTTCTGGCACCCTTTGCATTTTTGGACCAAGTCCTTGGCGTCTTCTAGAGCGGTCGGCCAGAAAAACCATGGCGAAAGGCTTTGGCTTACAGTGTTTTGAAGCCGCTGCAGGCTACACTCGCTTTGATGGATATCCTTGAGAATCGCTGGTTTTGCTCCGCCCACGCAGCGCTGGTAGATACCAAAGGACACCGCTACTCACAAGCTCTATTGACTATGGTGTAGGCTGCTGCCCGGCGTTGCACTTGCCGGGCCGAGATCTCATCAGTCGGCAGCTCTTTTTTCACCAGGAAATTGAGGATGGGCTGGGCCCACGATGGTGCTGCGATTTCTGCGACTGTCAGGACCGCAACTTGGACGAGGGCGGTTGGGCCGGAAGGCGGCGGGTTGGAGTCGGCAGCCGCTTGCTGGGTCGATGAAGTCCCCAGGCCGATTGGTGTTGTCCTCGGGCCGAGCTCTGAAGTCCCCGGGCTGGCCGCTGCAGTCCCCAGGTCGGGTTCTGAATTCCCCGGGTTGGGTGCGACTGCCGTGGCCCCCGGGCCACCTGCCAGAATTCCCGTGCCGGCCGTTGGAGCTCTCAAGTCGGATCTGACTGCTTCAGGAGGAGCCGGCACGAAGATATAATCTGATTCTGGCGATGGCTTGACAGACGGCTTGAGGAGGCGTTGAAGGGCGACGCCGGTCAGTATTGCTTGACGGGTGGAGCCGATTCTTGCCAAGGCGTCTCCTTGCTCGTTGTTGTTCCTTGGCACATGGAGAAACTCGCACCCCTCAAAATATCCACTGTGTTGTTGTACGAGGAAGCGGTAGCTTGCCATGTTTGCATCGTTGGCGTCCCAGTCGCCTGACGACTGTTGGACCACCAAGTCAGAGTCACCATAGCACAGGATCCGGCGAATGCCGAGCTCTTTGGCAAGCCGGACCCCGTGAATGAGTGCCTCGTATTCGGCGACGTTGTTGGAGGCGGCAAAATGGATTTGCAGCACATATTTTAGCTTGTCGCCTTTGGGAGAGGTGAGGACGATGCCGGCTCCCAAACCGTGTGCATCTTGAACCATCAAAATGCATCCGCCAATGGTGGAGTCGGGCCACGCGGCAGGTATCGTGTCTCGCCCACCGACGAGGAAGTCGGCCAGCGCAGGACTTGATGGCGGTGCGAGGCTGGTAGTAGATGGTGTAGGGGCCAAATCTATGGCCCATTTGGCCACTCGACCCGAAGCATCTCGGCTTCCAATGATCTTGGCCAGTGGAGCTGTGCAGACCACGGTGATTGGGTGCTCTTGAAAATACGGCTTCAATTTCTTGGCGGCAAAGTGCATGCCATAGCACATCTTCCGCAAGGGGGTAGTTTTTCCCGGAGGTCGACAAGATTTCACCAAATAATATACCGTCTCTCGACTGGTAGTGCCTTGCCTTCCTCCTTGCGCCTACCATGATGACTGTGCCGACAACTCGGCTGGTGGCGGCGCCAGAGGAGCATGGGCCTTAGAGTCGGAGCCGCCAGACAGGTGGAGTAGTCAACATCTTCTTGAGCTGGAGAAAAGTCATTCGCTTTGTCGCTCCACTCGAAAAAATTAGTTTTCTTCATGAGCTGGTACAAGGAAGAGCCTTCACCCAGCCGACTGATGAATCGGCTGATGGATGCCAAGCAGCAAGTGGACTTCTGCACATCCAACAGTCGTGTGGGCATCTCCATCCTCTCGATGGCCTTGATCTTCACAGGGTTGCACTCTATGCCGCGTTCTGAGACCAGGAATCCAAGGAGCTGGCCGGCCGGTAATTCAAGATGCACTTCTCGGGTTGAGCTTGATTTGAAACCGGCGTAGGTTCTCAAAGGTCTCCTTGAGGTCTTCTAGCAGTGTTCCACGCTTCTCCGTCTTCACCACCACATCGTCCACGTAAACGTGTGCATTTCTACTGATTTTCTTGAGGAGGCACTTCTGCATGCAACGTTGAAACATGGCGCCGACATTCCTTAAGCCGAACGTCATGGTCAAGTAGCAGAAGGCTCCAAATGGCGTGATGAAGGCGGTCTTCAGTCTGTCGGCCGGGTTCAGCTTGATCTGGTGATATCCTGAATATGCATCCTGAAAACTCAACAGCTCGCATCCGGCTGTGGAGTCTATCACTTGGTCGATCCTTGGCAAACAAACGGGTCCTTGGGGCATGCTTTGTTGAGGCTGGTGTAATCAATACACATACGCCACTGCTTGTTTTTCTTCAGCACAAGGACCGGGTTGGCCAGCCACTCTGGAAAGAACACCTCCATGATGAAGCCGCCGCCAAGAGTCGGGCTATCTCATCTCCAACTACTCTTCTTCTTCTTCTCGACAGCGGCGCAAGGGCTGCCCGACCGGTTTGGCATCGGGCCGACATTTAACTTGTGCTCGCGAAACCGTCCGACACCCAAAGATGTCTTTGGGGGACCATGCAAAGATGTCCCGATTCTCACAGAGGAAATCAACGAGCTCGCTTTTCCTATTTGTTGTCGAGGTTTGTACCCACGACAACAGCATTCTCCCGGTGCTCCGGGTCCAAGGGTATCTTCGCCTCTTTGGCCAGCTTGAACGAGCCTCGCTTCGACTCCTTGGGATCGGGCGACATCTCCGCTGCTTGCCTCGCCATCGCCACGATCCGATCAAGGAGCCGCTTAGCTGCGATCACGAGGGACTCGCCAACCGACCGCTCTCAATCGCAAGCAGCGGACGACTTTTTGTAGTCGCCGCTATGGTCAATCCCCTTGGAACTCGACATCTTCATTTTGAGGTAGGCATAGTGGGGGACCGCTGTGAACTTGGCCAGAGCAGGCCGGCCAAGTAGCGCATGGTATGGGCTCTTAAGGTCCACTACTTCAAACCAGACTGGCTCTCGGTGGAAGTGATCTTTGTCCCCAAAGAGGACGTCTATCTGGATCTTGCCGATTGGTGAGAAGGAAAGGCCAGGAACTATGTCGTGGAATACAGTCCGGCTGGACTGAAGCTGCCTTTGCCTGATTCCTAACTTCTCCATGGTGTCTTTGTACAGGATGTTGATGCTGTTGCCGCCATCTATTAGAACTCGGGAGAAGCGAGCTGCTCGCCTATCTGTGGCAAAGGTGGCATCCAAAACAAGGGCATAGGAGCCGGGATTGGGCATCACCTCTGGGTGGTCGGCTCGCCTCCGGTGATGGGCTTCTGACCAATGCATGAACTCTGGGTCTCCGACGCTATCAAGATTCACTTCTTGTCACTACAAGAAATATGTCAACTAGTGACCTTTCGCTCGCTGACTCGGAAGAATTGGTCATAGATCTGTGACCATTTGAGACCAATTGGTCAAAAGTTGTTCGGGGGCTCCAAACCCTAAACCATTGGGACCATTTTGGTCAGAAAGGTCATAATTTCCTTACACGAAATGGTCATAAAGCAAACTGTGTTGGTCCGCTGCCTTATTTCTAGTTGTTAACGACCAATATAGATGGTCATAGCCTTGTAGATTGTGGTGGGTTGTGATGACTAGGCGCCATCTCATCAGTTTTGCCTATGTGTCATGTCCATGTGTCAATTTTTTCCCTAGGTTGTGAAGCAACCTATATTTCTGTTATTCCGAAAATTCACAAAAAATTCTCACAAATTGTTTGGATCATATCTTCATCAAATATGTCAAAAAACCTTCCTTGCCTAGTTCAAAAATAACTCAACAATATTCATTTTCCTATTCTGTTCAAAGCAGCACTTTGTGAAGGAACTACCATTTTGGCATGTCCAAATGGTATCCATTTTCTACAGTGCTTTCCTCTACCCAAATAACCATCCTCCACCAAATGCCAGCTCAATCCATTCATTATTTTGAGCCCAGCTTCAACATTCGTATTTATGTCCAGTGTGGTACTTTGCAAAGCAAGTACCACCTAGGCTCCTCCTTTTGAGCTGAAAATTTGTGAAGACAGTCTTCTTAGTAACTGATCATCCTCAGCCAAAACTCACGCCCATTAGCCATGTGCATTTCCCGTACCGCTAATCAAACACTTGGCTGCTTATTCATGTTTGAGCATCGATCGGTCTCCTCGTGAGAATCTTATGTTGTGATTTTCTTCCTAGCACCGATCCGGGGAGTGCCCAACCCACTAGACATGCCTAGGCTTCCCAGAACACATGGCAACGCCACGGTCACGCGGTGACCACGCGGCGGGCATGCGAGCTTACGCGCTCTAGAGTTGGGGCCCTCGGCCACCGTCCAAACCTCGACGTCTCGCCATAAAACCATGTATTTCTGATTAAATAGATACTTATTTACCTAGAAATAATTTTTGGAAAAACTAAAGAGCAAACTATGAGGCAGCTGCAGTTCAAATTTGACCCGCTTCCAGCTGAATCGACGGGAATTTGTCTTTTTCACCAGAGGTGGATCAAAACTTTTGACACCCAACCATTTCGTCAATTGTGCATTAAATATGGCCTATTATTTTATAAAATTGATTAGGTCCAATTTTGCAACAAATATATGGTAGGTCTTTCACACAAAAAAGTCATTTCGGGCACTCGGAAAATGGAAAATGTATTTTCCGTGAAAAGAAAATGAAAAATCCCTTAGGCAACATTGTTTGCCATTCCAAGATGCACCCTTGTGCACAATAAGAGATTATTTTAACAAACTATGCCATGAATGTGGCCATAAGATTGATCATTTGGCTTGAAAGCCATGAATCTTCACGCATGATAGCTCATTTTTTAGAACACTTTTTTAAAATAATTTTTGTATTAAAAGTTTATTATTTTTCCTGAAAACTTGGTCACATATAATGACACAATGCGAAGGTTTTCCAATTTTTTGATTTTTTTGAATTTTTTTATACCCGTTTCAAAAATGTGATCAAAACGGCGGGCTTGACCGTTCCTAGCTAGTGGTTGAATCTTGGAAATTTTTTGATGTTTCTCTGATTAAATAGATAATTATGTACCTAGAAATGATTTTTAGAAAAAAATAAAGAGCAAACTACGAGGCACTTGCAGTTCAAATTTGACCCGCTTCCAACTGAATCGGCGGGAATTTGTCTTTTTCACCAGAGGTGGATCAAAAAATTTTACACCCAAACATTTGGCCAATTGTGCATTAAATATGTCCTAGTATTTTATAAAATTGATTTGGTCCAATTTTGCAACAAATATATGGTAGGTCCTTCACAAAAAAAACTCATTTCAGGCACTCAAAAAATGGAAAATGAATTTTCCGTGCAAAGAAAATAAAAACTCCCTTAGGAAACATTGTTAGGAATTCCAAGATGAACCCTTTTGCACAATATGAGATCATTTGAACAAACTATGCCATGAATGTGGCCATAAGATTGATCATTTGGCTTGAAAGCCATGAATCTTCACGCATGATAGCTCATTTCTGAGAACACCTTTTTAAAATAATTTCCGTATTACAAGTTTATTATTTTTCCTGGAAACTTGGTCACATATAATGACACGATGCGAAGGTTTTCCATCTTTTTTGTTTTTTTTGAATTTTTTATGCCCGTTTCAAAATGCGGTCAAAACAGCGGGCTCGACCGTTCTTAGCTAGTGGTTGAATCTTGGAAAACTTTTGATGTTTCTCTGATTAAATAGATACTTATTTACCTAGAAATGATTTTTAGAAAAAATAAAGAGCAAACTACGAGGCACCTATTGTTCAAATTTGACCCGCTTCCAACTGAATCGGTGGGAATTTGTCTTTTTCACCAGAGGTGGATCAAAACTTTTGACACCCAACCATTTGGCCAATTGTGCATTAAATATGGCCTAGTATTTTAGAAAATTGATTTGGTCCATTTTTACAACAATTATTCGGTAGTTCCTTCACAAGAGAACCTCATTTGAGGCACTCGAAAAATGAAAAATGAATTTTTCGTGCAAAGAAAATGAAAACTCCCTTAGGCAACATTGTTTGGAATTCCAATATTCACCCTTGTGCACAATATGAGACCATTTGAACAAACTATGCCATGAATGTGGCCATAAGATTGATCATTTGGCTTGAAAGCCATGAATCTTCGCACTTGATAGCTCGTTTCCGATAACACTTTTTTTAAAATAATTGCCATATTACAAGTTTATTATTTTTCCTGGTAACTTGGTCACATATAATGACGCAATGCGAAGGTTTTCCAACTTTTTGATTTTTTTTGAAATTTTTACGCCCGTTTCAAAATGCGGTCAAAACGGCGGGATTGACCGTTCCTAGTTAGTGGTTGAATATTGGAATTTTTTTGGTGTTTCTCTGATTAAATAGATACTTTTGTACCTAGAAATGATTTTTAGAAAAAAATAAATAGCAAACTATGAGGCAGCCGCAGTTCAAATTTGACCCGCTTCCTGCTGAATCGGCAGAAATTTATCCTTTTCACTAGAGGTGGATCAAAACTTTTGACACCCAACCATTTGCTCAATTGTGCATTAAATACGGCCTAGTATTTTATAAAAAATGATTTGGTCCAATTTTGCAACAATTATTTGGTAGGTTCTTCACAAAAAAACCTCATTTTAGGCACTCGAAAAATGAAAAATGATTTTTGTGTGCAATGCAAATGAAGACCACAATATTATCATTATTTGAAATCCTAAGATACACATATGAACACAATATTGGGTCATTTGAACATACAACATGAAGCTAATATGTTGAGTGTTTACCCGAAATAAGAGGGTAAAAATATATAAGAAACAAAAGAGAAACAACACAATTACATAAGCTAGACTCTGATTGGTGGAACCACCTGTCACACTCTGATTGGTGGAACCACCTGCCTCTCCTCTTCTAATTGGTCCTCTCGTTGTCCTCTAGTTGCAGTGTGTTTGAGGCCGAGCTCGCCGACACCGTCCCGGTGGTCAAGGCATCCATCGGCGGCATGAGGATCCTCGGGACATCGTGCGTGGGCAACAAGAACGGCCTTCTTCTACCAGACACCACCAACGACCAAGGTAAGAAAGAAAGAGGTCCTTCCTTGTCTAGTGAGTCAGCAGTGACCTGACCTGATATGGGTTTCAAATGTGCATCCTGATCTCAAAGTTTCAGATTTGCTGTGTGCACAAACAGATAATTAATAGGTCCAGTCATGGTTAAAATTTTGATTTCATGCTGGATCTTGTGATCTAGCAAGAAAACAGAGCATGTTTGTTAGCAACAGAGCAACTTTTATTACGCTGTTACTTGTATGCCTTACCAAGCACAATACCAGCTTACTCAAAGAGCTCCTTTGAACCTTGCTTCGTAGGTCGATCACGATAGCGGCGATGCCGGGGGAGCTCCCTGACCGCCTCGATAATTAGGCTCGTCGTCGACCGCGAGCCTGCACAGCCGTGAGCAGGGCGGGAGGGAAAACCTCGCCTCCAACGGGGTCACGCTGCACTAGCTCATGACGCTCACCGAGGTGCTCGCGCTTCCTCTACGCCAACAGGAAGGTCATGGTGCCGGAGGCCACCGCGGAAATCAGATTGGGAGGTGGTGTCTGCCAGGACGGCGTTCGCCAAGAGGGCGAGGCTGGCCGCGAACCAGATTGGGAGGAAGCTGCACGAGGTGCTGGAGGCCAAGCAGAGCAAGCTCTGCTGCATCGCTGCCGATGTTGGGACAGCAGAGGAAATCGTTGAGCTAACCAAGAAGGTATACGAATCTTAGTAATTTCTAATCTTGGGTAATTAAGCATTGTTGTATGTGTCAAGATGAAATCGACTACACATTACCATCAACACCTGTATGTAGGAAGTAAAAACACTCATTTGGGGTTGTTCTGAAGTCTGAACTGAATGCATTAAGAATTCCAGATTCCTGCCTTTCAGCTGTGTAGTTACTCCATTGTATATCTTTCACATGTACTATTCCAAATACTTTTGAGGAATATATTATTGTAAGTATAAAGTATTACAAAAATAACAATCAGGTGTAGGTTATGTACTACAGGTGCTAAATAGTGTCATCTCATAGTCAGTCGTACCCCTTTTTTTGTGTCATGGCGAACGCGAGTCGGCAGCCGGCCATCTCCGGCGATTCCGGCAGTCGGCAATCGGCCATTTCTTCTTCTCCTCACTTCTGATTCCTGCGTTTGTTTGTTTGTTTGTTTTGTGTGCAGGTTGCTCCGGTGCTACTGCTGCTCCCTCCTTTGCTCTGCCTCCTCCTCCTAGCTGCTGCTCCCTCCTCTGCTCTGTCTACTCCTCCTAGCTACTGCTCATGGAAGGTTTGAAATCTCCCTCCCTCCCTCTCTCTCCCTCTCTCTCTCATGGAAGGTTCCGGTTTGATCTGACAAACCACTTCTTATTTGTTATTATGCGTGCAGCAGCGACAAGGTTCGTTTGGTACAGCAGCAGAACGAGGAGCTGCATCTTCAAGGTCAGCAGCAGCAGCTACATGGATGCAGGGACGTCACCATGGATGAAAGAGCAGCTCAATTTGGTAGCCCCCCTCTCTCTGATGCATAAGTGACAAGTTTTTTTGCTGCTAGGACCAGACCACACCTACTATACTACTATCAGTTTCATTTATACTAGTTGATGAGCGTGGGAATTTTTGTTGTTGATGAGCACATGTTGCACATAGCAGCCGTAGCTACTCAAGTCCCTAGTTGCACGGCAGTGCTCAATTCTAGCCTCCTTGCATAGCTCAATAAGAACTGGATGCCAACTCCTCAAAAGCATTCTGTCAACATAAATAAACATCATTTTTCAGCAACTAGGCACATCATTTTACCACATAGAAATGCACTTCTGTTTCTTAAATTGCTACGACGCATTCGCCAATCCTGCTAACTAATAAAGTGTATTCTAGTTTGAAGGTTTACTGTTTCATAATAGCCAAATAAATAGCCTGCATTTAATAATTCTTTTGCTACTTTAAATATAATCATGTAGTGGCAAAATTCATGAAATCATTCTGGCAGTAAATACTGCAGTTCTAGTTGGCCCAACCTCAATTCTGGAAGTACAAATTATTGCTATTTTTCTCATAAGATTATAGCTTGAAACATACTATCTAGAAATTATTTCTCTATTGTCATTGCTTTCCTAACTGAATCTTCATTTCAGATTACATACAACTTCTTCCACTGGAAGAAGAGAACTCCATTCGCTGATGATCAGGGGATGTATAATAAATTGACTTGGTGGGAGTAAATGGACAACGGCAAGTAGCTTACTCGCAACAGAAAATTTCTTGTTGTGGTTCCTGTAGTCCTGTAAATGTTATTCTGTTTCAATTTTATTAATACTGCTTTTGGGAGCTTATTTGGCAAGGAACAACATGGCCGGATGTATGCACAAAGATTGATTCTGGCTAGTCAGAAATACCACACTTATTCATTAATTATGCAAATAACACTTGTTAGTAACATCTAGGTCTAACTTGCATATTCACGCCATTATACATGTGTAAGGATTGGGCATTGCTCTATTGCTCTATTCACGCCATTATACATGTGTAAGGATCTGGCG
This sequence comes from Aegilops longissima, assembly GCA_021605205.1. NCBI lineage: Eukaryota > Viridiplantae > Streptophyta > Magnoliopsida > Poales > Poaceae > Aegilops > Aegilops longissima. The sequence continues at coordinate 127,223,240 of CM038682.1, read as the reverse complement.
GCAGTACTATTGGTTATTATTTATAAGAAGTCATACTGATCATGAAAAATATGACACAGTAAACTTTGAAACAATGCTGATAACAGTTTCACACAGTTGTGCCCCTTTATATTGCTTGCTCTCACTCAATAGGCACCATTTGTGCATTTCTGTTCCCTATCTCTTACCCTGATGTTGAAAAAGTAATTAAGTCTTGAACTACTTGAATCATTGATGTGTTGTAAATCTATGCTCGGTTCTATATGCGAAGGTAGACACTATCTTTGCTGCTTGTGTCTTGAATAAATAAATAAAATTCTGTAATGATGATCTGAAATGTCACACAGGTGACCGTTTGTGCTGTCGCCGCCGCCGTGCCGGTTGGAGGTGCTGCTGCTGCATCTGGCGGAGCTGCAGCTGCCGCCCCAAAGGGCAACCTTCATCAAACACAACCCCATAACAGGGCCTCAAGGTTCTGTGCCCCATCTTCCCTCTTTCTAAATTACTAAAACGAAAATGGCTAGGCCTGATGTGCCTCTTGTATCTGTTGCTCGATTTGATTCACCAAGAGTGATTCTTCTACAGTCTTGTAGTATGGTTAAATGGAACAACGAGGGATGTTTCTAATTTGGTTATTGCTAGAATAATTCATCAGACTTGAGATATGCTGGGATGTTTTGACTGTCCTTACAGAAGAAGATGAGAATGGAATTTAATTGGATGGTCCCTTTCATCGTGCTTAATTATGTTCTGCTTGAGTTACTGCCTTATCATGTTCTGCTTGAGTTGACACTATTTATGTCCAAACCTGTGTTTATACTCTTTGCTTGTCGTCATCACTCATCGGTTGGGCTGTTTACTTAATGTATTTGTTGTCTGATTGCTCCATCCTATTTCCTGATGTACTTCTACATATATATGTTGGTTGTAATCTGCTTGAACGATCTAAGTACTTGATATTCCATTCTGTTCTTGTAGGTGAACACCGTTGATGACTTCTTTGTATGTTGAAGAGCATGTTCCGTGGTATCCAAGAGTAATATTTAACTAGGCAGATCGTTTTATTTTTCAATCGCAATATTTTTGATTGTGTGGAATATTGTATGGTTATGTACGTGAAGTTTTAAGTTCCTAGGCATGCAATATTTGTAGGTTAAACTGGTTGTTGTGATGTGAACGAGTGTATGGAGTTTCACATGTTCTGTTCTGTATAGAATATATTGTAATAAACCTATTTAGGTTCTTATTTGAAGATTTTCATATTCCTTTCTTCTTTCTGTTTGATATATACTGCTTAAAAAGCGATTTGGATCTACTGCCAGGAAAAATCTGACAATTGGGACCCATCTAAAAACTGGACCACAAAAAACCCTCGAAAATAAAAATGAAATGGACCGCAAAAGGCCCTAGAAAATAAAAAGGCCAAATTTTTGGGCCAGGCCCATGTAGCTAGAGAAAATTAATAGAGAAAATATACAGTAAAAAGGCCGAATTAATGGGCTAGGCCCATGTAGAAAACTGAATTGGACTGGGCTGATTCTTGTGCCACATCAGCTTGCCACGCTGGATGCCTACATGGCCTGGGGAGGCTGCTAGTGACCAAAACAATATAGTAGGCATATTTTGGCCATAAACGTCCACAACCTTCTCACAGAGAAGGTTGTTAATTTCAGTTTACGACCGCCAGATTTTGACCTTCTGTTTTTGGTCACAAAAAGGTCGCAAATGAAAAACAATGACTTTTCAGTGACCAATAGTCAAGGTCACAAGTTGACATATTTCTTGTAGTGTGTTGCTGCAGCCGTCTGCTGCGTCGATCATCGGCCACGCTGGTGAACACAACATAAGCTCCGTGCTCTTCTGGATACTCATCTTGTATGGCTCCAACTGGTCTGACCGCCGGCTGCTCGGGCGGAGGAGGAGGCGGCTGCCAGGCAGGCGGGGGAGGCAAGAGGCGTCTCCCTTGGCGATCTTGGTGAGCCAATGGCACTTCCGAGTGGTGTGGTTGGACGGCTTCGCACCACTATGGAATTTGCAGGGTGCATCCAGAGTCTGCTCATATGAGAAAGCCGGCAGGGCTGGGCTTGCCGCCTTCCGGGCGCTTGGGCGAGGCTGCCCTTCCGCCGCCGGTTCGATCGCCGCCACCGCCGGTTGGTGGAAGCCGCCGTAGCCTGCGCTTGTGGTTGTTCTGCTGTTGATGCCGACTGGTGTCGCCAGCCGGGGTTTTAGGAGCCTGAGGGGCCACTTTGCCAGATGCATCGACTCGGATCTCTGCCTTCATGGAGGAGTAGGCCGTGGCGTGTTTATCCGCTATGATCAGCAGCTCGTCGAGGGTCGCCGGCTCATCGTAGAGGAGTCGATGCTTGAGGAGGGTGCCTTCCCTGCACTCGGCAGTGAAGTACTCGATGGCCTGCACCTCGTGCACGCCTTCGCAAGAGTTGCGGAGCTCGGCCCAGCGCGTGAGGTAGTCGCGAGTAGACTCATTGGGGCCTTGCAAGCACAACGAGAGCTGGCGGGGCTTGGGCGGCTGCTTGTACGTGCTGGTGAAGTTGCGGACGAAGGCGTCGGTGAAGTCGACCCAGCTGTTGATTCTGCGGGGCTTCAGACTGTTCAGCCATGTCCGGGCCGTGCCTTGGAGCATGAGCGGAACGTATTTCACAGCAACGCGCTTGTTGCCGTTTGCTATGCTGACGACTATGGAGTAGTCGACCAGTCAGTCCTCCGGCTTCACGGAGCCGGTGTATTTGGGCGTGTCTCTTGGGAGCGTGAACCCTTTGGGAAAGGGCTCATCTCGAATATGGGGGCCGAAACATGGTGGACCCAACTCATCTTCTTCTTCTAGCGCCAAGGATCGATGGAGATGGTCGATCCGGTGGCGGGCATCGTTCTCTCTGACTCCCTCTTGGCGGCCAAGGCGGCCGCTGAGTGTCGAGTGATCAACACGCGGCGGGGAGACGCGCCTTTCCCTGCGAGGGGGAGGAGGCGGACAGTCATCCCGCCGCTCCACTGCTCTTGGGCGGCCGTCTTGGTCGCGCTCTATGGTGACACGAGTCCGACTGCGGCTGGCAGCCGGCTCCTTGTCTCTTCTTCTGTGGACGTCGCCAGTCGGCGTCCGAGAGGTCGCGCCTTGATCTCGGCGGGGAGGATGATCGTCGTTTTGTCGGTGTGGCGCCTCAGTGCAGCAGCCGGCCTCGTGCTTCTCGGCAGCCGCGTCGAGGAGCCACTGGACGCGCTCCGCCATCTGGCGACGTTCTTCCTCCTCGAACTTGTCCAGCTCTTCAGCTGCTGCCTGGGCAGCTCGGATGTTTTCCGCAGGCGTGGCGTAGATGGGCTGATCTGCCCTGAACAGGTTGGTGATGGCCATGCCGCGCTGCTGGACAGTGCCAAGGCGGCTGGGCCCAGCCGGAGCCGGGGTGCCACCCCCAGCGCGGTCCATCTCGCGCTGGTAGGCTTCCGACAGGCGTCTCATGCTGACCAGCTTCTTGGCGCCTTCGACGAGCTAGATGCGGCGTGCCTCCAGCCGCCTCAAAGATCGGCGTTTTTCGATGGGCGCCACAAGTCTTGCAGCGCCAAGATCGAGAGGGTCGCGAGCACCTCCGCCGAGTGCTCGCCGTGATCGATGACTAGCACCTCCGCGGACGGTAAGCTTCCGCCGCCTTCGCGCGAGGGAGCGGCTCATCGAGACCACCACGCCAGGGGAACGCGTCGAGCGACGCGATGTCAGAGTCAACCAACATCGGGTTGGTGGAGCCTACAGACTCCAGGTCCACAGCTGGCTCGCTGGTGATGTGGAGTAGATCGAGGAGGCCTGCGAGGAGGCTCTCAGGGCCGTCTGTGCCCGCGTCGAACGCGGGCTCGCCGGAGAGGTGGACCTTGCCAATGAGATCAGCGAGGCAACTTGTCACAAGACGCGATTTCCGCGCCATGTAAGGCCGCCGGGCGCAGACCGTCTGGCGTGCCGGGCTGGCTGCGCCGCCAGGAGGAAAAGGGTTCCCGTCCAGAACAGGTCTCCGAACGACGGTGCACCTCTCCCCAAGGTGGGCGCCAAATGTCGGGGGTTGGGTGCGACATATGGCAAAGGATGGCTTATCATGGTGGGAGCGAGTAGAACGTCGCGGTGCCCGAAGCGGATGAGGCGAGACACTAACGCCGCGCATTTTACCTGTGTTCGGGCTCTCCTAGGACATAACACCCTAGTCCTGCTTTGTGGGGTCTCCGATAATCACTAAGGCACAATTGAATACACAGTGCTCCTTGAGCTGTATGCTAGAGGTAGGAGAAGGCAAGGCTAGCTCTCGCTCCTCTATGATCTGGTCTAATTCTAACTGTTCGTAACCTTTGCATGGGTGCCCCTGGGGTTTATATAGGCCTACCCCTGTGGGTACATTGGTAATCCGCCAGTAGGGGCCCGTCACGCCTCTTCGCCACCGCTTCTCCACCGACTGCTGGGCCCGCCGCCCGGTGGGCCCCGCCAACTAGTTGGGTACGGGGCCGACAGTCCGTACCCGCTGCTCCCGGGTCTTGTTGGCAGCTGATCACTATTGCCATGTCTCTGATGACGCGGGCTTGGTTAGGGGGTCATGGCTACAGCTCCGTCGCCTGGCGGCGATTACTGTAGCCACTCCATGTCTCGTCTGGTTAATGGAGGGTGGGGCCCGAGGAAGGGGCGGGCCGACTCCTAGGGGCCGACCTCCCTCGGGTCCGACTGGTAGGGCTCTCGCCGTCTGCTGGACTCTCGCTGACGGGTGGGGCCCATCGTCCTTGGGCCTTACAGACAGGCCATCGTGGGAGCAGGACTCTGCCTGCTCGTGATGATGTCAGGGATGGCATGGCAACAGTGCCGCGCCGGGTGGAGATCTCCGCCGGTACTGTGCACTTTTTGAAATGGGATTCATGGGGATTCTGTAAATATCCCATTTCAAAAATTGAAACAATTGGGACTTTTTGGAGATTGGACGCAGTTACTAATTCATGATCTGGCATGTACAGAATGAAAACTTCATTCTCGATTCTACGAGAATTTTTATGAAAGCGTTTCATTTGCTTCTCTTCAATGGAAGTTTCATTTTCACATAATGTATCCTAATTTTTGGCCTAATTCTTCTTCTGATGACTGATTCAACCTCTGATCCAAAAGATAGACCTTGGTTCTAGTTCATCTCTTCAACAAGTTTCATAATAAGAATAACGGCCCTATTGTTCCGATGGAGAGAAGAACCTATAATTAGCATTTCGAGAAACTTCCAAGCGAACAATTTCAACGAAATCTTTCAATTTCTCATTTTATTATGTTCAACTTTATATATTCCTCTATCTATAGAGTACATTGAATGTACAGAAATGGCTATAACAGAGTTTTTGTTATTCGTATTAACATCTACTCTAGGGGGAATGTTATGTGGTGCTAACAATTTAATAACTATCTTTGTAGCTCCAGAATGTTTCAGTTTATGTTCCTACCTATTGTCTGGATATACCAAGAGAGATCTACGGTCTAATGAGGCTACTATGAAATATTTACTCATGGGTGGGGTAAGCTCTTCTATTCTACACTACAAAAAAGTACACTTCCGTGATGATACGTGTTTGTCACAGTAGGTCGCATTTTTTGTCATGCATGTACATCCATGACGATTTTATGACAGAATCAAGATAGTCATACCTGTTTGTCGAGAAGTGTTCCATGACATTACCAAAATTATCATCACGAAGTGTCCACTTCCATGACGATAAATCGCGCCACGTAAGTGCTTTCGCCAAGGGAGACCGACATCGGCATCCACCGTAACGGAACACCGTTAAGCTATCGGGTCGGGTTTTGGATCCGATAACCCGTTAACAACCCCGACCAATGGGGATTTTCCATGTGTAAAATCATCATTGGCTGGAGAAAACACGTGTCGGCTCATTGTTGGGACAGATGTCATCCACTCATTGGACAGAAGGCGCCTATGATACATCGACACGTGGAACGGCCCAACAGAGGCCCCTTCCTGTGATAAGGACGGCCCGTTTGACTTGGTCAAAAGGTGGCGAGCCAGTCCATGGAAAGCCTGTTAACGGCCTGTTCGCATATAGCCCATTTACAGACCGCTAACCTGTAACGCCCCGGATTCGATGCGCCAGGTGTCCTTCAGTTATTCGTCGTCTTGCCATGTCATTTGCTTGCGTGTTGCACTTAGCCATGTCATCATATGCATTTAATATCATGTCATCATGTGCATCTCATTTTGCATACGTGTTCGTCTCATGCATCCGAGCATTTTCCCCGTTGTCCGTTTTGCGATCCGCACTCCTATGTCTCCGGCGCTCCCTTTTACCTCTTTTTCGTGTGCGGGTGTTAAACGGTCTCGAATGGACCGAGGTTTGTCAAGCAGCCTTGGTATAGCACCGTAGACCGCCTGTCAAGTTTCGGATCATTTGGAGGTCGCTTATACTCCAACGGTTAACCGGTAACCATAAAAGCCTCTTTTGTGTTGCAGCCCAACACCCCTTTCTAAGTGGCCCAAAACCCACCAAACTCCCTCCATGCTCTTGGTCGCTCGATCACGATCGCGTGGTCAAAACCGCACCTCATTTGGACTCTCCTAGCTCCCTCTACCTATAAATTAGTTCCTCCTTCAAATTCGCGGATGAACTCTCCCCGAAACCCTAAAATCGCCTCCGCCGCCACGGACGAGTCCGCCTCGCCGGACACGCCCGCCACGCCAGAGCTAATCGTGGCTCGCCACGTGTCGCGCCACTGCCGCCCTCCCGCGGCCTGCCCTGGAGGCCCTCCTGCCCGGTCGGCCGCCGCCGCTGCCATGCTCCGCGCCTCCAGGCCCTGCGCTCCGCCGCCGCCGCCTCCTGGCTGCCGCCCGAGCCGCCGCTGCTCTCGCCTCGCTCCTGGCCAAGGGCTCCTGCCGCCACTGGCGCTGCCTCCGCCCACAAGGCCGCGCTTCGAGCCCTCGGTTCCTCGTCGTTGCCCACAAGGCGCCGCTTCGCCTTCCGCCGCCCAGCGATGGCTCGCGCTGGCGCCCTCAAGCGCCTCCTGGCCGCCTGCCGGCCAGCCGGAAGCGTGTGCTGGGCCGCTTCATGTTCCGCTTCGCCGTCCGCCGCCTTTTCCTCGCTGAGAACGGCCGGATCCGGCCAGATCCGTCCCGGACCCGACCTCCCCGGCCTCGTCGGCGTCCCCCTCCTCTCCGGCGCCGTTCTCCGGCGAGATTCCGGCCACACCGCCGAGGTTGACTTTCCCCCCTCCAATTCTCATCTAAGTCCCGAAAGCTGCAGTAATTTTGTTGCATTTTTGTTGCATCATATCTCTGTCATCGTTGCTCCGTTTTGCGCGTGTAATATGTCAAAATGCTCGTCTCGATGATTAGATCATTTCATCTCATTGCATCATTTTCTTTTAAGCTCATCTTGAAGCCCGAAATGCTGTTGCAAGAGTGCTATGTGATGTTAGTTTCTGATTTTTATCAGAACATGCACTTTTGTCATTTTTGCCATGATTGATGTGTGCATCCTATGGACTTGAGTCCTACATGTGTTTTGTAATATGCCATGTCTTCTTTCCAGTGGTGCTTGCCATGTATTTTTGTGATCTATGTGGTGACTAGCACAAGCATGCAAACTAGGTGTCTTGATGTTGCTGATTTCAGCCCTGTTCTGCTGTTATTTTGATGCCATGTTCACTTGATGCTACAGAGAGATCCATGCATATTTTGAGATACTTCATTAAGGATGTTTTGTTATACATGTATTGCTCTATACATCCATGCCCTTGTTTGCAATTATGGAGTGCCATAGCTTGAGTCAATCGAGCTCTACTTTTGCTTCAAAATGTTCCTGGCAGATTGTTTACATGTTATTCAATTTTGCCAAGGTTGTTGTGGTTGATCCTTGCATGCTATGTTGTTGTTCTTGCCATCTATAGCTTCTATGCCATGTATTCTTACTGTTGGTTGCCTTGCCATGCCATTTATTGCTCTGTGGTGAGTGATTCAAGCTCACCAACATGCCTACTCATTGTTGTTCCTGCCATGTTCAAATCTGTAATATAACTTGCCATGTTTACATGGGTGCCATCATATCTTCTGATCCTTTTTGGCTTATGGTCACTAAAGGACATTTGTTCTATGCAATTAGTAGATTCATGCCATGCCTTTGTTTGCCATGATAAGTTCCTGTAACATGTTGTTTCATAGCTCTAAACATTGCAACCTGATGTTATTTTCTGCAAAGTCTGAAACTGTTATTACTTGCAATCTTGCCATGTCATTTTGAGCATGTTCTAGTGATTTGTGGAGATAGCTCAGTGTTCATGTTTTGTAATGCTTTACCTGTACATCATGCCCATGCCTTTTCTTTTCATGTTGAGGTCCTGTAGCTTATTGTTTTGATGCTCGCAATATGCCTACTTGCTGTTTTGGACAGATTGTTGCTATGACTTGTATTGTGTGTATGTATTGAACCGTTGCTCCGTTTTGAGTGTGCTCTATATGAAACTTGCTTGATTTTGCATGTAGTTTCATATTATCATGTTGCATCCATGTTTTGAGGTGTTTGCTTGATGTTTTAATGCATTTTGCATCAATGCCATGCTTACCTTGTTTTGCTCATATCTTCTAGGCCGTAGCTCCGAATTAAATGAACTTTATATGTAACTTGACTAGAATTTCGTGTAGATCATCGTGGTGCATCTTAACTTGCTGTTTAACAACTGGAACATAAGGTTTATTCAGATCTGGACCAAATTCGAAATTTGCATATGAGGACTTATCGGAATTGTTATGTGTTGTTCCCGGCCTCATTTAAACTTGCTTTGGTGTTTGCTCTTGTTTGCATCATCTCTTGCCATGAGTAGCTTCATGTAGCTTTGGCATGCGTCATGCTTGTTGTGCATCATGCCTTGTTCATGTGTGGTGTGTTTACTATGTTGTGTGCTTCTTCTTGTTAGTTCCTGTTTCGTTGCGATCGTGAGGATTCGTTCGTCTACGCTTGGTTCGGCTGCATCCGTTCGTCTTCTTCATGGACTCGTTCTTCTTCCTTGCGGGATTTCAGGCAAGATGACCGCTACCCTGGATCTCACTACTATCATTGCTATGCTAGTTGCTTCGTTCTTTCGCTATGCTGCGATACCTATCACTTGCTGCTCAAGCCTACCTAATTGCCATGTCAGCCTCTAACCTTTGACACCTTTCCTAGCAAACTGTTGATTGGCTATGTTACCGCTTTGCTCAGCCCCTCCTATAGCGTTGTTAGTTGCAGGTGAAGATGAAGTTTGTTCCTTGTTGGAACATGGAGATGTTGTTCCTTGTTGGAACATGTTTACTTGTTGGGATATCACAATATATCTTACTTAATTAATGCATCTATATACTTGGTAAAGGGTGGAAGGCTCGGCCTTATGCCTGGTGTTTTGTTCCACTCTTGCCGCCCTAGTTTCCGTCATATCGGTATTATGTTCCCGGATTTTTGCGTCCCTAACGCGGTCGGGTGATTTATGGGACCCCTTGACAGTTTGCTTTGAATAAGACTTTTCAAAGAAGGCCCGACATTGGTTTTACCATTTGCCTCACCTATGCCATTTTTCCCTTGGGTTTCGGAGCCCGAGGGTCATCTTTATTTTAGCCCCCCGACCAGTGCTCCTTCGAGTGTTGGCCCGAACTAGAGCCCTTTGGCGCCCCCTCAAGGCAACTTGAGGTCTGGTTTTAGTTGTATGGACTGCTCATCCGAGTGTGCCACGAGACCGAGATATGTGCAGCTCCTATCGGATTTGTCGGCACATCCGGCGGCTTTGCTGGTCTTGTTTTATTGCTGTGAATGTCTTGTAGCCGGATTCCGAGACCGATCGGGTCTTCCCGGGAGAAGGAATATCCTTCGTTAATCGCGAGAGCTTATCATGGGCTGTTGGGACACCCTGCAGGGTTTGAACTTTTGAAAGCCGTGCCCATGTTATGTGGCGATGGGAATTTGTTGATGTCCGTTGTAGAAACCCGAAGTTGATCTCAATTAAAATACACCAACCGTGTGCGTGAACTCGTGAGTGTCTCTTTTCGGGTTGATCGAGAGGAGAACACGGTTTCGGGTTATGTCGACGTAAGTAGGAGTTCAGGATCACTTCTTGATCATTGCTAGTCGACGACTCGCCTTTGTTTCTCTTCTCGCCTCATTTATGTATGTTAGCCACCATATATGCTTAGCCGCTGCTGCAACCTCACCACTTTACCCCTTCCTTTCCCATTAAGCTTTGCTAGTCTTGATACCCATGGTAATGGGATTCTTTGAGTCCTCGTGGCTCACAGATTACTACACCACCAGTTGCAGGTACAGGTTTGCGATGTTCATGACGTGAGAGCGATGTTTGCTTGTGTTGGAGTTCTTCTTCTGCTTCTTCTTCGATCAGGGGATAGGTTCCAGGTCGGCAGCCTGGGCTAGCAGGGTGGATGTCGTTTGAGCTTCTGTTTATGTTTCATCTGTAGTCGGATGTTGATCTTGTATACGATGTTGATGTATTCTTGTGGCATTCATGCCTTATGTGTGTATCCCCATCTATTATGTAATGTTGATGTAATGATATCCACCTTGCAAAAGCGTTTCAATATGCGGGTCTATCCTTGGTGGGACCGTCGAGTTCCTTTTGGATAGGGTCGCATATTGGGCATGACATAACCCAAGGCCTGTTATGCCCTATCCGAATTAGGCACAGTAGCGTCATTTGGGCCATCCAATATGACTCCAGCCCGTTTTCACTTCTAGCCCATGTATGGCCCATGACGTTTTTCGGCCCATATGAGTCCCTATGTAACTCTTGGCCTATTAACGCCCGTGGTGAAACCGCCCGCAATGAACAAAGGTATCACTTTACACCCATTAACGGCTCGTGGTGAAATTGGCCCGTAATGAAGCGGTGTATCACTTTATACCCATTAAGGGCTCATACGGTTGGGCCGTTTCAGCCCATGTTATCTTTCGCCTTCTCGAGCCCATTTATTCTTGGGCTCATTTCAGATTCGCTTACTTACGGCCCACATCGCTATTTTTCGCTTAGGGCCAAATTCAGCCCGTGGGTCTGATCGGCCCGCTTGTGGTCCGTTAATCGTTGCTAATTTTCATAGCGCCATCAACACGGTTTATTAACGATGGCCCGTTATGGTCGGCCCATGAATAGACGATTCCAACTCTAGCCCTTTTACGGCCATAATGCGGCCTGTTATTGACCCATGTTTGGCCAATCGATCATACGGCCCGTATAAGGCCCATTGATGATACGGCCCGTAGAAGGCCCATTGTTTCTACGGCCCATAGAAGGCCCATTGTTTCTACGGCCCGTAGAAGGCCTACTATTTCTACGGCCCGTAGAAGGCCCACTGTTTCTATGGCCCATAGGAGGCCCATTGTCACTACAGTAAATATTAGCCCATGGTTATTGTGGCCTAGTTTTAAAAAATAGGTTATTGCAGCCACTAGCAAACTGCGGAAAAAGAACTGCATTGACTACAAGCAAACAAATAAACAAGACAACAAGGAAATAAATAAGCAAGCAACTTATGCTAGGCTATCACGGCTATTACACATATTACATCCTTTGGGCATCAAAGTTCGCCACCAAAGGCAAATATAGGGAACAAAGCAAAGATATAAACGCCGCAGAGCAAAACAAGTCCGAACTGAAACCACTTCAGAAGAGTTCAAGAAACAATATCCTGGGTACCCATAATGCTGGCAAGATGCTTAGCAAGCTTATTAACTTTCTCTTGTTTGGCGCTTAAATCCTCCGGCGCTTGCTATTGCACAAGAAAGTACGCATCTGAATTCTGCAGGGACTTCCTCAGTCCTTGGCTTTTGCCGCAAAGACACGGTGATCGATGCCTTTCAGCTTGTAGCTGGGACCTGAAGAAGTCAAGTGATTCAGCAGCGAAGTTCGAAGAGCTTGTGCCGATGGTACTGCCGAGAACTCGAACACTACATCAACGCAGGATCGTGGGGTTTTCTCACTATCTACAAGATCGTTTTTATCACCTTTCTTGGAGACCAACCGGGTTGTCTCACTATCTTAAACCTTATCTGCATTACTTTCTCTACCATTGCATAGTGGGGTGCTCTTCTCCAATATTCTGTTTGCATACTACAAGAGAAACAAGCAGACGCAAGACAGGTTTATCTTGTAGTATACGAAACTCATTTTGGTAAACCGGTTCAGTAGTAAGGTGGACAGGATAATAGCATGAAAGAAACATATATCTATGTACTATGGTCACTGTATTGTCCATATCATTCTAGTTTATGTTCCCTAATCAATATAGAGACACAGTTCAACTCATATATTTTTAAGACACATCAGCATAGACAGAATATAAGTGTGAGAAACTACACAACATTCGCAGTACTTGTAATGTGCATCACATGAGAACATAACTGTTTATACAACTTAAACTGAAATCAACATAGAGCAAGAAGTTTGAACAGCAATCCAGTTAAAGAAATAGGTTTAAAACATACTTATTGCGCCATTGGAGTTTCAATTGGATCCTTCAAATTCGAAAGTAGTTGTTATGAGTAAATACAGTGATGCAACAGCAAAGGAGTATGGACCATAGCTACGGAATCTGACCTGAGAACAGTTGCTCTTCTGCTTTAAACGTGGAGTTTGGGTTAGCTGTGGTGGTCTTCGTGCTTTGGGCACTGCAGTAGCTTTACAAACTGCTCTTGTGGGGGTACTCTGTGGTGGACATGGTGCTTTGTCAACTATAAGTGGGTTAGTATCCGCTGGGGTTGCGGTTAGATGGGTTGTAGCTGGTTCTCCGCCCAACGGTGTAAGTGTGCAATCTGGAAGAGTCTCGATTATGTGTGGTGGGGCTAGTTTGTGGGCCAAGACAACCATGGTTCTAATCTGCATCGACGGGTAGCACTGTCTTTTGTGAAGAACGGGTTTTTGCTCCCTTAGATACCGCCATCACCCCTCCAATTCAAATGGCTGATAAACAAGAAAAGAAATTGAACGCATGACATTGTATGATAGACAGATGTGGTAATTCACATATATGTTGTATAACCAAACAGGACAGCATGACACAATTTCACATATATGATGCCTAACTAAACAGGAAGCATGCCACAGTTTCAGATATATGATGGATAACTTAACAGGATATAATGGCATAATTCAACATGTGATGAGTACCTAAACAGGATGACACGACAAAACTATATGATGTCTTTCTAAAATCGGTTGGGATGAAATAATTCACATGCATGTTGTCTAAGTATACAGGATGGCATGATATAATTGACATAATTGATTCATATACTAAGCAGCTGGCACTCGCATGTATGATCTCTAAACTAAGCAGATAGAATTCAATATTGTGCATATGATGTCTAAACTAAGCAATGCAAGACACCATATGCATCATATGAGAAATATAAACACTTCAACTTAGAGCATACACCTCGGTGGGATATAGGACTGGTCATCTGTCTCTCGAATCCTCCTCCGAGGAGCTCCTGAACCATCGAGATATATGCTTCAACATGTACCATTGCTCGCTCAAGACCTTGTTTTCACTCAATATTTTTCCATAACCGCTCAAATGGCTGATACACATGAAGAGTAGTTCAATATACACAGATTGTCGACAAATGGAATACGTAATGAAAAAAAGATGGCATTAGATAATTCACATATATGATGCCTGGCTCCATGGCGTGCATAATTCACATATATGACAAGCGGCTGAAAAACATGGCATTGCATAATTCACATATCGATATAGAAAGCAAACAGAGGCATTCACAGAAAGCATGTCTAATCTAAGAAGATGGCATGGCAATGCAAGACACCATATGCATGATATGAGCAATATAACCCAGCCAAGTTAGAGCATGCACCTCGGGGGATATGACTAGTCATCTCTCTTTGAATCCTCCTTTGAGGAGCTATCAGAATCAGCAAGAAATCTGCATTGATGTGTAGCACCGATTTCGAGAAGACCTTGTTTTCAGTCCAGATTTTCCCATGACCGACTCAAATGGCTGATGCATGGGAAGAGTAGATGAATGTATAAACATTGTTGACAAATGGAATACATTATGGACAAAAATATGGCACGATACAATTCACATATACGATGGTGGCTAAACAGGATGGCATTGCATGATTCACGATATGATGTCCGCTAAAGAAGACGGCATTGCATAATTCCCATATACTCCCTCCGTTCCTGAATATTTGTCTTTTTAGAGATTTCAAATGGACTACCACATACGGATGTATATAGACATATTTTAGAGTGTAGATTCACTCATTTTGTTCCGTATGTAGTCACTTGTTGAAATCTCTAAAAAGACAAATATTTAGGAATGGTGGGAGTATGATATAGAAACCAAACAGGTGGCATTCACACAAAGCACATCTAAACTAAGCTGATGACATAAAAGATGTATAATCTAAGCAATGCAAGGCGCCATATGCATGATATGATCAACATCAGCATGCCAGGTTAGAGAAAACACCTCAGGTGGTAAACATGCATGGTCGGCTCCTTCTGAATCTCCATCTGAACAGTTTTCTTCCTCTGGAATACAATCTGGAAATGCAGGAGAGGGGGGGCCACTTCACCCACCATGGAGCGGCGTCTGCATGACATTATATTCGCACGCAACGGTCTTCTCTTTTTCTCTACATGTTCAGTACGATTGTGTACAATATCTGACATGCATAATAAAAAATAGTTAGATTTTGTAAGGCCTAAGGGGTGCATGCAAAAATCAAGACTGATGGTAGCAAAAGAGTGCATGGATCCAATACTAATGATAGCAGGTAGACTATAGCTTCAGTTTAAAAAGATAGACAATGGATCATCTATTGTTTGTTGCCCACCCAACATGAACCACATAGAAGACCCCAGATGAACCAGATAGTAGACAGATACTATTCGTTGCTGGCTCGATATGAGATCCATGGGCAATTCAAAACTCAAGATTGGACGATAAAGTAGCAGGTAATAATAACCGATGATAACATAAGCAAACACGAAAGACTGCGACCTCTCTTCCAGAACTATGTAGTCCTCAGGTTCATCTGCTCAGTCGATGATGGTAATGCAGTTGGCGTGGCTGCTGGCAACGGGGAAGATGATCTGAGGTGGCAAAAGAAAGTCTGCAGGGGGGATCTCTGCTGCAGTGAACGCTTCTGTCGATGGTGCACCTCAGGTGGGATGGATGACGGCACGGCAGGAGCAGGACATAACACACATAGTTTTCTTTTACGCCAATCTGAAAATAAAGTAAATCTGTAAGGAATCCTTAGAATTGGAGGATTCTATAAACGCAGGGACAGGAAAAACACAGGAATAGGATAGGAATGCACTTGCAAAATAGAGCATTTGGAAACATAGGATTTCAATCAACCTGGCTGTTTGGCTCACATGAATTGGAAGAACAGAGGAATGGAGAAACAAAGTGATGCGACGAGTGTACAACCTCTTTGGCATAGCCTTGTGGACCTCAGCATCATTGGGTTGGACGTGGAGGATGGTGATGATGTTGGTGTGACTGTCGGAGGCGGGAAGAAGATCCGAGGCCTCTGGAACGGCGCCGAGGGTATCTGCTCATTGTGATGGACGGTTCCGTCGTTGGAGCAGCTCCGCTAAGGTGTACAGCGACGAGGCTGAAGCATGACAAGATGACATAACGTTAATCTGTAGTGCAACCCTAATATCATCGCAATAGATGATGTAAAATACATCACCAAAAAGTGCTAGATGTAAACGCATCAGCGCGCCACGGCCGCTCCGTCGGATGTTGTAAGTACTGTTCACTCTGAACTTAATCAAGAAAATGAACTTCACAAATAAACTGAATTTTACTCGTTGAACTGATTGAACTAGTAATGATCATTGCAATAGAAGTTCGTAGGCGTTCGAGCACTAGTAGCGAGAAGCAGCGATGATCTAAATCAGCAGACGCCGAGCAGGGAACGACTAGCAGAGAGCAAGTCGTGCGGTAGCACCGCGAGCGAGTGCTAAAGCAGCAACTCCTGTAGCTACCGGAGGTCGTGCAGCAGTAGCGCAAGCGAGACCAAGAGCAGAGCAGCAGCACGAACGAAAGTAGGAGCAGTGCAGTAGCGCGACCGACAGCAAGAACAGAGCCGCATCACGAGCGAGAGCCGGAGCAGCTGCAGCTAGTGCTATTGTGGAAGTCGCCACCGAGGAAGCAACGACATGGGGAAGAGACGTCGTGGATGATGTGGCCGGCGACGGCGCCGTCGATGGAGGCGCCATGTCTGCTCGGTATCGAGCACCGGCAGCCCCGTGAGATCGAATAAAAGATAAAATGCAGCGATGAGTGCAGAACCTCCTTGGTGGCGCCGAGTTGGCCTCGCATTCATCGGAGGAATTGGTGAGGGTGCTGCGGTTCCGGTGGGTCGGGTCAAGACGGCGCTGTGGGGATTGAGGTGGCGCGATAGACGAGGCTAACGTCGGGGCAGCTCCTTGGAGGTGGAGGACGGGGCGGCTGATCCGACGGGACGACGAGATCGACAACGGATCCTCATCCGGTGCGGTGGATGAGGGACGACAAGCTGTTGCGGTGGACGATGTAGTCGGGGAAGAGTCTCCGGTTGGGCGGCGGTCCGGAGGCCGACGGAGGAGCATGGGGTTTCACGGGCCTCGGTGTACGAATGGGGGGGCGAAGGGGGAGGGGGAGCCAAGCTTAGGGACGCGCTTGTCCGAAATGTAGGGTAAGTTACCAGCGTACCCCCACCGGTTTTGACACCGCGACGTGGAGCTTCATTTCCGGCTAAGGGGTAGAAGGGGGATTTCGCGTGTCTGGGTTGCGGGAGCGATTTCGGATGAGGAGGGAGAGCTCGTGCGCGTCCATATTTCGGGATAACAAGGCGCGGCGCGGGTTGAATAAGTGGGAGTTTCAAAGCAGGTGAGACAAAAGATACTCGATCTTGAAAATTTCGGGATAACAAGGTGCGGATTCCTTGTTCGGCAGAACTATTTCAACATGTAAAAAGAACAATTCATACAAGAGACAGGAGAGTCATGTCCCCTTTTACTATATTGCTATAGATGCTATTGAAAAAACTACAAGAAAAATGTACAAAAAATCGGGAGAACAAGATTACCCTGCACAGTACCAAATCGATTCACACTTCCCTCAACAATAACAAAAAAAAAATCAATTCCCACCAAAGAAAGAGTGATGTCCCTTTTTATATGATTACAGATGCCATGATCTCGAATTTCAATTTTTGAATCCACGTTATGTTGAATTGAATATATCATTAGGTGACCTTGCGGTTTATAATTGATGTAGTCGTACATTTTGATCTTCCATCATATATGAACATTTTACTCCACCATGTGAACATATATATTGTCGTCTACCATATGGACTAAATTTGAATCAATTTTCTTTATTTGAATACGATTGTTGTCAAGTTATACAATAATTTAAATATTATCTTGATAACAAAAAGGCAGGCATATAGCAGTAATCATATTTCACTATGAACTACATGTACCATACGCTCTCCAATTCAAATATTTGTATCCATTTTATGTTGAATTCAAATCATAGTACATTATTGGTCTAGGTAGCGAGATGTTCGGGATAATCTAAACCCTGTTTTCATACGTATAATTTTTCGCTGAATTGGGACAAGTTTTGGTATAAGCCTCTTGCAAAACCGGAGATTCTCTCAACGAGCCTCGTGGTTCCGAGAGGGAACGTGTCACCTTTCTGTGCGAAACGATATACGCTGCCTCCCCCCTGATTTTATTTACAGAGGCAACATAGAACTATATGAGTGCCCTGTTAAATTTTGGAATTATTTCGGGTTCATTTGGCCATTTTATACATTAATTGAGTTTCTGGACTTTTAATGTGCATAATCTAAATATGAATTGCATGCACATGCTCCGGTGCACCAAAGTGGGTTGAAAAATCACATGTGTGTCCTTGGTTGAATTTCTAGGTCCCATGGAAGAAATGAGAATGAAATTCAAACATCTGGGCGTCATGACTCTACCGAGAACATCGAGAAACTTAGATTTTAAATTCATGTAAATCCAAAACTCGGTTGGAAATCATGAAACTTGGCATGGGGTCATGTCATGGCACTAACATGTTGTGGTAAAAAATTGGGCCGATTTGGAAGCTCGTGGTTCTAAGAGGGAACGTGCCACGTTTGAGTGTCAAATGATATACGCTTCCCCCCCCCCTTGAGTTTCTTAACAAAGGCAACATAGAACTACATTAGTGCCCTGTTAAATTTTGGAATTATTCCGGGTTCGTTTGTCGTTTTTTATACATTAATTGAGTTTCAGGTCATTTAATGTGCATAAGTCAAATTTGAACTACAAGCACATGCTCTTGTGCACCAAAGTTGGTTGAAAAATCACATTTGTGTCCTCAGGTGAATTTCTAGGTCCCATGCAAGAAATGAGAATAAAATTAAAACCTCTGGGCATCATGGCTCGGCCGAGAACATTGAGAAACTTGGCTTTAAAATTCTTGTAAATCCAAAACACGTCTCAAAATCATGAAACTTGGCATGGATGTCATGTCATGGTACTACCATGTTGTGGTAAAAAAATGGCCGAATAGGAACAGATTTTGGTATAAGCTTCTTGCAAACCAAAGCTTCTCTCAAGAAGGCTTGTGGTTCTGAGAGGGAACGTGCCACCTTTGAGTGCGAAACGATATACGTTGTCCCCCTTGAGTTTGTTTACAAAGGCAACATAGAACTACATGAGTGCCTTGTTAAATTTTGGAATTATTCCGGCTTCGTTTGGCCTTATTTACACATCAATTGAGTTTTTGGTCATTTAATGTGTATAATTCAAATTTGAACTACAAGCACATGCTCCCGTGCACCAAAGTTGGTTGAAAAATCACATTTGTGACCTCGGGTGAATTTCTACTCCCTCCTTCCATCTATATAGGTCCTAATGCGTTTTACGAGGCTAACTTTGACCAAACGTTAGAGCAATAATATATGACATGCAGCTTACACAAAGCATACCTTCAAATTTGTATGTCAAAGGAGCTTCCAATAATATAATTTTCATAGTATACATCTCATGTGCTATTAATCTTGTCAATAGTCAAAGGCTGTCTTGAAAAACACATTAGGCCCTATATAGATGGAAGGAGGGAGTAGGTCCCATGCAAAAATGAGAATAAGATTCAAACATCTGGGCATCGTGGCTCGGTTGAGAACATTGAGAAACTTGGTTTTAAAATCATGAAACTTGGCATGGTGTCATGTCATGGTAGTACCATGCCGTGGTAAAAAATTGGCGAATAGGAACAAATTTTGGTATAAGCTTCTTGCAAATCGGAGCTTCTCTCAAGAAGGCTCGTGGTTACGAGGGAACGTGTCACATTTGTGTGCATAATTCAAATTTGAAATACAAGCACATGTTCCAAAGGCACCAAAGTTGGTTGAAAAATCACATGTGTGTCCTCGGGTAAATTTCTAGGTTCCATGCAAGAAATGGGAATGAAATTCAAAATTCTGGGCGTCGTGGCTTGGTTGGAAAAATTGAGAATTTAGTTTTTTAATTCCTGTAAATCCAAAACACGCATGAAAATAATGAAACTTGGCTTGGTGCCATGACATGGCACCAACATGCTGTGGTAAATTTGCAGTCCGATTTGCGGCGCACATTAACAATCAACAAAGTCATTTTGGAACAAGTGTTGTCACGTTACAATCGGAAACACAAGTATTATTCAAACCGTGGGCGTTCTACTTACTAGTACCATTTACGTGCCGCCACGCGTCCCCATTTTTTATTAGCTAGGAGGCGCCGTGCAGGGTAGCTATTTGAGTACGAGAGGCGTGCAATCAGACCCCTGCGCGTGCTTATCGGGAGGAGAGCCCTTTGACCTCCATCTGCCGTCCACCTCTCTCCCAAGGTCTCCATTAATGGCGCCCGAGCCTCTCTTTAATGGCGTGGCTATGTCTCACTCGACTGAGATTTAAGAGAGAAAAAATAAAATCCGAAAGCACGGATCTTGATGTAAGATCCGACGGACCTATATAGCATCTACTGCGACTTCTAGCAAGACTGATGAATATATAAGGACGATTAATTTTTTTTATCAAAGAAGGGCTTGCCCCTTCCGATTTTGATTACTGAAAACCACCACAATTCACAAGAAGTTCAGCACAACTCCAGCCTAACACGAAGGACTAAAAGCTACCATATTGAAATCGCAACATCCCAAGAGGCCAACAAAGGCCAAACATCCGCGCTAGAACCCAACATTTCACAACCGACGACACAATCCACATCCTAAACTGATTATTACATCAAAAGAAACCAGGAAACTGAAGTAAGCCCAGCAGCAACTAGAAGAACAACAACGCCAGGGTCGCCACAGCAAGAGTTTTCTTCATTCCAGCCTCGCAACATTGATCTTCCACAGAAAGATAAGGACGATTAATTGTCTTACATAATTAGAAAGATAATTAAAAAAGCCACATGCGGCTACGCCTGAAATACACAAGGGCAAAAGAAGAAGGAAGACAAGGATCTGGCTCGTTGATCTATAGTTTCTTGATGCGTTGCTGCAGGCCGCGGGAACTAGTCTCCGCGGCGAGCGGCGATGAGATCTTTCGTGTCCTCAAGACGCTGCTTGAGAACATCCACGGATTGCTCCACCAGCCTTTGGCGCTAGTTGCGGAGCATGTCATTCTCGTCCATAAGTTTCTTGACGATGACGCCGGTCCTCTTCAACAAGGCACTAGTCTCCTCATGCTGGTCTGCACTTCGGATGATCTTCTCCCTCAGCAGGTCGCGCTCGGCCTGGAGCCTCTCATTGCCCTCCCTTAGTTGCCAGATGACGTCGGTAGCCTGTTCAAACGAGGCTTTCACGTCGTCCTGCAACCTCGCCCAGCCGGAGATCTAATCCATCTGGCTATGGACGATCGCATGCATGCGCCTGTAACAGTCGTCGCCTGCCCGTGAGAAATTTTCCCAGGCCGCCGCGGCGCGGCGGGACATCTCTGCTGCATTCATGGCATGGCGGGACATCTCTGCTGCTTCCGCAGCGCGGCCGGACCAGTCTGCTGCATCGACTGCACAGCGGGACCTCTGTGCTACTTCAGCGGCGCGGCGGGACCTCTGTGCTGCTACTTCCGTGCGGCGGGACATGTCTGCTGCTCTCGCAGCGAGGCAGGACAACTCTCGTGCTTATGCTTCCATGCTCCCCTCTCCCTGGTGGCAATCTCTCGACCCAGAACTCACGTTGGCCATGGAAGACGCAAGGGAAGGATGCTGAATGACTTGTTTGTTTTTGTGGATGAGGAGTTGAGGAGGAATGTGCAGTCATCTTGGCATACTAGTATTTATAACCGAGTACTAATACGCTCCTAAGTGGGAAACCGTTTAGGTTGTAATCGGTGTGAACAGGTTTGGAATTCAATATAGCGTGGTACTAATACGCTCCTAAGTGGGAAATCGTTTAGGTTCTGATCGGTGTGAACAGGTTTGCAATTCAATATATCGTGGAGTAATTTGGAATGTGACGAGATGCAAGCTACTTTATGCATGCATGCATTGCAATTAATGCATTGATAAACATAATTTTTTGAGAAAAACAAGAGCATTAATTAGGTGCTTTTGCAAACTACTCCCTCCGTCTCAGTTTACAAGTCCTACGCGTATACCTAGGTTGCCAATTTGATCACCCTAATATAAACTATACAACACAAAAATTATATCTTTTGAAACTAGAACATCTGAAGTTTATATTGATATATTTTTTGTAATATATTATTTGTATTAGGTTGCTCAAATTGACGACCTAAGGGTACGTGCACGCCTTGTAAACTGAGAGAGAGGGAGTACAAAAAATATGCCACTACTCACCATCTTGGTTGGTGAGATTTTTGAATTAAGCCCTATAAACCGGAAAGGAGGGAGTACTGTTGTGTACGTGCAATAACTGGCACAGTCGTATACATATCTTACGGTTAATGGGGCGTTCGACAGGGATAGCCGCGTGGTGAGGTCTAGGCTAGTCCTTTTTCAGACGCATTAAACCTATCTCTCGGGACTTCTCGCACGCACCATCGTGTCACCCACAAAAACTTGTACTCTGAGTTTAGTAGTACGTTATACAGGAAGAGAAGAGGTTCACGTACGTACTCATCCTCTCACACACGCGTCTGTTTTTTCTTGAAAAGGAGGATGATGACCCCCGGCCTCTGCATCTGGGAGTCACACACGCATCTGTAGCTATGAATTGTAGTGTTCTCAACCATCCGATTGGCTCTATCATGGATGTACCTATATACTAAAACATGTCTAGATATATCTATATTTTGACAAATGGAAGGCATGTATTGTGGAACGGAGGGAGTGCTTGGCATCAAAATGGACAAAAAGGGACGTATCTAGAACTAAAATACATCTACATACATCTCCTTTTATCCATTTTGATGACAAGTAGTACTTCTTACCCAAAGGAACTTATATCCAATAGACACAAAATATCCGTTCGACTGTGGAAATTACTGATCTGATGTCGAAGTAATTGCTGCATCGCCACGAAAACCCACCATTTCTTAAGCTAAAGTAGACCAAGGTAATCCCTATATTAGCATATTACTAAGATAAACAGAAGGCCTTTGTAGAAACATTTAGGGCGTGAGCTTGTCAATCTGAATGTGGAGGGACACAAGCTTAGCCCGGCCAGTGGCTTGGGCGAAGCATCAAGAAGGTCAGCTCACCTGCGTCGGCGTTGCGGGGATCCTTGCTGCTTGTCACCTCCATTTCCACCTTGATGGCGTCGGTCGTGCCTTTGGGCTCCCCCGGCGGGCCGTTCGCCCACAGCTTGGCCAAGTAGTGCGGCAGTGGGGACGCCCCCGCTCTGATGCAGACGACCGACACGGCGATAGGCGCGCCGATGTCGAGCACGCCGCTGACCAAGAGAAACGCGCGGCGGTCCTCCTCCACGAACAGCAAGAGCCGTGGCTCCGACAGTGGCACTTGCAGCTGGAGCACCTTACCGTACTGGATCCTGTGCGGGCATGGGATGCGCGGTGCTGATGTGGTAGGTAGGCGCGGCGGCCTTCGAGCCGCAAAGCGGGCACGGGCATTTGCAGGCGTGGCGGACACACGCTACGGTGATCGGCGAGCTTGTGGTAAGTGACGTAGAGCCCACAGCCTTCGTGCGGGCACTCCACCCTCACTGACGAAAGGACGGAGTCCACCATCGTGTTCCGCACGTCGAAGCCACCGCCCCGCTCGAACTTCTGGCACTGCCGCTGGTTCCCGAGGCGCTCGACGCGGCAGTCCGCGCAGGCCAGGTGCCCTCCCTTGCACTGCAGAAATCAATTGAACAGCACATCAATCAAGAAACCTACACCTTGCTCAATCAGCCGAACGGACGAGGTGTATTCAAACCTCATACACTGAAGGCGTCAAGGGGCGGAGGCACAAGGGACAGTGGAGCACGGTGAGGTCCATCGAGACCTTAGAGAGCTCCACCATCGGGTCCTGTTCGGTCTGCATGATCTCACCCTCCTCGTGCACAACCATCTCTCGACTTGGGCCGGGTTATTACAAAGCTTTACCGTCACATATTTTATAGTACTACTTCAAGGTGCATTAAATTAACACATGCAGGTAGTATCAAAAGAAGAGTCACGGAATGCATGCATGCGTTGTAATTAATGCATCGGTAAACGCGAATTATTGAAATACTCCCTCCTTTCTGGTTTATAGGGCTTATCTCAAAAATTCAGTTTTTCCATTTTATAAGGCTCAATTTGGTTGTTTCCGATCACATGTTCAGATTCCAAGGTGCATTAAATCATTGCATGCAAGTATTAAGAGAAAATTGACCAATGCATGTAATTTATGCATGCATGCATGCATTGCAATTAATGCATTGATAAACATACTTTTTTGAGAAAAACAAGACCACTAATTGGGTGCTTTTGCAAACTACAAAAAATATTCCCCACTCACTATCTATAGTACCTTGGTTGGTGAGATTTTTGAATTGAGCCTTATAAACCAGAAAGGAGGGAGTATATCGAGTGCAGTGCTTTGATGTGTCGCGTCAACTCATACATCAACGAGAAGTTTGATTATCCTCTCCGTCGCGGACTTAACTGCTGTCGGTGTCAAAACCGGTGGATCTCGGGTAGGGGGTCCCGAACTGTGCGTCTAGGCGGATGGTAACAGGAGACAAGGAACACGATGTTTTTACCCAGGTTCGGGCCCTCTCGATGGAGGTAAAACCCTACTCCTGCTTGATTAATATTGATGATATGGGTAGTACAAGAGTAGATCTACCATGAGATCAGAGAGGCTAAACCCTAGAAGCTAGCCTATGGTATGATTGTTGTTCGTCCTACGGACTAAAACCCTCCGGTTTATATAGACACCGGAGAGGGATAGGGTTACACAGAGTCGGTTACATTGGGAGGAGATCTACATATCCGCATCGCCAAGCTTGCCTTCCACGCCAAGGAAAGTCCCATCCGGACACGTGGGCTAAGTCTTCAATCTTGTATCTTCATAGTCCGAGTCCGGCCGAAGGTTATAGTCCGGCTATCCGGACACCCCCTAATCCAGGACTCCCTCAGTAGCCCCCGAACCAGGCTTCAATGATGATGAGTCCGGCGCGTAGATTGTCTTCGGCATTGCAAGGCGGGTTCTTCTCCAAATTCCGTGTACCTGTTGAATAGTGTCCGGCTTCTCATGAATATTGCGCTCCTTGGCTTCCACGCCCAATAATGGCCATCTTCCACGTGTCAGACGAATGCGAAAAGCCAGGGTGTTTTTACATTTACCCCCCTAGCTGTGTAGATGAGCTGCCTTTTAAAGAGACGAGGATCTAGATCCAAATCACACCATCTCCCCTTCGTGAGCATTCATCGGAGCGCATCCGACAAAGATCCATTCCATCATGGCCAATCGACGCAGATCCTCCTCTCGCCCTCCCAGCCCTCAGCCTAGAGATTGGGAGAGATGCTCCGTCCCGCACAACGAGCTAGTGACGCTCCAAGCCAAGGGGTTTCTCTCCCCAGCTTACATGGTCCCGGTTCGAGCCGGGCTTGCCACCTATAATGGTGGAGAGCAAGCGGAGAGCGTCCCCAATCCCTCCAAAGGAGAGCAGGTCTACCTTGTCCCTTATTTGATAAGAGGACTCAGATTTCCAATTCATCCGTTTCTATGGGGGCTCCTGGAGTTCTACGGCCTCCAGTTGCATAACCTTACGCCTGCCTCCATATTGCATATTGCGGGCTTCGTAGCCCTTTGCGAGCTGTTCTTGGGCATCGAGGCTCATTTCGCACTGTGGAAGAAGCTGTTCTGCCTTGTGCCCCATTCTCAGAAGGGGTAAATATATCAGGTGGGCGGAGCCGAAGTATAGCACATCGCCGGGACCGGATATCTATCCGGAACCCCAAAGAAGGCGTCCAAAGACTGGCCTTCAGAATGGTTTTACATAGAAGATGTCCCCCAGCCGGATCATGTTCGGATCGGCCTCCCCGAGTTTGATAATGCTCCCTTCAAGAAGCGCCTGAGCTGGCGTCCACGGAGCCCTCAGAAGGAAAATGACAAGGACGTTCTTTATCTGATGAGCTGGATAAGGCTGTTAGCTCATTCCGGACTGACCATGATCGAGGTCATGGCCACATGCATTATCTGCGGGGTGCAGCCGCTTCAAGATAGAGGCCACCCATGTGGGATTTCAGCGGGAGGATGATGCCACCCGCTGCGGCCGTAAGGGGCTGGAATTGGTTGCCGCTCTGACGAAGATCTTGTCCGCATTGTACAAGGGAGAAGAGGAGGAATTCCTCCGCGTCAATTCTCAGGGCGGATTCTCTATGTACAATCCTCCAAGCTGGGTAAGCGGACACTTCTTTTTACTCATCCGTTCCATATTCCCATAGTCAAGTACCTTATCTTGTGATTTCGACGCAGGAATTGCGCCGGGCCGTAAAGGATATAAACAGCCCTCCTCCACAACCCGAGGATCCGGAACGGTCCCTCGATCCGGCCTCCCAAGAGGATCCGGACATATCCGTGGAGCTGATCGATGGGGTATTTCACCAACTGAGCATCGACAATGCCTTGGTGGCTATTACAGCCGATTATCCTGGACTGCTCCCCGCCTCACAAGTAATCGAGACCGAAGTCCTAATACTTCGAAGATGATCCATCCGTGCTTATTTTTTATCACCGTATACCAATGGTGTTGTGTAACACCCCTGATGTAACTTTCCATATTTGTAACTCCAACTCTTGCCATTTTCGGCATCGTGATATGATATTCCCTCCGTGGTTGGGATTTTCTTCATTTTTCATTTTGTCCATGTCATGCATTTCATATCATGTCATCATGTGCATCTCATTTGCATACGTGTTCGTCTCATGATTCCGAGCATTTTTCCCGTTGTCCGTTTTGCAATCCGGCACTCCTATGTCCCCGGCGCCCCTTTTACGTTTTTCGTGTGCGGTTACTAAACTTTCTCGGAATGGACTGAGGTTTGTCAAGTGGCCTTGGTATACCACGGTAGACCACTGTCAAGTTTCGGGTCATTTGGAGCTCGTTTGGTACTCAACGGTTAACGCACTCTCGCAAAGGCCTCTTTTAAGTTGCAGCCCAACACCCTTTCAAAACAGCCCAATAACACATCTAAGTCACTTCCATGCTCTCGTCGTTCGATCACGATCGTGTGGGCGAAAACCGCACTCCATTTGGAGCTTCCTAGCTCCTTCTACCTATAAATATAGCCTTCCACCCAAATTCCGGATGAAACCCTAGCTCCCCGCTCCTCTCCCCGCGCCGGACACGTCCGGACGGCGCCGGACGCGTCCGCCGCCGCGCCCGCAGCCAACCAGGGGCTGCCACGTGGCCCCCCGGTCCCCAGCTCGCCGCCGACCGCGCCAGGCCCGCGGGGCCCAGCGCCAACCCTCCGGCCAGTCGCCGCCGCCTCCGTGCAGCGTCCCGCGCCCGCGCCCGCCGTCGCCCTCCGCTGCCCGCCGCCGCTGCGCGCGCCGCGCCAGCCCCGTCGGCCCCGTCGCCTCGCCGGCCGCCCGCTGCCCGGCAGCCGCTGGCTGCGCCGGCCGCGCCGCCGCGCCCATCCGGCGGTCCCCTCCTCCGTCGTCGTCCCGGCCGCCGCTGCTCCGGCGAGCCGCGCCGCCGCCTCGCCCCGATCGGATCGGATCTCAGATCCACCACGAAGGGTTGACTTTCTCCTTCCCCCCGATTCCTCCAAGTCTTTATTTCTGTGATAATTTGTTGCATTTTCGTCATGCCATAACTCTCTGCATATTTCTCCGTTTCGTGCGTGTAATATGTAAAAATGTTCGCCTCGATGAGTAGATCATTTCATCTCATTGCATCATTTTCATTTGATCTCATCTTGATGCCCGAAATTCTGTTAGAAGAGGGCTATGTGATGTTAGTTTCTGTTTCTTAACAGAACATGCACTTTTGTCATTTTTGCCATGATTGATGTGTGCACCCTATGATCTTGAGTCCTACATGTGTTTTGTAATATGCCGTGCCATCTTTCCAGGGGTGTATGACATGTATTTTTGTTATCTCTGTGGTGACTAGCACAAGCATGCAAACTAGGCTTCCTGATGTTGCTGATTTCAGCCCCTGTTTTGCTGATATTTTCATGCCATGTTCACTTGATGCTACCGAGAGATCCATGCTTATTTTGAGATACTTCAGTAAGGATGTTTTGAACATATGGTTATGCTCTATCCATCCATGCCTTTGTTTGCAATTATGGAGTGCCATAGCTTGAGTCAATCGAGCTCTACTTTTGCTACAAAATGTTTCCTGGCAGATTGTTTACATGTTATTCAATTTTGCTAAGGTTGTTGTAGTTGATCCGTGTATGCTATGATGTTATTCTTGCCATGTATGTCTTCTATGCTATGTCTTCTTGATGTAGGTATGCTTAGTTTATAATTTAATGCTCTGTAGTGAGTGTGTCGAGCTCTTAAACATGCCTACTTGTTATCTGTTTTGCCATGCCCTGTTGCTGAATCTGTTAACGAAACTTGCTATATTGACATGGGTGTTACTATATTTTCTGATCCTTTTTAGCATATGGTCAGTAAAGGACTTTTGTTCTATGCTTTGAGTAGATTCATGCCATGCTTTGTTTTGCTATTATAAGTTCCTGTAGCATGTTGTTTTCTTGCTCTGAACATTGCTTCCTGATGCTGATTTTGCCATGTTCAGTAATTTCACTAAGTCTGTGAAGCTGATATGTTTTGCACTTTTGCCATGCTTGTTTGGACCTGTTATGTTGTGATTTAGCCGTAGCTCAGTGTTCATCTTTTGTCAAGCATCTTGAGTAGATCACTGCCATGTGCTTTGTTGGTACGTATGGGTGCAGTAGCTTAATTTCTTGTTGCTTGCTAAGTGGTATCATGCTATTAATGGCAGATTTGTGCCATTCTTGTTTTGCTTGTCATTTGCAAACCGTGCATCCGATTCCGGTGATCTTTATATCGATTTCAACCGAAATCATCTCATCTTTCCAGTGGCATACTTGGTTTGCCAAGTTGATGCCTGGTTCATCATTTTCCTTCCGGAGCACGCATCGCATTGCATATCACATCCCGCATATCATGCCATATATTTGCATCATGTTGCTTGTGCATTGCACCGTGATTTATTGTGGTTCCTTTGTTTGTGTTCTTGCTTTGGGTAGAGCCGGGAGACGAGTACGTGAACGAGGAAAATGTTGAGAACTCTTACGAGGATCAAGCTTTCGACAACTCTGAGAACATTGCAGGCAAGATGACCATACCCTCGAAATCACTTCTATCTTTGCTATGCTAGATGCTCGCTCTTTTGCTATGCCTATGCTGCGATGCCTATCACTTGCTTATCATGCCACCCATATTGCCATGTCAGCCCTAACCATCCTTTCCTAGCAAACCGTTGTTTGGCTATGTTCTTCGCTTTGCTCAGCCCTCTTATAGCGTTGCTAGTTGCGGTGAAGTTGAAGTTTGTTCCTTGTTGGAACATGGAGATGTTGTTCCTTATTGGAACATGTTTACTTGTTGGGGATATCACAATATATATCTGCTATAATTAATGCATCTATATACTTGGTAAAGGGTGGAAGGCTCGGCCTTATGCAGTGTTTTGTTCCACTCTTGCCACCCTAGTTTCCGTCATACGGTGTTATGTTCCTTGATTTAGCGTTCCTTACGGTTGGGTGATTTATGGGACCCCCTTGACAGTTCGCTTTGAATAAGACTCCTCCAGCAAGGCCCAACTTTGGTTTTACCATTTTCCACCTAAGACTTTTTCCCCCTGGTTTTCGCGAGCCCGAGGGTCATCTTTATTTAACCCCGGGCCAATGCTCCTCTGGCGTTGGTCCAAACTAGAACCACTTGCGGTGCCACCCGAGGCAACTTGGGGCATCTTGGTTGCCGTCGTACTGCTCATCCGGTGTGCCACGAGAGCGAGATATGTGCAGCTCCTATCGGGATTTGTCGGCACATTCGGGCGGCTTTGCTGGTCTTGTTTTATTGCTGTCAAAATGTCTTGTAGTCCGGGATTCGAGATTGATCGGGTCTTCGGTAGAAGAATATCCTTCGTTGACCGTGAGAGCTTATAATGGGCTAAGTTGGGACACCCTGCGGGGTATTATCTTTCAAAGCCGTGCCCGCGGTTATGAGGCAGATGGGAATTTGTTAATGTCGGTTGTAGAAAACCGAAGTTGACTTTAATTAAAATACACATCAACGCGTGTGTAACCGTGATGGTCTCTTCTCGCGGAGTCAGGGAAGTGAACAGTGTTGGAGTTATGCTTGGCGTAAGTAGTTCAGGATCACTTCTTGATCGCTACTAGCTTCACGTCCGTGCCTTGCTTCTCTTCTCGCTCTCTTTTGCGAATGTAGCCACCATATATGCTAGTCGCTTGCTGCAGCTCCACCTCACAACTCTGTCCTTCCTATAAGCTTAAATAGTCTTGATCTCGCGGGTGTGAGATTGCTGAGTCCCGTGACTCACAGATTCTATCAAAACAGTTGCAGTGCCGGCGATGCGGTGCAGGTGGCGCAACCGAGCTCAAGTGGGAGTTCGACGAGGGCGTGGTCGTTACTATGTGTCTTTTCCCGATGATCGATAGTGGAGCCAGTTGGAGCGATCGGGGATCTGTGTAGCATTTGGGGTATCTTCTTTTTTTTGGTTCCGTAGTCGGACCTTGAGTGTAATCTGAATGATGGATGTTTATTTATGTATTGTGTGAAGTGGCATTGTAAGCCAACTATGTATCTCTTTCCTTATGTATTACATGGGTTGTGTGAAGATTACCTCACTTGCGACATTGCTTTCAATGAGGTTATGCCTCTAAGTCGTGCTTCGACCGTGGGAGATATAGCCGCATCGAGGCGTTACAAGTTGGTATCGAGCCTTCCCGACTTAGGAGCCCCTACTTGATTGTTTGTTGGCGTTGTTGAGTCTAGAACGGAAAATGTTTTGAGTCTTAGGATTATATATATCGGAGAGTAGGATTCTTTTTACTCCCCAGTCCCTTCGTCGCTCTGGTGAGGTCTCCTGACGTAGAAGTTTTGACTCTCCTCTTCTCAAATTTCACTAAAAAATTTAGGATCACGCGGGTATCTTGGAATCGTTCCGATGGTTTTGTGACGAGAACATTGTTCTTGGTGCCTCCTGACATTTAGGGGTTGTGGCAGTGTCCCGGGGAGTTGAGCTCCGAGGTGTTGTCGTCACAATTTTATCGTTGCGATTCTGGAATACGAGTTTTGCCGACATCAAAATCTCTTTTGTGCAGTTGTTGGTGAGATAACCCGATAACCCGATCTTTGGGCGAGCTCGGGAGTATTGCCATGACTCGTATAATGGATGCTTTTGAAGGTCGAGGTACCACGATTTCGAAGGTTTCTTGGTTATGTGTTGACGGATGGATACAAGCTGGATCTAGGTATTGTTAGTTTGGGTGATATATTTTGTGTCCCTGTATCCCCAACACCAGATTGCATAACCAGAAAGTTTGGGAGTTTATAGATGGGATTCAAGTAGCTCTTAGCATTTCTTCCCGCAGATATTTGGTTTGTGATTGGGTAATCCTTACCACTTATTTGTTCCAGTCGTACCTTGTTATTTTTTTCATCAACCCTTAATCAAGTGGCTTCTCACCTTAATGGACGTGTGATGTTAACTTTGGAATTCATTCGTTCATCCTTGTTTGAATGTTTATTGTGAAGACTATATGTTGCAATTTCTATCCGTTGATTCTACTTGTCTATCTGTCTATCAAGTGCTAACGGATGTCACCCTCTTCAGGATGGCTCCGCCAACGCGTCTGAATCCGGAACGCAATGAAGGGAGTCAGTCGAACCCTCCACCTCCACCTCCGCCTCCGGAGGCATGGCAAGCTATCATGGCAGCCACCAATGCCAATGCTTAGATGATTTTGCAACTCTTGCAAGAGCGTACCCAAGGGCAGGGCAATCAAGGAAATCAAGGTTAAGGCAACAACCAGCCGCACTTTGCTACCCTCAGTCAGTTCCTCGCTAATCAGCCGAAGTCTTTCAGTTTCTGTGTCGAGGCCACAGACGCCGACGATTGGCTTGTGGACATCTGCAAACATTTTGAATGTAGCAATGTCAGACCTAAGGACTTTGTCAAGTTTGCTTCGTTTCAACTCAAGGACCAAGCTGCTTTGAGTGGTACCAGCAATACAAAGATTCG
Organism: Aegilops longissima; assembly: GCA_021605205.1. NCBI lineage: Eukaryota > Viridiplantae > Streptophyta > Magnoliopsida > Poales > Poaceae > Aegilops > Aegilops longissima. The sequence goes on along the minus strand of CM038682.1, from coordinate 127,191,542 downwards.
AGAGGAGGTCGTGTCATTACAGGATGAGTTCGCCGAGACTTGAGCTCACCACATTCGAAAAGTGTTGTTGAGAGCAAGCGTGAGGAGTTCCGCAATCTCAAGCAAGGCAACATGTCGTGTATCAATACAATATCCAGTTCGAAACTTCGCTTCGCTTTGCTAAGCAAGGCGTCCACGATGAAAAGAGTATGATCTATCAATTCAGAGGTGGTCTCGGAGAAGATCTGCAATTAGCTCTCGTGCTTTTGAGCGAGAAAAGTATGATGAATTCTACAACATGGCTTTGAAGCAAGAAGCTGCCCAGCTCAAATGTGAGGCTTCTAAGAAGAGAATCGGGGATGCAGTCCAGTCTTCTTCTTCCTCTCAAGTGGCAGCTAAGCAGCGAAGTTCTTCCTTCCTCCTCCTCCGTTCCGTCGGCCTTATCGCCAGAAGAACTCAGGTGGCGTGGATCTTCCCACCCACCCAACCCGGCTATCGAACAAGTCTAATTCTCAAACTCCAAGGTCAAATGCTCCTTATCACCGTCCGCTCTCTGAGGTGACTTGCAACAAATGTCAGCAGAAAGGTCACTATGCGAACAAGTGCTTCAACCAAAGGCGCCTTCCGCCTCCTCCTCCTGTGAAATCTTCAAGCAATGAGTGGTCAAGCATAATCCCAACTCTGCAAAGGTGAATATGATGAATGCAGCTCAAGCGGAGGAATCTACTGATGTGATAATGGGTAATCTCTCAGTTAATGATATTCCTACAAAAGTCTTATTTGATACTGGTGCATCGCTTTCTTTCATTTCGAGACCTTTTGTTGCCAAGCATGAGTTTGTGACGGAAAAGATTCCTATTCCGTTGAAGATTGTGTCCCCGGGTAAGCAAATGACTTCTCGAGTTTTGGTTCCGAATGTCGGTATCAAGATGGGCGACTATAGATTTCTGGCTAAACCAATTGTCCTTGGTGACTCGGATATTGATCTTATTCTTGGGATGGACTGGCTTTCTCAGCACAAAGCTCAGCTTGATTGTGCTGCCAGGGAAATTCAATTGACTCACTCTTCTAATGATGTGATCATCTATGCCGCTCGTGATGAAACCATTGGTTGTTTTCTCTCAATGAGAAGGCGAATTGGATGCTATCTCTCGATTCGATCGTTTGTGAGTACCAAGATGTCTTTCCGTAAGAGCTTCGGGTATGCCTCCTCACCGCCGCTTGAATTCGTTATCGATCTTGAGCACCGCATCGAACCCGTTTGCAAGCGTCCATACAAGCTTGGACCTGATGAGCTAAAGGAATTGAAGAAGCAGCTCGATGAACAAGAGCGTCTGGGTTTGATCGGACCGAGTTCATCTCCTTGGGGTTGTGGTGTTCTTTTGTCGAGAAAAAGGATGGCGCGGACCGACTTTCGTCGATTACCGTCCATTGAATAAGAAGACAATCAAGAACAAGTATCCACTTCCCAACATCAATGAGCTTTTCGAGCAACTCAAAGGTGCTAAAGTGTTCTCCAAGCTTGACCTTCGTATGGGTTATCATCAGATTCACATTCGTGAACAAGATATTCCCAAGACAGCATTCAGAACAAGCTTTGGTTCTTATGAATATACTGTCATGTCTTTCGGCCTTGTCAATGCTCCTCCAACATTCTCTCGGATGATGAACTTCATCTTCAACCCCTACACCAATGAATTCGTCTTGGTCTATCTTGATGATATTTTGGTCTTCTCCAAGAATAAGAAGGATCATGCCAAACATTTGCGTTTGGTGCTCGACAAGCTCAGAGAGCATCAATTCTATGCGAAGTTTTCCAAATGTGAATTTTGGCTTGATGAAGTGCTTTATCTTGGTCATATCATCTCCGCCAAGGGCATCGCTGTTACCCCGAGAAGGTGTCGCGGTTGTGAATTGGGAACCTCCTCGGAATGTCAAGCAGCTTCGCGATTTTCTTGGTCTTGCAAGCTATTGCGAAGATTCATTGAGAACTTCTCTAAGATTGCAAAGCCTCTTTCCAACCTCCTCCGAAGCATGTGAAGTATATACGGTCTCCTGAGTGTGGCGTTGCTTTCAATACTCTCAAAGAGAAACTCGTCATAGCTCTGTCTTGACTCCTCTGATGAATCCAAGCCATTGAAGTTTTCGTGATGCTTCTCTTCAAGGTCTCGGTGCTGTCTTAATGCAAGAGAAGAGAGTTGTGGCCTATACCTCTCGTCATTGAAGCCCAACGAAAAGAACTACCCCACTCACGATCTTGAGTTGGCGGCAGTTGTCCATGCATTAATAACTTGGAGACATCTCTTGTTGGGAAGGAAAGTGGACATATTCACCGATCACAAGAGCCTCAAGTATATCTTCACTCAGCCCAACCTCAACCTCGAGGCAGACTCGATGGGTGAAATGATTCAAGAGTACAACCCAAGTATTGAATATACTCGAGCAAGGCCAATGTCATTGCAGATGCTTTGAGCAGGAAGGCTTCTTGCAGCAGTTTAATCCTCAAGCCCTTCCAACGGATCTCTGTGAAGCTTTCCATAAGCTGAATCTTCAAGTTGTTCCTCAAGGCTTTCTTGCCAACCTCATAGTCTCTCCTACTTTGGAAGATCAGATTCGTGAGGCTCAACTTCTGGATACCATGGTGAAAAAGGTGAAGCGTGGTATCGACAAGGGCATTTCAAGTACAAGTGCTTCCACATTGATGACAAAGATACTCTTTTCTTGAGGACGGATTGTGGTTCCTAAGGGTGATCTGAGAAAAGTCATTATGAACAAGGCACACAATTCGCTTCTATCCATTCATCACGGAAATGCGAAGATGTACCATGACCTCAAGCGATCATATTGGTGGACTCAAATGAAGCGAGAAATTGCTCAATTCGTGAATGAGTGTGATGTCTGCAGAAGAGTGAAAGCGAGAACACCAACGACCAGCTGGTCTCCTTCAACCTCTTCCTATTCGGAATGGAAGTTTGATCATATTGAAATGGACTTCGTGATTGGGTTTCCTAAGTCCAAGCGTGGAAATGATGCTATCTTCGTTGTCATTGACAAGCTTACTAAAGTGGCTCATTTTCTTCCTATCAAAGAATCTATCACAGCAGCTCGGTTGGCGAGCTATACACCTCGAGATTGTATCCTTGCGGCATTCCACAATTGATCTCTTGAGACCGTGGCAGCATCTTTACCTCCAAGTTTTGGGATTCTTTTAGAAGGCCATGGGCACCAACATTCGTTTCAGCATAGCTTTCCATCCTCAAACAAGTGGCCAAGTCGGCGAGTTAATCAAATCCTTGAAGATATGCTCGGGGCTTGTGTCATTTCCTTCGGTATGAAGTAGGAAGATTGTCTTCCATATGCGAGTTCTCCTACAACAACAGCTTTCAAGCGAGTTTGGGCAAGGCCCCATTCGAAATTCTCTATGGCGAAAGTGCGTACTCCTCTCAATTGGTCCGAGACAGGTGAGCGCCAACTTCTTGCAGCGACTTGATCACGAAGCGAAGAAATGTGCAAAGTCATTCGTGAGAATCTCAAAGCCGCATAATCGCGCGGAAGAGCTATTATGATGACAAGCACCGTGATGTGGCTTTTGAAATCGGAGACCATGTCTACCTCGCGTCTCTCAATGAAAGGCACTCGCCGCCCGGTATCAAAGGAAGCTTGCCCCTAGATCGTGGGTCCTTTCAAGATCATTGGTAAAGAGGCGATCTCGCCTATCAACGAGCTTCCGTCCAACCGCGAACGTGCATGATGTGTTTCACGTGTCACAACCTTCGCAAGTGCTTCAAGACTCTGGCGCACTATCAACGAAGATGTTGACCTTCAGAAGATCTCTCTTATCATGATCACCCGTTGCTATTCTTGAAGAAACCGGCGCAAGACTCACAACAAGTCAATCAAATTCCTGAAAGTGAAGTGGTCACACCATTCCGACCGAGAAGCCACACAGGAGCGCGAGGATCACCTCCGTTCGAATATCCGGAGTTCTTTCAGTCCTAGATCTGGGGACGAGATCCTCTTGTAGTGGTGGAGTGTTGTAACACCCGGATGTAACTTTCCATATTTGTAACTCCAACTCTTGCCATTTTCGGCATTGTGATATGATATTCCCTCCGTGGTTGGGTTTTCTTCATTTTGCATTTTGTCCACGTCATGCATTTCATACCATGTCATCATGTGCATCTCATTTGCATACGTGTTCGTCTCATGATTCGAGCATTTTTCCGTTGTCCGTTTTGCAATCCGGCACTCCTATGTCCCCGGCGTCCCCTTTACGTTTTTCCGTGTGCGGGTACTAAACTTTCTCGGAATGGACCGAGGTTTGTCAAGTGGCCTTGGTATACCACGGTAGACCACCTGTCAAGTTTGGTCATTTGGAGCTCGTTTGGTACTCAGCAGTTAACCGCACTCTCGCAAAGGCCTCTTTTAAGTTGCAGACCAACACCCTTTCAAAACAGCCCAATAACCCATCTAAGTCACTTCCATGCTCTCCGTCGTTCGATCACGATCGTGTGGTAAAACCGCCTCCATTTGGAGCTTCCTAGCTCCTTCTACCTATAAATATAGCCTTCTCCCCAAATTCGGATGAAACCCTAGCTCCCGCTCCTCTCTCGCGCCCGCAGCCAACCAGGGCTGCCACGTGGCCCCAGTCCCCAGCTACGCCGCCCGACCGCGCCAGCCCTTGGGGCCTGCGCGCCCTCCCTCCGGCCCGTCGCCGCCGCCTCTCGGGCGCGTCCCGCTCCGCGCCCGCCCGTCGCCCTCCGCTGCCCGCCACCGCCGGCCGGCCGCTAACCCGCCGCCGCCCCGTCGGCCCCGTCGCCTCGCCGCCGCGCCGCCCGGCCTGCCGCCGTCGCCGCGCCTCCCGCCGGCGCCGCCCGCCCCCTCGGCAGTCCTCCTCCTCCGTCGCCGTCCCCGGCCGCCGCTGCTCCGGCGAGCCGCGCCGCCGCCTCGCCCCGATCTGATCGGATCTCAGATCCACCACGAAGGGTTGACTTTCTCCTTCCCGCCGATTCCTCTAAGTCTTTATTTCTGTGATAATTTGTTGCATTTTCGTCATTCCATAACTCTCTGTATATTGCTCCGTTTTGTGCGTGTAGTATGTCAAAATGTTCGTCTCGATGAGTAGATCATTTCATCTCATTGCGTCATTTTCATTTGATCTCATCTTGATGCCCGAAATTCTGTTAGAAGAGGGCTATGTGATGTTAGTTTCATTTCTTAACGAGAACATGCACTTTGTCATTTTTCCATGATTGATGTGTGCACCCTATGATCTTGAGTCCTACATGTGTTTTGTAATATGCCATGCCATCTTTCTAGGGGTGTATGCCATGTATTTTTTTGATCTCTGTGGTGACTAGCACAAGCATGCAAACTAGGCTTCCTGATGTTGCTGATTTCAGCCCCTGTTTTGCTGATATTTTCATGCCATGTTCACTTGATTCTACCGAGAGATCCATGCTTATTTTGAGATACTTCAGTAAGGATGTTTTGAACATATGGTTATGCTCTATCCATCCATGCCTTTGTTTGCAATTATGGAGTGGCATAGCTTGAGTAAATCGAGCTCTACTTTTGCTACAAAATGTTTCCTGGCAGATTGTTTACATGTTATTCAATTTTGCTAAGGTTGTTGTAGTTGATCCGTGTATGCTATGATGTTATTCTTGCCATGTATGTCTTCTATGCTATGTCTTCTTGATGTAGGTGTGCTTAGTTTATCATGTAATGCTCTGTAGTGAGTGTGTCGAGCTCTTAAACATGCCTACTTGTTATCTGTTTTGCCATGCCCTGTTGCTGAATCTGTTAACGAAACTTGCTATATTGACATGGGTGTTACTATATTTTCTGATCCTTTTTGGATTATGGTAACTAAGGGATTTTTGTTCTATGCTTGGAGTAGATTCATGCCATGCTTTGTTTTGCTATTATAAGTTCCTGTAGCATGTTGTTTTCTTGCTCTGAACATTGCTTCCTGATGCTGATTTTGCCATGTTCAGTAATTTCACTAAGTCTGTGAAGCTGATATGTTTTGCACTTTTGCCATGCTTGTTTGGACCTGTTATGTTGTGATTTAGCCGTAGCTCAGTGTTCATCTTTTGTCAAGCATCTTGAGTAGATCACTGCCATGTGCTTTGTTGGTACGTTTGGGTGCAGTAGCTTAATTTCTTGTTGCTTGCTAAGTGGTATCATCTTTGTTAATGGCAAATTTGTGCCATTCTTGTTTTGCTTGTCATTTGCAAACCGTGCATCCGATTCGGTGATCTTTATATCGATTTCAACGAAATCATCTCATCTTTCAGCGGCATACTTGGTTTGCCAAGTTGATGCCTGGTTCATCATTTTCCTTCGAGCACGCATCGCATTGCATATCACATCCCGCATATCATGCCATATATTTGCATCATGTTGCTTGTGCATTGCACCGTGATTTATTGTGGTTCCTTTGTTTGTGTTCTTGCTTTGGGTAGAGCCGGAGGCGACTACGTGAGCGAGGAACCTGTTGAGAACGCTTACGAGGATCAAGCTTTCGACAACTCGAGAACATTGCGAGCAAGATGACCATACCCTCGAAATCACTTCTATCTTTGCTATGCTAGATGCTCGCTCTTTTGCTATGCCTATGCTGCGATACCTATCACTTGCTTATCATGCCACCCATATTGCCATGTCAGCCCTAACCATCCTTTCCTAGCAAACCGTTGTTTGGCTATGTTACCGCTTTGCTCAGCCCTCTTATAGCGTTGCTAGTTGCGGTGAAGTTGAAGTTTGTTCCTTGTTGGAACATGGAGATGTTGTTCCTTATTGGAACATGTTTACTTGTTGGGGATATCACAATATATATCTGCTATAATTAATGCATCTATATACTTGGTAAAGGGTGGAAGGCTCGGCCTTATGCACAGTGTTTTGTTCCTCTTGCCACCCTAGTTTCCGTCATACGGTGTTATGTTCCTTGATTTCGCGTTCCTTACGGTTGGGTGATTTATGGGACCCCCTTGACAGTTCGCTTTGAATAAGACTCCTCCGGCAAAGGCCCAACTTTGGTTTTACCATTTGCCTCCTAAGCCTTTTTCCCGGGTTTTCGCGAGCCGAGGGTCATCTTTATTTAACCCCACGGGCCAATGCTCCTCGGCGTTGGTCCAAACTAAACCACTTGCGGTGCCACCCGAGGCAACTTGGGGCATCTTGGTTGCCGACGTCTGCTCATCGGTGTGCCACGAGAACGAGATATGTGCAGCTCCTATCGGGATTTGTCGGCACATTCGAGGCGGCTTTGCTGGTCTTGTTTTATTCTGTCGAAATGTCTTGTAGTCCGGGATTCGAGATTGATTGGGTCTTCGGTAGAAGGAATATCCTTCGTTGACCGTGAGAGCTTATAATGGGCTAAGTTGGGACACCCTGCAGGGTATTATCTTTCAAAGCCGTGCCCATGTTATGAGGCAGATGGGAATTTGTTAATGTCCGGTTGTAGAAAACCCGAAGTTGACTTTAATTAAAATACACATCAACCGCGTGTGTAACCATGATGGTCTCTTCTCGGCGGAGTCTGGGAAGTGAACACGGTGTTGGAGTTATGCTTGACGTAAGTAGTTCAGGATCACTTCTTGATCGCTACTAGCTTCACGTCCGTGCCTTGCTTCTCTTCTCGCTCTCTTTTGCGAATGTAGCCACCATATATGCTAGTCGCTTGCTGCAGTTCCACCTCACAACTCTGTCCTTCCTATAAGCTTAAATAGTCTTGATCTCGCGGGTGTGAGATTGCTGAGTCCCCGTGACTCACAGATTCTACCAAAACAGTTGCAGGTGCCGGCGATGCCAGTGCAGGTGACACAACCGAGCTCAAGTGGGAGTTCGACGAGGAACGTGGTCGTTACTATGTGTCTTTTCCTGATGATCAGTAGTGGAGCCCAGTTGGGACGATCAGGGATCTGTGTAGCATTTGGGGTATCTTCCTTTTTTTTTGGTTCCGTAGTCGGACCTTCAGTGTAATCTGAATGATGGATGTTTTTTATGTATTGTGTGAAGTGGCGACTGTAAGCCAACTATGTATCTCTTTCCCTTATGTATTACATGGGTTGTGTGAAGATTACCTCACTTGCGACATTGCTTTCAATGCGGTTATGCCTCTAAGTCGTGCTTCGACATGTGGGAGATATAGCCGCATCGAGAGCGTTACATGTTTCGCAGGGGAGGATCTCGAGGCAGAATGCCGAGCCTGAGGCGACTAGCCAACAAGGGACCGCGAGGGCGGGTCGGCTAAAGAGACACACAGTCCGGGTTGAGGCACCGGCGCAGCAGTAAGGCACGTTGCCTTATTCCAAGGTATTATTCTTATGATGCATACTAACGCCTGTGCTCTCCTTTTTTAGGAAAAAGAGGGCTCGCCGGACTATATCCGGAGAGATTGCCAATCGCACCTCCACCAGCCAGGCTCCAAAGCCAGGTCCAGAAGCAGAGGCGTGCGTCGGACGCTCCTCCGACAAAGGATGCGGACAGACTGTACGCCACCAATTCCGAGGTGGAGAGTGCCATGAATCACAGGCGCCGCCGGACAGTTCTTCGCAACGCTTGTTTCTCCCAAGAGGCCTTGGACGCCTTCAATTCGGGAGATGCGTACCTTCGTGCCGCTCAAAATGGTCTAGCCAGAGCCACTGAGCAGTATGTGAAAGACATACGGGTAAGAAAATTTGGTGGTTATATATGTCAGTAGCCCCCGAGACTTGAAACAGTTAGAATAACTGATTTAAGGATCATTTGTTATGCAGGATCTTATAGAAAAGAATACCCAACTTTCCCAGGAGCTGGAAGAGTGCAAAGCCCAACTTGAGGCCGCACTAGCCGCGAAAGGGGAGGCCAAGGATACCCCCTCTGGTAATATATGCTTCGAAAGATACGTGTGTTGTGAAGTGCGGCGTGTGTACCGTCGACAATAATTGATGCAGATGGCGCGGAGTAGATCGGACAAGCAAAAACTCATGCGCGGTTAAAGGCGGCGAGGCGTGCTTACGAAGGTGAGGCAGGAGAAGAATAATCTCCAAGATGCCAACAACCAGCTGGGCGAGGAACTAAAGGATGTTCGTGCCCAGCTGTCGGACTCCGTGAAGGAGAATTGGCGGCTTCGGCGCGGCATGTTTAGTAAGTGCTTGAACGAACTTTCAAAAAGAGTTCGGCGAGGAAGTCGACTAACGAGTTATGTCTCGTAGGTATGCTCACAGGTCATCCTGCAGAGAAATGCCAGTTCACGGGTGACCTTCTTCGAGCTCTTACAACTGCGCGAACGAGTTGGCGGTGATGAAAGGCGTCACCCAGGCCTTGTGGCCATCTGTCTCCATGCCCGAAGGCCTTGGAGAGCTTGCAGAGAGGCTTAAGGGAGCGCGGTGGCGCTTCCGATTATGGAAGATATCGGCCTGCTGTCAAGGCGCCAGGGAGATTTGGGCCATGGTGAAGACGCGGTACACGAAGGCTGACCCAAACCACATGGCCGAGGTCGGACCTGTGGGGGCCGATGGGAAGGAGATCCCTGTGAGCTTAGTGTATGGCCAAGTAGAGTTGGCCGCCAAATATACCCAACAGGACTGTAAACTAGACAGCCTGTTGGATGGTATTGAAGAGGAATATGCTCAGTCAAATTGACTATGTAATTTAAGATGACATGTAAAATGCCTTCTAGCCGGATTGTAGATCGTTTGTCATGGCAGACCTTTTCGCTTCGACCTCGGGACCCCATAGTCCGGAGTGTGTCCGAATACCCTCTCGGTTATGTAAGAACCGGGGCATGCATGGAGACCAGGCGTAGGGGTCATTAGTGCTTGAACAGACAAGTGCCCAACTAGTTATGTTATATTACATGGTTAGTAAGAAACATCTTCCGGAAGAATAGTTCCATTAGGGGTTCCTTTCACAGGAGGCATGCCCTAAAGTGCATGTCCGGACTGCAAAAAGCGAGAAAAGCATCTGGGGCAGATAAATAAACAAGTGAGAAATCATCTTTAGTTTCACCGACCGAATATTCCCTTAAAACGCTAGCTTCGGCTTCACCCAGTCCGAGGTACACATCCGGCTGACCCCTTGATAACAATCGCAGAGGTGCTCCTTTACCGCCTAGCGAACAATCGGGAACGTAGGGGTAAGCACAGGAGCTAGGCAACCCAGCTTGGCCAAAACTTAAGTCATATCGATGCATATAAGGGTGAATAAAAGGTACATGCCGAAGTGTGACACTTGTGTTGGGCATGAAGCCCGTATAAATAAGCTTCTATTAAAGAAGCCCCCAAGTATAATGAGCGCGGCTAGCGCGTTAGTTGTGTGCGAACAAGGCGCGAACGAGCCCTTGAGGCTGTAAGGGAAAGGGAAGGAGAAGGAGATAAATATAAGACAACTAATGTGTAAAAAATAGACAGAGGAAGGATATGAACACAGAGTCCGGCGCTAGGCGTAGAATCTTCGGAGACAGGCTGCGTTCCATGGGTTCGGCTCGAGTCGGTTATCCGATGCATCTTGCAGACGGTACGCTCCACCAGTCAGGACTTGGTCAATAATAAAGGGACCTTCCCATTTGGGCTTGAGTTGGTCCTTTTTCTTGTCCGGCAGGCATAGAACTAACTCGCCAACATTGTAAGTTTTGGCTCGTACTTCTCTGCTTTGATATCTTCGAGCCTGCTGTTGATAGAATGCGGAACGGGCTTTTGCCACGTCACGCTCCTCCTCCAAGTCATCCAAACTGTCCTGCCGATCGAGTTCGGCTTCTCTTTCTTCGTACATGCGCACGCGAGGTGAGTCATGAATTATGTCGCGAGGCAGAACCGCTTTGTCGCCGTATACCATAAATAATGGTGTGTATCCGGTGGTGCGATTCGGCGTGGTCCGCAGCCCCCAGAGTACGGAGTCGAGCTCCTCTACCCAGTGCGTGTTGGATTCCTTGAGGGAACGCACTAATCTGGGTTTGATGCTGCTCATGATTAGACCATTTGCTCGCTCGACCTAACCGTTAGTTTGTGGGTGATAGACTGAAGCATAGTCGAGCTTGATGCCCATGTTTTTGCACCAGAGTTTGACCTCGTCGGCTGTAAAGTTCGTGCCGTTATCAGTGAAGATGTTGTGGGGGACGCCGTAACGGTGTACGACCCCTGATATGAAGTCTATCACCGGTCCGGATTCGGCCGTCTTAACAGGGTTGGCCTCTCACTACTAGGGAAAAGGCTATACATAGAATCTTAGCAGCAGCGCGGGTCAAAAAGGAGCGCTGCTGCTAATTAGTAGTAGCGAGTGTGCGGGAAACTCGTTGCTGATAAGTTTTTAGCGATGGCGCTCTGTGTAAACCGCGCTGCTACAAATATCCACGGCGGTGTTCACCGAGTTCCATTTAGCAGTAGCGCCGTTGCCCGAACCGCGCTACTGCTACGGATATAGTAGCAGCGCGCTTTTGCTGGGATCGCTGCTGCTACATTTCAAATTGGCAAATTTTCTTGTCACTGTTAGCAGTAGCGCCGTTGCCCAGAGCGCGCTACTGCTAATTCTTTAGCAGCAGCGTTTCTTCTCCAGCTCTGCTAACCGCACCAACCCACCACCTTTCCCCACCCGTGCCTCCCTCCCCTCCTCTCTTCCCTTCCCCTACCTCCCCACATGCTCCCACTCTCACTCTTATTCTTCCTCAATACTTCTCCCCCATTACTCTTTCTCTTCTATCCACCTTTCTCTCTCTTCATTACTCCTACCTAACTACACCACCTCCATTAATGCATCTCCTTTCTCTTTTTCCTTTCCCCTCCACTAGTTGAAGTTGTCTCCTCCCAAATTAGCTAGCTAGGTAGATGTAGCATTTAGTTAAGTGACCTATTTGCCCCCTAACTAGATCTATCTTTGTCAACAATTGCTTTGTGCACTTTTGATCTCCCTACAACATCATCTCCACCGTGTGCTCGATCTCGATTGAGGTGATGAAAATTTCATGCTTTTGCAAAATGAAAATATGTTTATGTGTGTGTGATATGTTTGTGGAAATTGTGTGTGTGCACGCCAAATTGTGCTTTTGAGTTGCCTATGTTTTGCGAAATGTCGATTTATTTCCGTTTGGTAATTCGACAAACTCTAGATCCATATATGTCCTATTTTTAGGGAAGGTCATGCCAAATTTTGTATGACTTTGATGCATGCATGCATTTTATAATCAATTTGTTTATTATTACCGTGCGAGTTGGCGATGGTCGATTGGAGCGATGGTGGACAGGTGGTTGCGGTCGGCGGTGTAGGACATGAAAGAAAATAATCGGACGGAGGTTTTATGTCCGTGTCGAAAATGCAAAGGAATAGTTTGGCTCGACCCCCATGGCGATGGTCGTGTCTAAGCGCACCTGCTCATGACTGGTTTCATGGATGGCTATCTGCGGTGGATAATTGAAGATGAGGATAGCGATGTTGAGGATGCCGACAGGCGAGCAATGATGACACGGGCAAGGCGAAGAGATGATCGATAATGGCGGCGGGAAGAGGCGGACATGGCAGTGGAGAAAGGGCGGACATGGCGTGGGAGAAGGGGCGGACTTGGCGGCGGAGAGAGCGACATGGACTCCACACAGCAGAGTTAAATCGGTACTAAGTTCAATCGTCTGGGACCCTCATGTTCAAGCATTGCTTCACAAGGAGGCAATCTTGAGAGAGCTGCTTCTAGAGAGGAGGCTAAGTGGAGCAACGGTGGTAGACTCGAACACTCCATTGTATGATGGTTGCAAGCCTGAGGTGACCCGCTTGAGTTTCACGCTCCAACTCCTGAAGACGAAAGCTAAAAACAAATGGACCGACACTAGCCTCGATGAGCATCTCAAGTACCTAAACACTACTAGGGGAAACCCTATACACAGAACTTTAGCAGCAGCGTGGGTCAAAAAAGCACGCTGGTGCTAATTAGTAGTAGCGGCGCTTTGAGGTAACGCGCTGCGAGATAAAGATCTAGCGATAAGCGTCTTGCTGAAAACACGTTACTACTAAAATTCCCGGCTTAGCCCATAAGCTACACATAGTAGTAGCGATCTATGATTGAACAGCGCTACCGCTCGCTGTTTTGTAGCAGCGTTTTAATGTAAACTCATTGCTGCTAAAGGTAATAAAATTAAATGGAAATAAAATGGAAAGGTAATTGAAAATGAAAGAAATAGAATAAGGTTAAAGGAGACAAATAAAATGTGAAGGAAACTAAATGAAAAAGGAAAAAAAGAAAGGAGTAGCGATGGCGTGTATCGTGAACACGCTGTAGCTAAGGTAGCAGCAGCGCTTTTCTCTGAACGCGCTATTGCTACTTCTGACTTAACCACGGGCCGGTTCGTCCTTCCCCACGCCACTTTCCCCCAAATCCAACTCTCTCCGCTCTCGCCGCCGCCGTCGCCCGTCGGCCGCCGCGTGCTCTCCGCACCCTCTCGCCGCCCGACCCCGACCTCAACGCCCGCCCGCCCCGACCTCAACGCCGCCCAGACGCCGCCCGACCCTAGATTCAACGCCGCCCCGCCCCGACCTCAACGCCGCCAAGGGCGCCACCCGACCCGCCCGACCCGACCTCGACGCCGCCTGCCCCTCCTCGTCATGAGCACCAGAGGTGAGCACGCCCGCTCCTCCCTCTCCCCTACCTGATCTGCCTAGGGTTTCTTTATATTTTAGTTGCATATTAAGTTTATTTTTATTTATAGTAAGTTTATTTCAGTTGCATATTAAGAACTAGGTACTAATTAGGTACTAGAATATTTTTATTTACTGATAAGTTTATTTTTAGTAAGAACTAGTTGAATTAATAGAACTAGTTAGTAAGAACTTGTTTCTATTTTTTAGTTAAAGCAATTTTTCCCACCTCGACGTGGACGATGCCTATCCCGCATCCTCGTCGTCGAGTCGGCGGAGGACGACACCTGCTTGACCAGATCGGCCATGTCGGGACTGGCTCCGCCGAGTGGTACTGGGGCGCTACCTACCGGGCGCGCAGGTTGGTGAGGAGCCACTGTCGTTGACCCGAACCTTCTTTGGTGGCGATCGCGTGGGCGGTGATGATCGAGAGGCTCGAGGACTCCGCGGAGGTGGTGCGTCACCCTGTCGGTGAGGAGGGCCGCGCACGTCCGTCGCTATTTTTTTTTGCGTTGGAGCACAGGTCGTTCTCCAATACGGCAGGTGCTCGAGGATCTCTTGGAGCTATGATCCGTGATGGTTCCTTCTCTGTGGGTGTCCACAGCCGCGCCGATAACCGTCGTGTGCTAGGGTTTTAGTTCTATTAGTGATGTTATACGTATGACACTATTCGTGATGTATTAGTGATAATATTCGACGATGTACGGACGTATGAGATGATTTACTTTTGCTTATTGAATCTTATATTTACTAATTGGAGGCACCTTTCGTGACGTCTCATTAATCCACATCATCAAAATTAATTAAACCGTTAGATCGTAAAATATACGATCAGGATAAAAGGAAAACTACCGTAATGCAGATGATGCCGTCCTACAGAAAAATGCCTGCACGCGTTCAAGTCAACGTTAGTCAAAAAAGCCTCACGAACAAAATAGGAGTACAAGGAAAGACTCACGTGATTCTCAAAAAAAAAGGCAAGCCTGACGTAAAAAGAAGTCTTACGGGAAGACGCATCTAGCTAGCACGTCCATATAATCAAAAAAAAAAAACTAGCACGTCCATGTCCAACGTAAGTGGAAAAAAAAAGACAAAGCAAGCCTAACGTACATGAAAAGGAAAGCATCACGTAAAATACAAGGAAAGCGTCCACCAGTTCCCACAAATTAAGAAGAAATCTTCATTTAAAAATTACATGACCTCTCATTAATCCACAACATCAAAAATAATTAATATGTGTAGAAAAATAAAAAATAGTTAATCCGTTCGATTGTAGAATTTACGACCCGTATAGAAGGAAAAATCGTGTGGCGCACATTATCACTTCGGTACAAAACACATCATCGACACGTCCGAGGCAGCGTTACTGAAAAAAAAAGTATCACTTAAAAACAAAAATGGAAATCCCGACGATTAAAAGGCGGTAAGCCTTTAATTACCCGTTCCCACAAACTAAGGGTTAAAAACTATAAGGATAAATGGTCAAAGAAAATCCACAATCTGGCTGATTGCGTGTGAAATAAAATAAGCCTCCATCAATCAAATATTCTTACGTAGACTCCTCTATATAGTGGTTGCATCCTATTCTCCTTTGGATCTGCTCTCCTACCAATGGCCGACGGTGCGTGGAGGTGGTCGAGATTAGCGTCTAGATGACACCGGCTCTTGTGACTAGGAAATACTTGCATCGAATCAAGATTCAAGACTAATTGTTATAATACATGAGATGAAGAGCCAAGAAGTCGGATTAGAAGTAAGTTAGATGTTTTTCATTATTTTATATTAATGAATAAAATTAATTTTGAGGAATTAGAAAACCAGACTATAATTTTTATTTCTTGAATTGCACATGGTAGGCCACTTAATTTATGAATTACTTTACATTGGCGGAATTTGTTTGTGCAGATAAAACACATGGGGTTGCCGATCGGTGTCCACGATAATGAGTAGTACATCTCATAGTTCCTCCGATATATACTCTGTAGTACTACTATTTTATGGATTTCCTACATAATAGCAAATGCAAGAGACAACATTAGAAATATTAAAATTTTCCATTATATTGGAAAACAAAAGGTATCACTGTGATCGAACAAAATTCATGTCAATCTTGCACCTCCATAATTCTTTTTATAAATTTAAATCCAGTTAGAGTTTGTACTGCATCTTCTATTCCTAACAAGCGATCTGAACAAGGGAGGGCATAGCCATATTTGCATATTCAAGACAACAAGGTATATATAGGAAATTCTTTAATCTTTCAGATATGCCCTCTAAACAGACAAGGAAGGAGTATGAATATTAAAAGTGCTAGCCCGTGCAGATGCACGGGTTGATGACTAGTGCATGCTAATTTGAGTCCTATAAGATATTTTGAAATGTATATCTTGTATTGCTCAATATCCAAGTGGCCCGTCATGTTTGCAGGTTACACCTCCGAGTGGCCTATGTTTTGCCGGAGTGTTGATTCATTTCCGTTCCGGCAAATTTTAGGCGCTCGATATGTCCTATTTTAGCAAATGTCATGCCGGATTTTTCCGTGAATTTTGTCATGACTTGTGCCAGAATATGTAGGAAATATCGAGTGCCCCGGATTTGTGTGTTGAGTATCTTGGTAGTTGTCTTCGATCGATTTTCAATTAATGTTTTAACTATGAACATAGGAAATGTCGGCGACAAAAAGGATTTGGTATTTGCAAATACTGCGAAGACGAAAGCGCTGCCTGTCTTGACGGAATCTTTCTAGATGATGATAGGCGCTTGACATCAAGCTGGGCGAGAATTTGAAGTGGATCTGATGAAGTCACAACGACAAGTCTTTTTTCGTAATTAAGCATGACATCTGCTTCATTTGCTTGAACTTATATTTGTTTTACTATTCTACTAGTGTATCCCCTGCCATGCAAGAGTTTTTGTATTGGATAAGATAGGTTTCAGTCATACTGCGGAGGTAAAGAAAGTTTATTTGAAGACTGAGCATGGTTATATTTTCCATGCAAAATTATACAATTCAGACGACTACACCTATTTTGGATGCAAAACATGGCGAGCACTATGCAAGACTTATGCATTTGAGCCTGATATGGTTATCACCTTTGATATTCATCCGGAAGATGATATTGAAGGTAATACCGACATCCGGTCGATGTCTGCGCACGCCTCGATTATACCATTATGTAAGTTTCTCAGCCATATTTATGTCTTTGATATTGTTTATTCAAAAATAGTTGACAACTAATTTGTATTGTCATCTTATTTCGGTGCAAGAAAACATGTCCAGCGCTTGGTAGAAATAAACTGCGAGGAGCTAAGTCATTATGTTTCATGGCTTGAGGATCTTGATACTGTCAAGGCAAATTTTCTTCTGGATTTAGAAATGTTAGTCTTGAAAGCGTCGACCAATAGTGTTCGTAATGAACTACGGTCACATCCATTTAGGAAGTATGGTAATATTTTACTATTTGTCCTCATTGCATCATTTCCATACATTATTTTGAAGCTAAACTTCATTGCTAAGTATGTTACCATCGATGTTCTTCAACACGGACTCGATGAATGTTGTGCCTTATGGGATCGAGACTAAAGGTACCATGAGTATTATCACTTCGGCCAAGATATCCAACAGATTCTTGTAGTGCATTCAAGATTAGCGACAGATGCTTAGTAGTGCAAGACTGGACCAAATATGTGTTGGGGAGCGAGAGAAGTACTAGGGGCAGCAAGCAGGCGCTTTCCACGATTAGGAGACAGGTTCATCTGCATGCTCCAACTTGATCAAGGAGGAGAGGTACACATGTTTTATTTTGTTTTACCTAAGAGAGAGCAGCAGGAGTGATTAGCTAGCTAGAAATGAGTTTCAGGATGATGATGTGCTACACTATTACTATGATGATAAAATAGCTAGTGTTGGTGGTAATGACTATGATGATTATTATTAGCTAGTGTTAGTGGTGATTAAATAAATCTGTTGGTGGTAATGACCATGATGATGATTAAATATCTGTTCTTTGGCGGATTAGATTCAAGTGGAGGCAACATGTGGTGCACATCGAAAGTACTACTAGTCCAAACTAGATCAAGTTTGGATTAGTAGTATACTTTTGACATGCACCACATATTGCCTCCACTTGAACCTAATCCACCTTCATTTGACACACTGTTATGGACATAATGATGTAAACCCCATAACTAGTATTGTACCAATATTTGTATGATGGCGCATAAATACAACAAAAAAAAAGTACTAGTAGCGATGGGCAGAAAACACGCTGCAAGTAGTTACCTTAGCAGCAGCGTGGTAACGAACAAACGCTGCAGCTATTTGTCCTAGCAGTAGCGTGGGCTGGCACGCGCTGCTGCTAAGCAATAGCTGCAGCGCCTTATTAGTAGCGCCTATACCCGCGCTACTGATATGTCACGCCCAATATGCGATACTATCCTAAAGAGACTCGAAGGTCCCACCAAGGATAGAACCGCATATTGAAACGCTTTTGCAAGGTGGATATCATTACATCAACATTACATAATAGATGGGGATACATACAAGAGGCATACAATGCCACACAAATACAACAACATTATACATAAGAGCACCATCCGACTACGGATGAAACACAAATAGAAACTCAAACGACATCCACCCTGCTAGCCCAGGCTGCCGACCTGGAACCTATCCCCTGAACGAAGAAGAAGCAAAAGAAGAACTCCAAAACAGGCAAACATCGCTCTCGCATCATGATCATCGCAAACCTGTACCTGCAACTGGTGGTGTAGTAATCTGTGAGCCACGAGGACTCAGCAATCCCATTACCATGGGTATCAAGACTAGCAAAGCTTAATGGGTAAGGAAGGGGTAAAGTGGTGAGGTTGCAGCAGCGGCTAAGCAATGTATGGTGGCTAACTTACGCAAATAAGAGCGAGAAGAGAAGCAAAGCAAGCGGTCGTCAACTAGTAATGATCAAGAAGTGATCCTGAACTCCTACTTACGTCGGACATAACCCGAAACCATGTTCTCCTCTCGATCAACCCGAAAAGAGACACTCACGATTACGCTTTACGGTTGGTGTATTTTAGAAGAGTTTTACTTCAAGTTTACTACAACGGATATTAACAAATTCCATCTGCCACATAACCGCGGGCACAGCTCTCGAAAGTTTAAACCCTGCGGGGTGTCCCAACTTAGCCCATGATAAGCTCTCGCGATAAACGAAGGATACTCCTTCTCCCGGGAAGACCCGATCAGTCTCGGAATCCCGTTTACAAGACATTTCGACAATGGTAAAACAAGACCAGCGAAGCCGCCCGAATGTGCCGACAAATCCCGATAGGAGCTGCACATATCTCGTTCTCGGGGCACACCGGATGAGCAAGACGACGGGTTAGCATAGACCCTGGTTGCCCAGGGGGCGCCGGACATCGCTCGGTTTGGACCAGCACTTAGAGAAGCACTGGCCCGGGGGGGGCTAAAATAAAGATGACCCTCGGGTTGGCCGACCCAAGGGAAAGGTATAGGTGGTGGTGAGGCAAATGGTAAAACCAAGGTTGGGCCTTCCTGGAGGAGTTTTATTCAAGGCGAACTGTCAAGGGGGTCACATAAATCACCCAACCGCGTTAGGGGCGCAAAATCCGGGAACATAATACCGATATAGCGAAAACTAGGGCGGCAAGAGTGGAACAAAACACCAGGCATAAGGCCGAGCCTTCCATCCTTTACCAAGTATATAGATGCATTAATAATATAAGAGATATTGTGATATCCCAACATAAACATAATCCAACATGGAGCAATCTTCATCTTCACCGCAACTAGCAACGCTATAAGAGGGCTGAGCAAAAGCGGTAACATAGCCAAACAACGGTTTGCTAGGAAGGGTGACAACGGTTAGGGGCTATCATGCAATTTGGGAGGCTTGAGCAGGTGGTGGTACGCAGCATAGCGATAGAAGCGAAGCAACTAGCATAGCAAAGATAGTAATGAGATCCGGGTGGCGGTCATCTTGCCTAAAATCCATAAGGAAGAAGAACGAGTCCATGAAGAAGACAACCGGACGTAGTCGAACGAATCCTCACAACTCCGGAACGAAACTGAAGCTAACGAGAGAAGCAAACCGGAAAGAAGCAAACAACATGGTAAACACACAAGCATAAACATGGCATGATGTACAAACAAGTATGATGCATGTCCGGTTTAAGTAGGCATGGCATGGCAAAGTGCAACAAACAATACTACAAATTAAGTGGAGCTCAATATGCAACAGGTTGCATATCAACGAAACACCACATGCAATTATTTAGTTTGATCTTGTTATAAGCTACTCAACAATATTAAATGTTGTTAAACATGGCAAGAGGTGAAGCATAAGTAAACTATCTATTTAGGCAAGTTTAAATGAGGCCGGAACAACAAACAACAATTCTGGAAAATCCTCGTATGCATATTTTAGATTTGGTACTGATCTGCCCTAAACACAATTTTAATGTTGTTAAATAGCAAAATAAAATGCACCATGTTAAACTAGGCAATTTTCCACCCCATTTACATATAAAGTTTATTTAAAACCGAGCTACGGTTATTTAGTTATGAAATAAATCATTTTAACATGGAATTTAAGCAAATTTAAACAAACAGCATTTTAAACATTCCAAACATGGATGAAAGTGGCATATGATTAATCTACACAAATTTCTAAGCATTTTACATGTTTAAAACATTTTAATCCGATGCACGGTTCATGAGTTATTATATGCATGATGCTTAGGGGTTTTTCTGTAAATCTGCACTCTCTCGATAATTGGACAAAATCTCAGACGAAAAAAAAACATGATCCGGGCCGCATCTGGAGGGGCTAGGGGTCTGCTCACCTAGCGGCCAGATCTGGCTGGGCCGAACGCGGAAGAGGCCCGTGGGCGAGGCAGAGGTGGAGGAGGCAGTTCTTTGGGCTTGGAGGCTGCCGGCCCAGGCTGAGGCCTTGATCAGCAGCAGCAGGCGAGTGCTCTGCTCGACCAAGCAAAGCAAGCAGCAGCGGTTGAAGCAGGAGAGCAGCGGCATCGTGGAACTTGCAGGTCGGTGCGCGAGCCGGCAAGGAACTCCGGCGAAGGGTGGCGGATCCGGGTAGCGGGAAACGGTGGGGATGGATGGATCCACCTCGGATCCGGCAAGGCAGGGATCCATGGCGCGAACGAGGCTCCTCCTGTTCGTCCTGAAGACAGAGAGAGGCCGCGAGGTTAGGGAGAAGGAAGAACCAGGGAAGAAGGAGAGGGAGGCGACGAGGAGCTGCAGAAGGGCCTGCCTTGGAGCACTGGTGCTCGGCGACGAGCATCAGGGAGGCAGGAGGCCTCGGGCGGTTCAGGGCGTGGTCACACGAGCAGCGCTCGCGTCCTGAAATTGACGAAGCGGGCGGCGACAGGAGCTGCGAAGCCATGGCACGGGGAAGAAATTCAGACAAGAGGCTGAGAGATTAGAGAGAGAGAGAGAGAGAGAGAGAGAGAGAGAGAACCGAAGGGAGAGCTGGATGAGGTGAGGAAACCTGGCCGGCGCGGGGTGCTCGAGGAGGTCGTGGGTGGAGCTCCGGCAAGACGCACGGGAGGCTGCAGAGAGATCCATGGGCGGTTCCTGTCCACGGCAGAGAGAGAGAGAGAGCCCTGAGAGATGAATACAAAGGGAGGAGGAAGAACGAGGGAAGGAGGCGGGGCATGGCGCTGGACCTGGTCCTGCTGCAGGGGTCGACGAGGAAGACGGGACGCAGTTCAGGCGGTTGGGTTCACCGGAGCTCGGACGATTGACACGGCGGTGAGATCCGGGCGCGGGGGTTTCGTTCCCGACGCCGGAATGGTGGCGGGGTGCAGCAGCAAGGTGAGGCCTTCGGCGGCGCTGCGCTGTTGCTCTTGAGCTCGAGGAGAAAGCAGAGGAGGAGCTCCTCTCTTGTGGGTCGAGGCAAGGAGGAGGATTTGGTGGTGGCTGGCTGGTGGATTGGGAGGAGGCTGCGGGATTGGCCCGATGGATTTTTGGATCGAGATGGATCCCGAGGAAGATGGAGGCTGGTCGGGGAAGGATCCCGAGGGAGTGGGTGGCGGCGCAAGGAGGGGAATGGATGGGACAAGCCCCTAGATCCTAGGGTTGGACATATATACAGCAAGTGGTTTAGATTAGGGGTATTTAGTCCCTCCGATCGAAATCAAACGGCCGAGAATAAATAGGTTAGGGAGTCCAAAAGAGAAAACGAAGATGTTTTATAGATGTTTGGGGATGATCCGGACCCAACGGTGATGACTGTCCGGGTCGGGTTCCGGGGAGTTTCGGACGCGGGCGAGGGGTTTGCGGCCTGGCAAGAGAGGTTAGGTGGTCACGGTCAAGAGGGAAGCGAAAACCCGAATGGCCTCGAAACGGTCAATGAAAGCAAGGGGGGACGCGGCAACTACGAACGGGTGCAAGCTTTATGAAAACATGCAGATGCAATGCGCATGATGCTATGAGATGAGATGCAAGACATGAACAAAATGCAAAACAAAAGACAAAACCCAACCACGAAGGAAATAACATATCACATCTCAGGAAAAGGCAAGAGTTGTTGTTACGAATATGGAAAATTGTATCCGGGGCGTTACATGATACATCTAAAACCCGCGCTGCTGCTAGCCTTTTCCCTAGTAGTGAAAGGATGTTCTTCCCGCGGGTAATCTATGTCCTACTAGTGTTGATGAGGCCAAGAAGATCATGTGCCCTCTTGATCTGCCACACGTTAGATACCATGCATGCATCAACGATTGCATAATTTATCGGAAGGAGCACGCGGAAAAAACATGCTGTCCGGTGTGCAATGCTTCTCGATAAACGAAGGCCGGGAAGAAATGTCCCCAGAAGTTGTATGGTACTTACCGATCACTCCCCGTCTCCAGAGGTATTTTGTAGATCCCAAGGAAGCAAAGCTAATGCTGCTGCACGCGGAGAGGAAGAAGCCCGACGATGGAGATGATCGAAGCTGAGACACGTGAAGGATGGAAGCCGGTGGAGAGCGTTGAACAACTTCTATCGGTATTTTGAATGTGATGCAAGGAACATCGTGCTCGTAGCGTGTACCAATGGCATGAATCCGTTTGGCAACAGAACACCAACCATAGCACATGGCCCTGTTTGTATGGATGTACAACCTCCCCTGGTTGTGCATGAAATCAAAGTACATTCACATGAGCATGCTTATTCAAGGGCGAAACAACCAGGAAATAATATTAATTTGTATGGGGCTACTTCAAGAGGAGTTAGACACGTTATGGAAAACACCGGCCAAGACATGGGATGCCGGCAAAGGTGAGTATTTCAACATGAGAGCGCGCTGATCACGATAAAGGAGGACTATCTCGATTACGGATATGTGGCAGGCCGGTGTGCCATGGATATTGCGGATGCACGCGGTGCATGGATGATCTGACGTCTCGCAGCTAACGTCAAGGAAAGATGGCGGGTGCGGGAAAATCGTGTACATGGGGCATCGAAGATGGCTTGAACAGGGCGACCCGTGGAGAAACCGTGGAGATCTATTCAATGGTCTGCTGAGCATCGAGGACCTCCACGTAAGCGGAGCGGTGCGAAATCGATGAGCTGTTGAAAAGCTGGAAGGAGTGCCCCACGCCGGGAAAGAGCGATGAGAAAGCGCGCCGAGCGCTGCTGAAGGTATGGAAGGCGAGGTCTGTGTTCGGGACTTGGAGTACTAGCACAAACCCGATACACCTCATTGCCTTGATCAAATGCATATCTGTAAGAATGTCCTTGAGAGCTTGCTCGCAACATCGATGAACATGCTGATAAGACCAAGGATGGGCGAAGGCAAGAAAAGACTTGCAAGATTTGAAAATTAGGGAATATCTGCACATGCCGCCCGTAAAATGTCGACGAGACAGAGAGGCAGAGCAGAGGCACGGGAGAAGAAGGGCAAGAAAATAAAGAAAGAGGATTATTGCCCCCCTTCTTGCTTCACCTTAAGTCAGGCTGAGATCAATGCCTTCTTTAAGTGCCTTACCGGAGTCAAAGTTAGTTCCGGTTACTGTGGCAAGATAAGCAGATATCTAGATTCGGACAAGAAAAGGTTCAGCGGGATGAAGTCTCATGACTGTCATGTGATGATGACGCAGATACTACCTGTTGCCCTTAGAGGGATAATGGACAAGCACGTCCGTGACACGCTTATTGGTCTCTGCAACTTTTTCGGCGTCATCTCTCAAAAGTCGATCGGTGTGAAGCAGCTCCAAAGGCTACAGGAAGAGATCGTTGTGATCTTGAATGAGCTTGAGATGTACTTCCGCCCGTGTTCTTTGGCGTGATGGTGCATCTGTGTGTCCATATTGTGGATGACATAATAGACCTGGGGCCGTCATTCCTGCACAACATGATGCCATTTGAGAGGATGAATGGGATCATCAAAGGATTCGTTCAGTAGCATGTCCCGTCCGGATGGAAGCATCGTCGAGGCTATTTGGCACAAGAGTGCATCTCTTTTCGTGAGAATTTTCTATATGGCGCAGACCAGCCGCTTTGGTGTTTGTGTTGGTTTGCCCGTTAACAAGCACGATGGGAGGCTCGAAGGAGATGGTCACTGCAGCGGTTGCAAGGAACTGCACGTGGCATACTCAGATCGACGCAGCGACTTTGACAGAGCAAACTTGGTAGTGCTACAACACCTAGACGAGGTAGATCCTTCGTGGCCTTGCACAAAGAAATTATCGCAAAGAAATATCGTGACGGGGGTATGCGGGACGGACGCCGGGTTACTAGAGAGCACAACTCCACTTTCCTGCATTGGTTCAAAGAGCATATTATTGCTAATCCTCCGGAGGAGGGCTCTAAGGACGGATTGCTCATATCGCCTTAGCACATGGCCCCTCGCCCAACCTCGTAACCTATCAGGCATATGATATCAACGGATACACGTTCTACACGGAGGCCAAAGATATGGACAGAGATGATCGAACTCGGGGTGACGATGGAATGCATGACCGCAGCGATAACGGGCGAATCGAGCGATTTTATGGAAGGGTCGAGGAGATCTGGGAGCTTGACTACTCGGACTGCACAACACGACGATGTTCCGTGTCGGATGGGCTAAGAATGTCGAAAGAAAGCGGATTTTCACTACCATGACTATACCCGGTGCCAAGAGCGCTACCGTGAACCCTATCGCAAAAAAGCGAGCCATGGGTACACACTAAGCACGTGACACAATGCTTCTTCATAACGACCAGCGCAATCCCAGCCGTGTTGTCACGAGGAGAGGCAAAAGGAACATCATTGGAATGGATGGAGTCGCCAACGAGGAAGACTATGATCAGATCGGCAACCCAATGAGGGAAGATGACGATGATGATGAAGTATCGTCAAAAGAAGAATCAATACTACATTACCTAAGAAAAATCGTACTCCATGGAAAAGGCAAAGTCACAATGAGGGGCTCAATTATTCTTGACGAACAAGAAGGGAAAGAAGCTGACTCAAAAACAAAAACGTCAGCAGTGAGGAAACTTATGTTATCGGTCAAATGATGTATATATATATATATATATATATATATATATATATATATATATATATATATATATATATATATATATATATATGTTCCTATTTTGTATACACACTTAGCCATTATTATGCATGGGTCCAATGATGTGTAATATATATGTTCCTATTTTGCGTACATATTTAACCGTCAAATGATGCAATATATATCGCCCTCCCTTCGTTCACTGCCCTTGGGAAATAAAAGTGGGATAAAATAAAGGAAAAGGAAAACTGGCAGTAGCGAAGGTAGTAGCAGCGCGTTTTTCCTAAACCGCTACAGATACTGAAGGTAGTAGCAGCGCGTTTTGTCCAAATGCGCTACTGCTACGTCCACTTAACCCAAAATTCTCACCCGCCCTGCTTCATCCCGCCCCCCCAAATCCCCACTCTCCCCGTCACATCGCGCCCGACCCAGCCCGGCGCTCGCCCGACTCGGCGCCCGGCGCTTAGCCTCGACCCAGGCTCGCCCCGACCCGGCCTCGCCCCGACCCGACCCGGCGCTCGCCCCGACCCGGCCTCGCCCCGACCCTGGTGCAGCGGCGCGCCCGACCTCAAGCGCTCGTCCCGACCGTCGGCCTCGCCTCCTCCTCTCCCCTCCCGGCCGTCGTCGGGCCGCCTCCTCGCCCCTGCACCTCTGTAAACCCCCCCCTCTCTCTGCTAGGGTTCTTGGTTAATTTACTTAGGTTTTAGTTAGGGCAGTATGTTAATTAGGTTACCTATTTAGTTATAAATTTAGCTAGGTTTCAAAATTTGAACTGGACATGTGATATGTGCATATGTCATGTTTTGGACATGTCATGTTTGGAAAATGATCCGAGTGGCCTATGTTACGCCGAAATGTTGATTCATTTCCGTTCCAGTGAATTTCAGGCGCTCGATATGTCCATTTTTTAGCAAAGGTCATGCCGAAATTTCCCATGAATAAAGGCATGATTTTGTGCTAAATAGTTGGCATATCGAGTGCTGGCACATAGATTTCTTTTTATGTCATTTATCATTTATTCATACTTTTAGAAATAAATGAGGACACTTAATCATAGGAAACATGTCGAACAATGAAGAAACTGGGCCTTCTGACCAAGATGCAGACGAGATGGATTATGAGGGTGAACAAGAGTACCTCGACTATTTGACTGCTAAGAAAGGTTTGTAGGTCGGCCTCGATGATGGTACTGACGCCGACATCGACACCGACAGCACCGACACCGATGGCGGCAGCGAGACCGGTGGGGAAGGTACCGGCGGGGAAGGTACCGGCCCCGATGCCGCTACCGAAAAGAGGAAGCATAAGAAGCAGAGGATACGAAAACCTAACAAACTAGGGATTGGACGAATTTTGATCACAAAGATGGCACGTGGCAAGTTTGAGCCGTTAGAGCGGAAGAACCTCGCAAGTGCTATGGGAATCAAGTAGGATGCATCCCTACGGGAATCGCGAGACATCAACGCGATGACTTAAGGAGTAAAGAACATTTGACGCAGTTGCTCTAACAAAGTTGCACAAGAGATTCAAGTTCCCGACCGGGATGATAACATAGAACAACCGTGGGATGATCCGAAGATGAAAAGATTAACAATCACGCCATGGGCATGTTTAGCAATGATTTGGCCTCCTGGAAAGCGAGGGTGAAACGAGCTATTGAGGCTGATGAACCCCTATCCAAGATTACGGAGGAAAATCCGACACTTATGGAAGAGGAGTTCAAAAGTTCAAGGACACTTGCGCTACCGAGGCAGCCAAGGCTAAGGCTGCGAAATTCAAGAGCCTTCACAAAGGAACACGGAAGCATCGCCGAAGTCGTGGCTACCTCGGTAAAAGGCCCATATGGGATAAGGAGGATGCGGAATGTGAAGCCGCTGGTCTCCTGACCCCTTTGAAGTTCACCAACCCCTTGGAGCATGACTTCATCAGGCCCGCTACAAGTGGGACAGGGAGAAAAAGGTTTTTACGGACAAGATCATGAGGAAATTGATTAGACTCTGGAGAAGCAACACCAGCTTGCAGCGAAAGCCCTACTTCTCGATGAGGCCCAAGTGGGACACCCCTCTCAACCGGCCTTGAGCGAACTTAAGGGACTCCCTTTGGATCAGCGGGCATAATATGGTGTGTGCATGGCGCTGGAGACGGCGCCATGTGGAAGGTGTTTACAACGAGGGCCGGAAGCCAAGAAGCTGAAAACGAAGTTTAGTCAGCGGACATCGACGAGAAGGTGAAGCTTGCGGTCGAGAAAAAAGCAGCTGAGGACGCGAAAAAAAGCAGCCGAGGACAAATATGAGTTGCTACAGCGAGCAGTCAATGCAGCTGTAATCGCCTCTGAAATGATTTCGCTACTAACTTGGTTCCAGTTATCATCAATCGGGCGAAGGAAAATCAGACAAGGCGGTACATGATTTCCCGATGCCGGTTTCGTCGGGAGCAACTCCATGAACAACAACACCATCGCACCATCACTTGCTCACGCAACCGGGCCTCCTCTCGCAGCCGCTCCGCTCATAGCAGCCCGTCCTCGGCCTCAGCGCGCTAGGTGGGCCTTCGTCTTTAGCTGAGCTCGGCGCCGCCACGGTAATTACATGTCGCACCAACATATATATATATATATATATATATATATATATATATATATATATATATATTCCATTTTGTTGCCTTTCCGTTGTTTTACGCCACAGACATATGTGTTTCCAGGCGAAAGAAACCACGTGCACCATACTCTACTTGATCAAAGGCCAGAAGGTGGACGTGGGAAAGGGCATGATAATGGACCCCTCTCAACGCACGTTCCACAACCAGCCAATCCCCGCTGGGCACTTCAGGGTTAGCTTGACCAGTGTGAAATCGGGGCACGAGGATTTGCCTCCTCCAGTACAGCATGTGGGAGCGGACGACGAGACCCCGCCGTGGATTGGAAGCTGCAAGAATTGGGTGCTGCTATGGCCGAAGAATCTTATTAAATGCGAGCGGCCGAGAGCACACCAATAACTACCACACATCAACAAGCATGTGCGAAGACCACCACCCCGCCTACGCAATTACCAGCTCTTGTAGTGTCGGGTGAGAGCGACGGACGACATGATGAAGGGGGTGCAATAGTACTGGCTGATGTAATTTCTCCTGTAGAACAGAGAATGGATGATAAGACGGAGGTCGACCCTATGGATTACCTCAATACAAATGCGTATGACTGTGACATAGATATGATGAGTCAACCATATGACGAATCGGGCTATCAGCTTGCTAATGAGGATATTGTTGAGGATACAACTACGGAGTGTGAACCGCCCCGGAGGGGCCGGTTTACCCTCGTGCGTGATCCAGGCCCATATGGAGGCCTGGAGCCCAGAAGGGAATTAAGATCCATACATGTAAACCGCCCTAGTGCTATAACTTGTATTGTAAGACAAGAAAGGAGAGACCAAGCCGGACTCTTGTATGAGCCGGATTGGTATTCTGTAAGCCAGCCGGGCGTTAACCCGTGTATATAAGGGGACGACCCGGCGAAGTTAGGGACAAGAGATTCGAGGCCAAGGCAAAGCTATTGCTCCTAGTCGCGAATCATATCAATCACACCACAACCGGACGAGGTTTTACCTTCATCGAAGGGCGAACCAGTATAATTCCCGTGTCTTGTGTCGCATTAACCCCTCTAGGTTAACCCGTACGATGGCCCTGCGACTAAGTCCTTTCATGAGGACATCTGCCGTGACAATTCCACGACAGTTGGCGCCCACCGTGGGGCTATCGCACGATGGTTTGATGATCTTAGAGGGCAAGTTCGAGGGACTCGAAGGCTATGCAGTGGGCCGGATGACTAAAAGTCGTCGCGGCAAACTCTACATCGACGATGCGGACTGGGGCCCCGAGGCCAGCTCGGTTGAGTATGGATACCGGGTCCCCTTTGGCGGTATACACGTGTTCATCGGCAAGATTGGCGAGTCAGAGCCTGGGCCGGACGTCTGCACCGACCTCGTCGAGACGGCTCAGCGGTCGAAGAAGAGTCCCGCCCTGGCTAAACCGGCGGACAGGCATGTTTTCGTGGGAGTCGTTCACGGAGGCTACGAGGACGGATCAGCGTCGGTGTGTAAACTGTGGTCTACTCGGGATGAATCATCGGCCGGAGAAACCGAGTCTCTATACCAGCTACGGGAAGGCGGATCGGGGTAGTTCCGATGGGAGAGCATTCGGACTTTTCGATCTACCCAACCGGTTGGGATCTTCATGGCAGTACAGGCGGTGCTTCACTCTTCGATCATGGGCGCCCTGGTCGCCGGTTCAACAGCGTGTCTTGGCAGCCGGGAAGGAGGCCTGTCGCCCGCGGCTCAAGTTTTGTCGAGCTTTTGACGCGTTAGCTGTGCTCTGGCGGAGGCTAATCCGCCGGATCAGGACTTTCACAACGCGGAGATTGCAAAGGTGAGGGAACAGATCACTAATGCTAAAGCGGACTTGGCAGCAGCAGACGAAAGGATGGCAGCGGAGCGGGCGCTTTGGATCGCGAGCTTATAGGCTCGAGCTGGACGAGGCGCGTCACGAAGTCATGAAAAGGAAGTACAGGTCCCGTTTACCTTCCGCTTTTGAGGAAGGAGCTTTTCAATACCCCAGGGCAGGGACCAGTAATCCGCCGCCATTGGTAAACCGCCGGAAGCACACAGGACAGCCGCACCGTTCAGCCCCGGATGATCGATCTACTCGCCATCATACCGGGCGCGCGCCCAGACCGCGCTGAACACCTCCGGTTCATTACTCCAACCCGATGGATAACCTCGAGCGGCTGCGGCACGGTTAGAGGCAATTCCAATCGGCGATTCACCACAGCGGTGGAGACGCTACCGGTCAAGGAGCTCCTCGGGGCGGCCTTGGCTCAGCAAGAAGCGTGCTCGCGGTCGAGATCGGATCCATTCCACCCCCGCCCGAAGTCGGAGCTACAGCCGACGCGTCGATGAACCGGCCGTGTCGAGCAATGCGCAACGTGGACCGCCCAGCGGCAACAATCGGGCGGCGGCTTTGAAGATGCTCGGTGGTAGTGGACGCGCCAGGCACGCGTGGGGAGGCGAGTTAGCAGCACAAGCGGAGGATCATCCGCCCGGCGCGGTTCGACCAACCATCTTGAACCGGGGTCACGTCCGGCTCTTTGGGGGTACCTTGCCTCGCCCCTGCTTTTACATAGCGGCGTTTGCCCAAGGACTTCAAGGGCCACGCAAGGTGCGAATTATACCGCCGACTTGGCTCCGAGGCATGGATAGAAAGCTACGAGATGGCCATGGAGATCTTTGGGCGTGGATGAAGCAGCATGTGCAAAGTACTTCACAATGATCTTTGGAAGGTACTGCCCGAACTTGGTTGAAAAACTTGCCGCCCGACTCTATCAACTCGTGGACACAGTTGAGAACCGGTTTATCAAAATTTCAAAGACACCTGTAAACAGCCCATGTCGGTGGTAGATCTGGCGGCTTGCATCCAGGCGGACGGAGAGTCTACAACCCATTGGGTGCGCCGTGTCTCGGAAGTTTTACATTCTTGAGACGGATCAACCCTGGTTCCGCGATCATGACCTTGGAAGCCAATTGCGGTTCGAGCCATTGAAAGCTGAAGCTGGGTCGCATGAAGCGTTTTGTCATGACATGGGCACTCTAATGGGCGTTTTGGTAAAGTACGCTGATTACGATAGTACCAAGGATCCTGAATCGGAGAATGATGAAGTGGGGAAGGGAAAGCGAGCGGCAATTCGAGGAGCCAGCAGCATCGATCGGCGGGCAATGGAGGGCACAAGCGTAAAGCGACGGCAACATGGGCTTTGTGGCTAACACCAACGCGCAGGACAAGGGTCAGCGGCGCCGGGTAGGCATCAAACCGGGGTGGTCACAATCCGGATCGTTTGAACTTCATATTAAATCAACCTTGTCCGAAGCATCGGGACGAAGGAGGTACCGCGAACCACCTTTGGAAGGATTGTTATATTATGCAGGAGTTTAAGAACTCCAACTCCTTCCGATATGATCAAGGGTCGGTGGCGGTTCGAGGTCCGCTCCGGTTCTGGCGGAGGAATTCGGCCCGGGATTGGCGGTAATCCAGGCGGGCAAGGCAATCGAGAATAATCAAAGTAATCGTAACAGTCGAGAACCAAGGGGCTACAATCAACAACAGCAGCGATCGGGTTATCGAGCAATCCAAAGCAATTGAATGGCGGTCATTACCACGTCTTTACCACCAGCTTGGACCGACGAGACCGGAAACTTCGAGGAGGCGGTCGGTGTTGTTGAACGGCTGCGCCGCATTACCGCGCTGGTCCGAGCAGCCGATTGTGTGGAGCAGAGAGGACCATCCTCCCGGGTTTACAATCCGGGTCGATTAGCCCTGGTGGTGGCACCCGGTGGCGGGTACAAGTTTACCAAGGTTCTTATGGATGGAGGAAGCAGCATCAACATCACGTACTCTGAAACTTTCCGACGGATGGGGTTAATAGATAGGCATCTCAGGCCATCCGATGCAGTGTTTCACGGAGTGGTGCACAGTAAGTCGGCATACCCGGTCGGTAAAATAGCTCGAGGTAACCTTTGGAGCGAGCATGACGCCGTGAAGCGAAGCGTTGACATTTGAGGTGGTGAAAATTCAAAGCCCTTACCACGCCCTCTTTGGGCGGCGGCTTATGCTAAATTCATGGCACGGCCTGTTATGTTTACTTACAGCTGAAAATGCGGGTCACAAAGGAACAATAACGGTTCATGGGAGCCGCCGGATCGCTCTGGAGTGCGAGGAAGGTGATCGGCTTCTGCAGAGTCGGTTTGTGCCACGAGAGGAGTTAAAGTATTATAAGGATAATGTTGATCCGGCAGATATGACCCCTTTGAAGAAGCCAACTACTGAGCATGATCCGGACTTGAAGTTCAAATCGGCGGCTGAGGCGAAGCTTGTTGATTTTGTGCCGGCGAGTCATCCAAGCAGTTCACCATCGGTGCCAACCTGGATCCTAAATAGGAAGGCGCTCATCGAGTTCATCCGTGAGAATCGGGACATTTTGCATGGAAACCTTCCGACATGCCGGTGTACCGAGGAACTCGCTGAGCACACTCTTAATGTGGACCGAAATACAAACCGGTAAAACAGTTTCTTCGCCGGTTTAACGAGGAAAGGCGCAAGGCCATCGGAGAAGAAGTCGCTAGACTTTTGGCAGCAGGGTTTATCATTGAAGTCTTTCACCCAGAGTGGCTTGCTAATCCGGTGTTGGTCCTTAAGAAAAATGGCACTTGGCGCATGTGCGTGGATTACACAGATCTTAACAAAGCTTGTCCAGCGGATCCTTCGCCCTCCCGCATTGACCAGATCATTGATGCAGCGGCGGGTTGTGGCGTTTGAGCTTTACGACGCGTATTCTGGTTATCATCAGATTAAGATGGCGGTTAAAGACCAGGAGAAGACGGCGTTTATCACCTTTTGGAGCCTTCGCTATGTGTCCATGCCTTTTGGGCTCAAGAGTGCCCAAGCAACTTATCGGCGTTGCATGTAATTGTTTGCATGAACAGATCGGCCGTAATGTGCACGCCTATGTGGATGATATCGTGGTGAAATCAAGGCAGAAGGAGACATTGATTGAGGACTTAGGAAACCTTTGACAACTTGCGGGTGTACAAGATGATGCTCAACCCGCCAAGTGCGTCTTGGTGTTCCGCGAGCAAATTGTTGGGTTTTTCGTGTCGAACCGGGGATTGAGGCTAATCCGGAGAAGATTACAGCTATCACCTCCTTAGCTAAGCCAAAGTGCATCAATGATGTTCAACGTTTGGCAGGCGGATTGCTGCGCTAAGCGGTTTATCGATCGCCTAGGAGAGAAGGCTATCCCTTTATACCGAGATCTTTGAAGAAGGCGGATCAATTCATTTGGAGCTCATTGCTTGATGAGGCTTTGGAGGATCTAAAGCGGCAGTTAGCCAACCCGCTGTTCTTGCTGCCCCTATTGACGAGGAGCCGCCCTGTTATATGTTGCTGCTAATGCCGAGGCGGTGAGTGTAGCCATTGTGGTGGAGCGCAAGGAGGCGGGAAGGAGTATCCGGTTCAGTGACGATTTACTACATCAGCGAGGTTCTCATCGAATCAAAACAAAGGTATCCACATTGGCGTAAACTGGTATATGGAGTTTTTATGGCAAGCGGAAGCTGAAGCAATATTTCCAAGGGCACCCCATCACGGTGGTCAGCTTCGGCTCCTTTAGGCGATATCATCTTGAACCGGAAGCAATCGCGGCGGATTGCTAAGTGGGCTATAGAGCTTGGGCAGACGGTTTAAAGTATGTGCCCGGACGGCCATAAAGTCTCGAGCACTTGTGGATTTCATTAATGATTGGACGGAGTTGCAAGCACCGGAGGAGAAGCCGGATCACACCTATTGGACCATCCATTTTGATGGGTCGAGGCAGTTGGAGGGCTCGGGGGCTGGAGTCGTATTAACTTCCCCACGAGGTGACAAGTTCATTATGTTCTCCGTCTAATGTTCCTTGTACTAACAATGCAGCTGAGTATGAAGCTTTGCTCCATGGTCTCCGGATGGCCAAGGAAATGAATCTTAGCGGGTTAAATGCTTTGGTGACTCGGACTTGGTGGCCCAAAGCAAGTATCCGTACTTGGGACTCAAAAGATCCACTCATGGCTGCATATCGTCGGGAAGTGGATGTTGTTGCAGGACATTTTAAAGGGTATCAGGTGGACCATGTGGATCGTCGGAAGAACGAGGTGGCTGATGCTTTGAGCGGCTGGGTTCCAGCGTAAACCGTCCCCCTAGCGCTTTTTCTTGATGTGCTGCACAAACCGTCGGTTAAACTTCTGATGAAGTTGATTTGGCTATCCACGATCCGGAGGCTCACTTGGTGGCGGCCTTGCATATCATCCCGGATTGGGCGCTCCCTTATTTGGCATACATGAACCGGGCGAGTTACGGAGGATGAGGCGTTGGCCCGGCAGATAGTTCGGCGGTCTAAGTCTATGACCATTGTTAATGGCGAGTTGCACCGTCGCGATGTGTCGAGGCGTTTCAGCGTTGTGTCCCCTGAAGAGGGCTGTGAGATATTGCGAGAGATTCATGAAGGGATTGTGGTCACGCGGTTCAAAGTCCCAGTGGCCAAAGCATTTCGCCATGGTTTCTATTGGTTGACCGCCCATGCCGATGCGGAGGATTTGGTCGACGATGTGACGGTTGCCAAAAGTTCTCGAGCGTGCTCATGTGCCAGCCCAAGAGTTGAGGATGATTCCAATTACTTGGCCATTTGCGACTTGGGGCTGGATATGGTTGGACCTTTCAAAAGGTCCAAGGATAGAAAGACCCACCTGTTGGTGGCGGTGGATAAGTTTACCAAGTGGGTCGAGGCGAGCCTGTTAGCAAGTGTGATGCAGCCACGGCGGTTCAGTTCATCAAACGGGTGATTTTCGGTTTGGGTTTCACACAGTATCATCACGGACAACGGCACCAATTTATCCAAGGGAGCTATGAAGGAATTTTGTGAACGAGAGCACATCCGGCTTGATGTTTCTTCCAGAGCCACCCACAATCCAATGGTCAAGCGGAACGAGCTAATCAGGAAATTTTGAAGGGTATCAAACCCGGCTTATGGTCCCTTTAGAGAGGACGCGGGTTGTTGGGTGGAAGAGCTACCATCGGTGATATGGAGTATAAACACTACCCCAACCGATCCCTTTGGATATCGCCGTTCTTTATGATCTATGGAGCGGAGGCGGTTCTTCCCAGTGATATCCGTCATGACTCGCCCCGAGTAGCAGCTTATGTTGAGGCAGATAGTGAGGCAGCACGGCAAGATGATTTGGATCGACTGGACGAAGAGCGTGATATGGCAGCAGCTCGCTCGGCGGTTTACCAGCAGGATCTTCGTCGGTATCACAGCCGGCGGGTTAAAACCAGAACCTTTCAGGAAGGAGACTTGGTGCTGCGGCTCATTCAAGATCAGAAAGATATGCACAAGCTATCCCCACCTTGGGAGGGGCCTTTTGTGGTCAGTAAGAATCTATACAACGGGTCCTACTATCTGATTGATGTTCGAGAGCGAAAAGACTCACGCACGTCAGAGGAGGAGACCAACAGGCCATGGAACATAGCTCATCTTCGGCCTTATTATACTTGAGCCATTGGCTCCATTTATGTACATATCACGACTGTATATATTATGAATAAAAGCAATAAACCGGATCCTCGGCTAAAGCGGGTATACATTACATCTAAAAGACCGGTTTGGGTACATGGAGATCTTTGTTGTGAAGCGGCCTCGGTTCAACCCTTAGCCTTATTTTGAAACTTTTGTCATTTGGGGGCTTGGTCGTATCCGAACCAATGCAATGCCTCTTGACAGCGTAAAGCCACCAGATCATTTGGGGACATGGTCATGTCTCGAACCAACACGCCTCTTGGTCGGCCTAAGGCCATAGAATCACTTGGGGCTTTGGTGAACCCGAACCATTGCAATGCCACTTGATCGGCATCATGCCACGAGTTCGATTGGGGACCTGGCTGACTTGAACCATCGCTTCGCCAGTATAGGGGCTTGGTCCTGTCCAACCATGGTAACACCATCTGATCCGGCTCAGTACAGCCTTGTCTTGTAAAGCGGTTTTTTCTCATTGCTTTTTTTTTCATGTGATTTTGATACCTGTCATTTGGTTTTTTGTTGGCCTTCGTAAACCGGATTTACGTTGTTGATACGATTTAAAGCTGGCGATTTTGTTCCGGTTTGATTTTACTGTTAAAACATCCCATTGTGGAGTAACAGGGGCTTATCATGCCCGCACGGTTTACACTGGTAAACCGGTCTTATCTGAGGATTGCCCTCCTTTGACGATGATGGTTTATAAGACCTCCGCTTTGGGATTGGCTACAGCCCTTCGTGTGCCTGATCTTTGGCAGGTAAAATATGTGGCAGGATTCACTACAAAAGCCAACGGATCTAGCGCCGCCAGACAAAAGTTTACAGACCAAAGTTGTACCGGCATTGTTCAAGGAAATACACTTGCTATCCTATTACAAAAGCCTTTCGAGGCCCGGCGTTTACGCAGAGTTATGCCTTGAGGCTTTGGATATGTCACCCGGCTTGACGGATTACGCTGCTTCACCGGGTTGGCGCGAGGTGGAGGGGCCGGCGCCTGGCGTCGGTTCAGCTTCTTCTTCTTCATCACCCAAAGCCCGGAAGTCATTGGTAGACCAGTCAATCCGGGTTAAGGCCTGAAAGACAGCTTCTTCACTTATCAGTTCAGCCGGATCAACGTCAGGGGCGTAAGTGTGCTTACGGATTGGGGGAATCAGGCTTTGCACTTCCGGGATGACAAACTCCACCCGCTTGTTGTTGGCGTCATAAAAAGATCGGTGAACCTCCAGGTTGGCTTCAGCGGCCAGTTGACTCGCCAACGGACGCATTTCCTTGGTAATCCGTTTCAGCGCATTGTTATCAAAGGCTTCACCATTCTCTTGAGCACTGGGAAAACCTTTAGCTATGTCAGCCGGATCAAGATCCGCTATCCACGCTTTGGCACGAGTCAGAGCCAATAGCGTGCCAGCCCGGGCTGCGGATCGCTTTATCTCTTCAAGCTGCCCCGGAATCATGGACAGCCGGTCCAGCGTTTCTCGGATCAGGGACGGCGCCGTGTTGTCATATGAAGTGGCGCATATAACCCGCTGGGCGCCGGTATATAGCTGCTCAATCAGAGTGTACGAAGCCTTGAGCTTTTTCCGCGCGTCGAGCCGGATGAGCAATACGTTTGCCTACACCAGGTTTAGACAGCTCAAGTTAAACCGGCGGAAGCATTAACACAGCATATTCGGTATAAATTTGCTTACCAAAGATGGCGAGAGGTCATGGCATGCACTTGGCGTTTGAGTCGGTCAGTTCTTGATCACCGGTTTAAGGGCCGCCTCAGCTTCCTCCGCCCGCTTTACTAAACCGGCCTTCTCGGTGTCCCAGTTGACCCGCTCGGATTTGTACCACTCCTTCAGCTGTGCCATGGTGGTCAGGGCAGTTTTTAGCTCATCCTTGGCTTTGGTGGCTTCATTATTTGGGTTTCAGTTGCTTCGAGGTCCTTCAGTTGCACAGCTTGCTGGTGTATTTCATTCTGATGACAAAGGAAGCGTGTTAGTGGGTTTATTATACAAGTCCCAAGCTTAATACAAGTATTCAACTTGGCACTTGGGGGCTAATGGCTAGTTGATCTCAATTTACTATGAAGAGACACACCTTAAGTCCCGGTTTAACTTTACAAAGTTAAACCGACCCTTGGGGGCTACTATGCAGTTAAAATAACGAAAGGTCAGCACATTACCTCATAGCGGTCCTTCATGCGGTTTACTAGACCGGCTTCAAAGTCGCGGCTTGTGTAAAGCCGGTTCGTAAAGCGAATGAAGCTCTTGGGCAGAGAAATTGTCGTAGCCGACATATCAGTCTTCCCTTGTCCTTGCTCATAATAGTGGAACCTTCTTTGATCTGTGCTTTGCTAAAGCGACGGTTGGCTAGGGCAGTGTAGCCGATTACTGTCACAATAACATCGTCATTTTCAGCGGTCTTGTTTGGGCTTGCCGTCGTTTTGCTCTGGCTCGGCGGTTCAATAGTTACGACCCGCTCGCCAGACGGGTTTGATGGAGCAGGCTGGGAAGTTTCCATTTGGACCTCCGGTTCAACCTCTGGCGGATCAGCGATGTCGTCTTTGTACAATTCGCGAGCTTTCCTTGGCGGCTTCAGGTTTTCGTGTGTTTGTTCGGGGTTTCTCCGGATCAACATCCAAGGTAGGATCAAGAGTTTTCGCCTTCTTGCTCAAGCGAGCCTTGGTGCTGCAATATTCAGAACGGATCAAGACAAATTGACCAAGGTGATGGTGAGTCAAATTGACAAACAGTAATTACATACCTGCTGGCGATGTTGGCGGAGGCAGTTGTGTGGTGGATGAACCGCCAGACGAGTTGGAAGAGGCCTGATAATTGGTCGACGGATTGAGAGGACATCGGAAGAAACCTTTAAGGGATAACGCTTTTCGGAGAGCAAGTCACCTCGGCGGCGCTTCCGGATAGGTGT
Organism: Aegilops longissima; assembly: GCA_021605205.1. Classification (NCBI taxonomy): domain Eukaryota; kingdom Viridiplantae; phylum Streptophyta; class Magnoliopsida; order Poales; family Poaceae; genus Aegilops; species Aegilops longissima. Next base: position 127,153,361 of record CM038682.1, on the reverse strand, counting down.
GTCTGGTAAACCGCAGAGGTAACCTGTTGGCCTTGTGCGGGTTATGGCGCTCTTCAGCCTGTTGTGTCTTCAAGTTAAGATTTGGATTCAAGTAAGCACAGGAATGGTATTTTTCACTTTCGGACGGCGCGACGAATTCTTTTAACCGCGCAAGATCGGATTCGGAAGAAAGTAAGATTACCTCAACAGGTCGGCATGGCTGGCTTCAGCATCATCCTGGGAAGAAAATTGTCAGTAAAAAGATTGTAAAAGGGCCAAGCATATGCAGGAAGAAGCACAAAGCGGCAAGCCGGTTTACCTCAGCTTCTGATTCTTCGTCCTCCGGCGGATCAGAGGAATCGGCGGTCTTCTTCTTGCCCGTTTTCTTAGTGGCCTTGGACTTTACACGAGGCGCCCGAACCGGTTTGGTTCGTTTCCAGAAGGAGCTGTCGGCCTGAGAAGGAATAAGGATTAACGTGTATCGACGGAGTATTAAGAGCTTGAAAGGCAGTGAGTAGAACTTACCGCGGCGGTTTGTTGGTGGCACAAAATGGAGCCAACCGGTGAGGCTGCAGACGGAGATTGGCTCATCGAGCATCTTCTTGACGATCTCGGTGACCTCCTGTTCAGTTATAGGCAGCTCGTGGACGCCTTTGAGGATCTTTGAGGCTGCGGTGTACTCGTGCATCAATCCGGGGCGGCTTAGTGGCAAAATACCCCAAGAGACCCGACAACGTACAAGATCCACGCGGTTAAGCCATTGGCCATTAGAGCCCGGAGCTTGATTATTTGTGGTGCGAAGTTTTTCCGTTCCGGGCGGTTAAGCGGGAAGGCAGCGGATGCAGGTTCTTGAGCCGGTGAAGCGGTAACCCGGCAAGGGGTTTTCGTTAGCGAGGGCAGTGTTCCGCAGTAGAACCAGGTTTGGTTCCATTCCTTTGGATGGCTGTGGTGCTTGGCGTGTGGAAAATCGACTTCCTTCCTCTTGGATTGACCGCCGCCCAGCTCCGTGTTCGACCGTCGAGAAAACTCTGTGCGGCGGTTCAAATGGAAAAATCCGGAACAACTCCACAGATGGTTCTTCTTGAAGATAGACTTCACGTAAGACTTGAAAGTTGCATATATTCGACCTGAAATTCGGGCCGATGTCACGAGGATGAAGCTGCAGGTGGCAAGGAAATCCGGAAAAATTTTGAACCGGGCGGACAGAACCCCGGTCTAAGTGATGCATGAACACGATTACTTCTCCCCTTTCGCGCTCGGAGGAAACTTCGCCTTCGGAACACGCCAATGGAGGACATTTTTGGAGCCAAACCGCGGTGGTGACATAGCCGTTGAGCTGCGTTTGATGACTCTGGACGGACCCGCTTGCAAGCGGAAAATTGAGGAGCCATTCCGGAGGATTAAAGCTGCGAAAGAAAGGAAGAAAACGGTTCACTGTTGAACAGGTCAGGCGTTACGAATATTGTTAAACCGGCAGTTCGGCAGCCGGCTTACCGGTCCGGTTTAACTAAGGACTAATGGAGGGTCGGATTAGATATCAGAAGTTAAACCGCCAGAGGAGGTAGTGCTGAAAAAATTGCTAAGTGTAGACGGAAACAGGTTTCCCATGCAAAAGGAAATAATCTAGATCTACCAGGGTTCAGTAAAGAAAATTTCTGCGACCTATACAGACCTCCTACAGCGCAGGAAGGTTCAGGTATGTTAAGGTGAAAGATCTGAACAAAAGGGGAAGGTGCCTAGAATCGGGTAAACGGCGAAAGCAGCCGCTTGCATATGAGGGGCGGTACGACCGAAGCCGTACGGCCATGGCGGAACTGGTATGAAGGGTCGGCATGAATGTTCATGAGCTATGCGACGAACCGAGTTTCCAAATGAGATCTAGGGTTCAAAGATGACCTTACCTGACGAACGGGAACCGCGGAGGAGCGTTGAAACTCTGGTCAGATCCGGTTGATGCAGCGGCCCGGCGGGAAGCGTCGGTCGAAGGTTGAAGGCGACGGCAAGAGCTTCAGGGTCGGCGGGTCGCGAGGAAGAAGAAGAGAGGAAGGAGAAGAAGAGAATGGCCCGACCGGTCTATTTATAAGGGACCGGAGTAATCAATGGCGCGAGAATTGAGGAGCCAAAAGCGGCGGAAGGTGCAGCTGACGCCTCGATTTCGGGATAGCCTTAATGAAGGGAATCTTCTGTTTAGATTTTTGTTCAAAATGACGTCGGGGCCCCGACACGAAGATCGAAGGATGATGTCACGGCGGTTCAAGCAGATGGCGGTTTACAAGGAAGATCAAGGGTTGCTGAAGACGAGAAGATTAACTGAACCGTTCAAGTCAACTGGGGCCTAATGTTGAGGATACAACTACGGAGTGTGAACCGCCCGAGGGGCCGGTTTACTCCTCGGCGTGATCCAGGCCCATATGGAGGCCTGGAGCCCGTAAGGAATTAAGATCCATACATGTAAACCGCCCTAGTGCTATAACTTGTATTGTAAGACAAGAAAGGAGAGACCAAGCGGACTCTTGTATGAGCCGGATTGGTATTCTCAGAAGCCAGCCGAGGCGTTAACCCGTATATAAGGGGACGACCGGCGGCGAAGTTAGGGACAAGAGATTCGAGGCCAAGGCAAAGCTATTGCTCCTAGTCGCCAATCATATCAATCACACCACAACTGGACGAGGTTTTACCTTCATCGAAGGGGCGAACCGATATAATTCCGTGTCTTGTGTCCGCATTAACCCCTCTAGGTTAACCCGAACGATGGCCCTGCGACTAAGTCCTTTCATGAGGACATCTGCCGTGACAATTCCACGACAGATATGGATGATATGCCCCGGCAGGGTCTTACCATGGATTGCAAAAAGTCTCTCTTCATGAAATCCTCACAGGACACGCCTAAAGATGCCGCCTCAACACAGGCTCAACTAGCGGGGCGCGAGGGTCGTACAATACTTAGCCCGGGAACACTGGGGCAGGGACTAAGGAAGGGTCTGGAAGGTGTGCCCAAGAAAAAGGAGAGGAAGAGATCAGGGAAGGTAACTGCCTCCAAACAAGCCAGAGCACATAGCAGCAGACGATGCATTACGAAGAGCGTGTACCCGTGAAAAGTGCGGTCATGTTCCATCTCACAGGCGAGCCGATGCTACCTTGAAATCGCTGGAGGCACTATCGGGGATCTCAGGAGACTGCGACCATGTCTTCGTCCGAGAAAAGCCTACTAGACTCAAAGGATCCGGGATATGCGACATCTGGCCTCGTGTGCTTGAGGGAAGTGCTACGTCGACACACAGCCCGCGGAGGTGTTCTTCCCTGCGGTTTGACCATATCTTTGAGATGTTTCTAACAAAGGCGGCTTGATTTTACTATCGTCCGCCTTTTGCGCTACATATGAGCTCAATCATGAAGAGTGAAGAAGTCTCGCAAATCTGTGTGGCGGATCCGTACTACATGCACGAGTCTTTCTTGAGTCTCGGCGACTTTGAGCGTGAAACTGCTAGGGAGTACCTCCAAAACTTCATGGTACAGAATAAGGACCGGAAATTGTCCTCGTGCCTTATCATCCAAAGTAAGTGAGTTCGGACAACCCTTTCGTACATTTCAATCATTCCTTCTCTCTCATATGGGGAATAATTTGAGGTGTCTTTTCCCTTGCAGCAGCAAGCGCGCCGTCCTTATCGTTCTTTACCCAAGACGTGTATTTTGACCCTTCCGGAGACTACGAGAAAAAGACTACACCCACATAATGAATATTCTAGATGATGCTCTCCAAGGCTTCAGCTTTAGAGGTGGCCACGTGCAGATCAAGAAACAAAGGAACAAGAAGATGGGTTTCGCGCATAAAACTAACTTCTCCTGCATCCATGTCCCAAAACCAAGCAAGAAGGATGGATTCTACATCGTCCATCTCATGATTCAGTTCAACACGGATCACCAAAAGCTTCGCATTAACAGCAGAAATGATGATCGTATCCACAAGTCGCTAGAATCTCATGGAGAAGCAGATTATAAACATAGAGATGACTTCTTTCGCATCCAAAGCGACATTGCGACGATCATCATGAAAGAAGTCGTCGATGAGAAGGGGATGTTCCACCACAGCCCTATATCGCGAGCTGACATCCGAACTCGCATAGGCATGCAACGTCTAGACCTCACGTCGTTCAAGAAGCTAGGGTTCGTCCTTGATGATATGGAAGGATGGAACTTCTAGTGATTTATGATGCCGAAGATGATGATATGTGTCGGTTGAACTTGTATACTTCTTGTAGCGATGAAACTTTGTGATGTCCACGGTCCATGTGTCGAACTTGCGAAACGCTACTTTGTTAGTTTGCGTACGATGACCTGCGTACCTCTAGTTAATTAATTTGCGTACTGTATGTTGCATCTAGTTGCTAACCCTTTCTTTTTCGGTGTTGCTCTAGTATATTTTTTCCATATGTATGATTGCACATCCTCTTCATGAACATGCATCTCTAACAGGTACCTAGTTTCTTGATGGCGAGATGGAATTGCTATGTTGTGTACAAAGGGAAGGTTCCGGGGGTGTATAACGAGTGGCATGAGTGTTAGGCGCAAGTGAATGGGTTCACGGGCGCCAGCCATAAAGGCTTCGAAAGCAGACAAGAAGGAGAAGCTAGTTACTTGAGGTTCACGCTAGCGAGAGAGGACTCAGAATCGCCACCTCATGTAATTGCATAGTTCCGCTCTCTCTCATAGTGATAGCACTTCTTGCGTATACCTTTGTTTAGATGGATGAAGTTGTTGTAGTTGCAAGTATTCGAGATTTGCATGTATCGCTATTTTTGAGATGATGACAAGATATCACTTTGTGTTGGATGATGATTATGATGAGACTATTTGTATGTACATGCTATGACTATATTTGTGGTCTCGCAGACATTTGTATGTGTATCATGATGACATTTCTATGTGCTAAAGATTCTTCTATAAAGCCTGTTCAAATACAAATCAAATATGCCAAAAAAATAACAAAAAAACCTACTTAAATTAGCAGTAGCGAGTGTACAAAAGTTAGCAGCAGCGCCGCGGTAACAGTAGCGCGTCATGGTAAAGCGCGCTAGAGATACTAGCAGCAGCGAGCTTCCGCAAAGAGCGCTGCTGCTACACTTGTGTAGCAGTAGCGCCGGTGAGCACGCGCTACTGCTATATGTTAGTTGTAGCGCCTTATTAGTAGCGCCTATCCCCGCGCTACTGATACATCTAAAACCCGCGCTGCTGCTAGCCTTTTCCCTAGTAGTGTCTATCCATTTGGTGAATTTATCCACCATGACCAGTAGGTATTTTTGCTTGTGGGTTCCTCCTTTAAGGGGTCCAACCATGTCAAGCCCCCAGACCGCGAAGGGCAAGGTGACGGGTATAGTTTGGAGGGCGGTGGGTGGCATATGGCTTTGGTTAGCAAAGAGCTGGCAACCGACGCATCGTTGGACTAAGTCCTGAGCATCTGCCCGGGCCGTCAGCCAATAAAATCCTGTACGGAAGGCCTTGCTTACAAGGGCCTGGGCTGCGGTGTGGTGCCCGCCGAGTCCGGCATGAATTTTAGCCAGAAGATTCCGCCCTTCCTCTTCGGAGATACACCTTTGAAGGACTCCGGTGGTGCTTTCTTATAAAGCTCTCCCTCATGGACTTTATAGGCTTTAGAGAGCCGCACTATGCAGCGTGCCTCGTTTTGGTCCTCGGGAAGTTCCTGCCTGGTTAGGTAGGCTAGGAATGGTTACATCCCACGGGCAATGACTGCCATTATTACGTGGGCTGAAGATGTTACCGTTGGCGAGCCTCCCGTTGTGTCAGAATGTTCGGTGTCGGGCAATGCAGTTGGGTCCGGGCTGTTATTTCCGGACTCCCCTTCCCATAATACGAATGGCTTGAATAGCCTCTCAAGAAGATATTGGGGGGGACGGCATCGCGCTTTGCGCCAATGCGTGCTAAGACGCCTGCTGCCTGATTGTTTTCCCGAGCTATATGGTGAAATTCGAGCCCTTCGAACCGAGCTAACATTTTTAGGACGGCGTTGCGATAAGCTGCCATTTTCGGATCCTTGGCATCAAAGTCTCCATTTATTTGGGAGATCGCGAGGTTCGAATCCCCGCGCATCTCTAGGCGTTGAATGCCCATGGAGACTGCCATCCGGAGACAATATAGAAGGGCCTCGTATTCGGCTGCGTTGTTGGAGTCTGTATACATCATCTGGAGTACGTATTGAACTGTATCTCCTATTGGGGACGTCATAACGACGCCATCCCCCAGACCAGCCAACATTTTGGAGCCGTCGAAGTGCATGATCCAGTTGGAATATGTGTCGTACTCTTTAGGGAGTTCGGCTTCAGTCCATTCGGCGACGAAGCCGGCCAAAACTTGCGACTTAATAGCTCGCCGTGGCTTATAGGTTATGTCGAACGGGAGGAGCTCAATGGCCCATTTGGCAATCCGGCCCGTCGCGTCGCGGTTGTTTATAATATCGTTAAGAGGTACTTCAGAGGCTACTGTTATCGAACACTCTTGAAAGTAGTGTCGCAGCTTCCGAGATGCCATAAATATCGCGTACGCTATCTTTTGGTAATGCGGGTACCGCAATTTGCATGGAGTGAGGACAGTGGACACGTAGCAAACTGGCTTTTGAAGGGGGAATTTGTGTACGTCCGTTTCTCGTTCGATGACGAGCACTGCACTTACAACTTGATGAGTTGCCGCAATGTACAATAGCATTGGTTCGCCCATGTTAGGCGCGGCCAGGACCGGGTTTGTTGCCAATATGGCTTTTATTTCTTCGAGTCCGGTCGTGGCGGCATCTGTCCTATCGAAGTGTTCAGTGTGCCGGAGGAGGCGATAAAGAGGTAATGCCTTTTCTCCCAAGTGGGAGATAAAGCGGCTTAGAGCCGCCACGCACCCGGTCAATTTTTGTATTTGCTTGAGGTCCTTTGGGATATCCAATTGTGACAGAGCTTGGATCTTGGCTGGGTTTGCTTCTATTCCTCTACCGGATACTATGAAGCACAAGAGCTTTCCGGCTGGTACGCCGAAAACGCATTTTTCCGGGTTAAGCTTGATGTCATATGTTCGGAGTTGGTCGAATGTGAGCCTCAAGTCGTCTACTAGGGTTTCGACATGCTTGGTTTTGACGACCACGTCATCTACGTATGCCTCCATTGTTTGTCGATCTGGTTTGCCAGACATGTCTGAATCATGCGTTGATATGTTGCGCCGGCGTTTTTGAGCCCGAAGGGCATTGTGTTGAAGCAGAATGGGCCATATGGGGTGATGAATGCCGTTGCGGCTTGGTTGGCTCTGCCATCTTAATTTGATGGTAGCCGGAGTATGCGTCGAGGAAACACAATGAATCATGTCCTGCGGTAGCGTTGATAATTTGATCGATGCGGGGGAGGGGGAAGGGATCCTTTGGGCAAGCCTTGTTGAGGTCCTTGAAATCGACGCATAGGCGCCATAATTTGTCTTTCTTTGGTACCATCACCAGGTTTGCTAGCCAGTCCGGATGTTTTATATCTCTGATGAATCCGGCCTCCAGTAGTTTGGCTAGCTCCTCTCCCATGGCTTGTCTCTTATGTTCAGAGAAACGCCGTGTCAGGACCCCGATTCCAAGTCACATCGATCTAGCCGGTAACACCTCATATCACTTTGCGGCCTCACGCACGGTATTCCCACGGTGTCGCCTTACCATGGCCGGGACCGTTTGCGCTTTTGACTCACGTATATGATAGTGTCGCTAGCATCCATATGATGAGAGAACCGGGCCGACATGGCTAGTCGTGAACCCAAAGCGGCACTAACCCATGGGGACAGGCATACATGAATCACATCGAGCATGTCGGTCAAGCAGCGTGTGAATCCGGGCTGTAGCACTGGGCTAATAGGACTCGGGAACCCGGCTGTAGCAGCTAGGCAGGACTCCGGATGTCACCGCGTGACATTTCCCGAAGGACGAACACGAGAAAGTGAAACACATGCCGGCCGCTCAAGTGTCCAGAGCAGTAGTGCTGGGCTAGCAGGACTCCGGTGAACGGGGATGTAGTGGACTACTATGGCTCAAGGAAGCACTAGACTACATTTCCCCATAAGAGAGGCTGCCAAGGATAAACAACTAGATTTTCGGATCCCACACATACCAAGCATTTCAAACATACGGACAATATGCTCGATATGTGTAAATACAACATGGCATCACAACATAACTCTACGACTCAAAGTATTTATTCATTACGCTCCGAGGAGCGAGATATTACAAACATGGGTCTCTCGACCCAGCATTCAGAGCATACAAGTCAAACACATACGGAAGCTTAACATGTCTGAGTACAGACAACTATAAATGAAAAAGGATAAGAAGCCTGACTATCTACCAGATCCTGCCGAGGGCACAAGATCGTAGCTGAGGTAACAAGCTAAACGTCGAAGTCCACGCGGAACTACTAGCGAGACTGACGTCTCTCTACAAAACATAAAATAAGCAAACGTGAGTACAAATGTACTCAGCAAGACTTACATCAGAACTAACTACATATGCGTCATTATCAACAAAGGGGGTGGTGGAGTTTGACTGCAGCCAGCCAGCTTTGACTTGGTGGCTATCCTAAACTACGACTGCAAGTAACTCTTTTGAGGTGGCGCACACGAGTCCACATATTCACCATATCAATACACCACTATGGATTTGATCCCGCCTTCCTACGAGAACGCCATCCAAAGCACTCACGCTTATCTTGCGCATTTCAGAGTATCCACTTTCACTTGTCTATGAACTGTTATAGGCAACCCAGAAGTCCTTTACCGTGGACACGGCTATTCGAATAGATCATTTATAACCCTGCAGGGGTGTACTTCTTCACACACGCTCTCGCCACTTACCACCATGTACACGTCGTTTATCTCGGCAACCTTCAAGCGGATGCCTGGCGAGGGGGCCGGCCACGACCTGACTAACCACACAAGTCTCTATTCCAGGTTTATCGCCTATTCGGGTTCCATCCGCGAGGAGATCCGACCGGAGTTTCGCTCACAGCCCCAAACGATGTGTGCAGGGTTCCCGAGACACCAAACGGGCGCCCCGGTACACGTGCCACGTGCCTACCGCAACACAGCCCACCCCTAAGGTCAGCGCTGCGTGCGGCCCCCAGCATACTACAAACACCAGAAACTACTTTGCAACTCCCGGACAGAGGACAAGAGTGGTTAATAAGTCGAGAGGGTCCATTGGTTTCGGGCCCAATGCGTGGTAGTAATTGTTTCACGGATCACAAACACAGAACTCAATTCCTGAGGACGGCTGCAATGAGACAACCCACCATGTACTCCTACATGGCCTCTCACCGCTACCTTTACCAAATCGTGTTCACACACTTAGCTCTCAACAGTAGGACATGTTCACACACCTCCGATTCATCCCCGATGAATCAGACCTGACACAACTCTAAGCAATAGCAGGCACGACAAACAAGCATGAATGAGTAGGCACATCAGGGCTCAAACAAGTCCTACTCATGCTAGTGGGTTTCATCTATTTACTGTGGCAATGACAGGTCATGCAGAGGATAAGAGGTTCAACTACCGCAGCAAGTAACAGATGATCCATTGTTGTCCTAATGCAGTAAAAGAGAGCAGGAGCAAGAGAGTGGGACTGTATCAGAATGAACAAGGGGGTTTTGCTTGCCTGGCACTTCTGAAGATAGCATTGAGTCTTCATCAGTGTCAACGATCACAACGTCGGTACAACGTCTACCGAGGGGGAACAACACCGGCAAACAGAGAAGAAACAGGATCAATGCAATGCACAATATGATGCATGCTATGACATCACAATATGAATGTGTTTTGGCTGATGCAAGCTAGAACATATTAAGATGAGTCCATTTGAACCAAAGATTCAAATGCAAACCCATTTTAAGAGGTCATAATAGTGCATTAACTTGTTTCACCTAAACAGCAAGGTTAATGTGTTCTAACATGCATGAAAATCGTACAGATGGATAGATTGCATTTTTCTGATCATTTTTCATATATAAATCTTTGCATTTGGAGTTACAGATTAATTTCTATGATTTTTTGAAGTTTGCAACAATTTCTGGAATTTTCCATATAAAAATAAATCCAGAAATTAGTTATTGCGTCAGCTGTGCGTCAGGGTGACGTCAGTGGTCAAAGGGGACGTCCATGTCAACCTCACCAGTGGGTCCCGCGTGTCAGCAGTTAATTAAACTAACTAAATTTAGTTAAAACTAGTCTGAGTTAATTAGCAGAGGGGGCCCCACTTGTCATAGACTCAGGGGAGTCAACCTGGGCCCACCCGGTCAACTCAGTCAATGGGGTCAAACCCGCTGGTGTTTAGTCACCGGCGAGGCCAGACGCGGTGGTGGAAGTGCACTTTCGTGCTCCGGCGTCCAAAAGGGCGGCGGAGGGCATCTACGGGGCGCGGGGAGCGAGCCGCGTCGTTTGGTGGCAGTGGTGAAGCTTGGGGTGGCTGGGAACGGCGCCGGCGACGGGTTTGGCGGCGGCCGGAGCTCGGGTGAGGTCGAACCCGAGGCTACGGGGCACGGCGAGGCGCGTGGCTTAGTGCGTTGAGCTCCTGGGAGCGTGGTGAGGTTAGTAGGCAGGGTGGCGCGGCTGTTGGGTGGCCGGAGCCTCGTCGGCGACGAGCTTCACGGCGGCGCATGCGGTTGAGCTCGGTGTGCTTGTTGTGGTGCATGAGAAGGAGAGCGGAGAGGTTAGGTAGGTGGCCCAGCTCACGGTGGATGCGATGGAGCGGACGGCGAGGTCGGGGACGAACTGGTGTGGCGGCGACGGCGAAGGGGATCTCCGGCGGTGCTCCGTGAAGATGAGCTCGAAGAAGACGAAGAAGGGCTCGCGAGCACTCGGGGCTCGGGCTGCTCGGCGGAGTCGACGACGGCGGAGGTGTTGGACACGGTGGCTCGCTACGGGGACGACGGTGGACGCGGTTTCACGGTGGCACGGGCGCAGCGGCGTCGGTCATGGCGGAGGGAGAGCGAGAGAGAGAGGCAGGGGGAATGCGAGATGTCCACGGGGTCGAGGCGGCGGCGTGGAGCCTGCCCAGGCGTCCAGGGGCGCGGGCGGCAAGTAGCTGACGCCGTGGCGAGCTCGTGCTCGCCAGCGTCACCTCTGTGCCTGCCTGGCGAGGGCGAAGCAGCTGGCTGGCATGGGCCAGCGCAGTGCTGGGCCGCCAGGTGGGCCGGTTGGTAGTGCCAGGTTAGTTTTCTTTCTCTCTCTCTTTCTGTTTTCTATTTATTCTGTTTTGTTTTGATTTAGTAAAATACTAAACCATTTTATAAAATCCTGGAAATAATTAGGGGTGATGTCTGAATTATTCCAGTGACCCATAACAACTTCCAACATTTTTGGAGCATCTAAAATATATATAGCATTTAAATAGCTCCAATTCAAATATGTTTGATTTAATTCAAAGCCCAAATATGTCCTGCAAAAATGTAAACCATTTTTGGTAGATGCTTCCACCTCAATCCAGAAATGTTGAACATTTTCAGGGGGCATTTTGAGTTCAATGAAAAGTTTTAGGTTTGAACCTAGTTGAATTCATTTGGTGCTAGGGTTTGATCAATCCCCATTTCAAGTTTATTTAAATCGTAAACATGATGACATGATGAGCAAGCAAAGTCAAGCAAGGGCTGATCTGGGCTGTGACAGCTCAACCCCACTAAACAAGAATCTCGTCCCGAGATTCAAGACGTGAGGTAAGAAGGCAGGACGGGCACTAGCTAACATGATCTTGTCGATCCAATCTGCCTTCCCGAAGATGTTGGTTCATTGATCCAATTGATCTTGACGTCCTTGCTTTCGAGATCTTCATCCAACACGATGGCGACAGAAAGGAACTCTATAGGAAACGACCTCCTCGAAGATCGAGCACTCAAGATCAACTCGTGGAATGAGATGTTGAAACATCTTGAGTTGAGACACAGAACACGTCGAGAGGGATGGAAGAACAACGACGGGGTTTGATTTGGTTTGCAAAAATTCCACGCTTAGAAAGATGGTGGATGGTGTCAAGGTGGCGAGGAAATAATTGCCATGATTCTATAACGGGGTACCTTAGGAGAGGTGACTCGTAGAGTTATTCTTTGAAGTGGCAAAAGAATTACTTTTGATTCAAAGATCATTGAAACTCTTTATACCAGCCTAGGGCAAATCACAAGCGATTTATTGGAAGGTGTTCGAAGGAATGACATACTCGGACTAGGATGGACGATGTGGACTACCTTGTTGAAGACAACGCAATGGATGATTTTTGCTTAACATCGGAAATGGATGGGGCCCATGGTAAGTCCACTTTTGAAGAAGATCTCGGATAGCAACTGCTGAGAAGGGCAGCCCATGGGAAATTGGCACAATGGCGGTGCAAGCTGGGAACAAAATGCAACTGTTGGGAATGTTCCAACCATCATATCTGCCTGAGATTCAGATCTGATTGGTGATAGGATACTTCAGACTCAACATGTCTGAAAGGGAAGTTTGCAACACAATCGACGAGATGACGTTGCGAGATTCTCGGGAAATGAACTACGATAGCAAGCTCCAAAACATGAGCTGGTTCTGCTACACACATGTGAACACACTGTCCCAGACAAGCATGATCACATGGTAGTCTTATAATGAAACACTACCGAGTTCAGGTTGGGAACCATCATCGAGGATAAGAAGTCCTAACATAAGTCATGACTAGTTGTTATGAAGGAACTCCTTCTCCTTGAACAAATCAATCAGTGGCTTGGTGTGCTAGGGATACATATAGAATGAAGGTTGCAAGTCTCCAGACTACAGAATACTTCGCACATATGCATGACTGATTTGGGATGATTCTAGAGGAAACAAAACAAACCTTTCTCAAATTCATGGCGGCAACTTACACCTAAAGCACATGAATTCGAGGAAGTCACTTCTTCCATCCAAGCATAGGCTTCATGAACGGAACACGAAGACATTGCTTACAAAGTTTTCAACACTAGGGTGATGTTCAACATGAATCATGGGGGAGACAATAATGCTGCTGATGGGATCAACAACAACTCATCGCAATTTCCATATCACTGGACTTCCACCATCATGTGAACACGGTGATAGCATTGGTCAGGCCAAAGATGTAATGGTATATGCTTGAGGGATCACCCACGAGTAAGACAACATTACGAACATCGTTGGTTCTGATTTGACTTGGCGATAGCCCATACTCAAGTCAAAGTTTTGACAAGGCAATAGATCCAACAACTGATCATGAGGACCAATTGGTGAAGATATCATCTTTATTCAACACACACACACACACACACACACACAAAGATATCCCTTTGGAATGAACTGAGTCGGACAAGCTTTTATCTTCCAACTCTCCATGTTGTTGTTTAGCTTAACCAACTTGCTCAGGATATCCGACACCAATTCTTGGAGAAAAGGGTGGTTTCGAAAACCAACTTGATCACGAACTCTACATAGCGGTCAGGTGACAACCTGGTGATACTTCCGAGAAGAAATTCGGAAAATCACGAACCACCGATATGCTACTAAGCTCGAGAACAATCTTGCTTTTCAGGGCAAGACGATATGATCAAAAGAGCGAGGGATTGGCACAATCCTAACTCATTGATCGAAGAGTGCACTAGAAATAAGGACTAGGTAGCATGCTCAATCTTAGGATGATGATTTAATAACCAACACGCTAAGAATGAGAATATTGTCCATTTACTACCAAGCAACGGGTTGCTCGAAGTATTGATTTCGCACATCACAGTACACCTGTCGGCATTCCGGTTGCAATAACATGGGAACCGAGGAATGAACAATGATGGAAAGAAGTATTACTGCGTCAAGAATTTATAAGAGGTGGTGCAATTCTTATGACACTCTTGACATAAAGATGGTAACACTCCAAGGTAGAACAGAATCAAAACCTGGATTGGCATTTTGACCTGCGGAATACAACTACTTTGACCCAACCACGGATATGGATGAAGTCCTGGAGTTTGTTTCTCCTAGTCATTCCAGAATAGAATGGCTTGACAGACCACAAGGATAATAGTCATCGATAAACACGATCGCACACATACCCTTGACTATCAATTGATAGACGGGGGTCAGAATACAACTAAGGAGGAACAACTCGAAGAACATATAACTTTCTGAGTTGTGGATGCATAGGTTATTATGTCTAATCAAGTTCAACAGGTTTCTTCCGGATAACCCATGCAGGAAAGTAGAACTGGCAGATTCACAATTATGAATGGAGAACTCATCAAGAGTACTCTGATTGTGATCCTTCGGTTCAGCGAGGAACTTCTGCCATAAGAGGTTCATAGTATTTGGAAGAAGGAAATACCATGGACCTCGAGGACTATCGCAAAGTTACTAATATCCTAAAGGAACTAGCAAAAACTATCAACAGGAGGTAAGTAGGGTGAATCTCGGGTTCAAGAACCCAGGAATAGAATACCTACTAACTAATAACATCACGGGATGCTTTCGAGGATGATGGCCAGAATCATCACACGGGGAACGCAAAACATGGCTAGTTTACTAGGTGACTCCCTAAACACCTAGGTTCATAATAATAGCTCCCACATATATACCGAGGCAATAGAGTACCTCAACGCACTGGTTAGTGTGCTTATTCTGACCAAAAAGGACATCGGGAACGGAAAGAAAGGATTTGCAAATGCATCAGACTATTTAGAGACCTGGGATGACTCGGACAGCATAATGGCTGTAAATGCTCAAAATGATTTGAGACATCCTGCAAAATGGTGGCATAACCACTCAGAAGCACAAAATCAAGGTTCTGAGACCAACTATGAACACACGGAAGTAGTAGAAACTGAACTGGGCTTAAAACCAATAATCTTAAAGGTCTATGGATTAGTAACATGTCATCCTGATAGATAGATGAGAAGCCTAGTTCTTAAACCCCGTCGAAGAGAAGAGGATGACTCAGATCAGAAGGCCATGAGGTATAAGGAGTAAAAAGAGCCTTACGTTCCCTTCCACAATCAATTCCTTACATAACTAAAGCATTTCTAGACACAACCGACCAGCTTGCCTTGGTAATCCTCTGAGCAGTCGAGCTCGATACCAAAGCTGTCAGGACACCGATTCCAAGTCACATCGATCTAGTCGGTAACACCTCATATCACTTTGCAGCCTCACGCACGGTATTCCCACGGGTGTCTCCTTACCATGGCCCGGGACCGTTTAGCCTTTTGACTCACGTATATGATAGTGTCGCTAGCATCCATATGATGAGAGAACCGGGCCGACATGGCTAGTTGTGAACCCAAAGCGGCACTAACCCATGGGGACAGGCATACATGAATCACATCGAGCATGTCGGTCATGACGTGTGAATCCGGGATGTAGCATTGGGCTAACAGGACTCGGGAACACTGGGCTGTAGCAGGCTAGGCAGGACTCGGATGTCACTGCGTGACATTTCCCGAAGGGACGAACACAGAGCGAAGTGAAACACATGCCGGCCAGTCAAGTGTCCGGCGGTAGTCTTTGGGCTAGCGGGACTCGGTGAACCGGGCTGTAGCGGACTACTATGGCTGAAGGAAGCACTAGACTACATTTCCCCATAGAGAGGCTGCCAAGGATAAACAACTAGATTGTCGGATCCACACATACCAAGCATTTCAAACATACACACAATATGCTCGATATGTGTAAATACAACATGGCATCACAACATAACTCTCGACTCAAAGTATTTATTAATTAGGCTCAGGGCGAGGTATTACAAACATGGGTCTCTTGACCCAGCATTGAAACATACAAGTCAAACACATGCGGAAACTTAACATGTCTAAGTACGAGACAACTATAAATGAAAAGGGTGAGAAGCGACTATCTACCGAGATCTGCCGAGGGCACAAGATCGTAGCTGAGGTAACAAGCTAAGCGTCGAAGTCCACAGCGGAACTACTAGCGAGACCGACATCTCTCGCAAAACATAAAATAAGCAAGCGTGAGTACAAATGTACTCAGCAAGACTTACATCGAACTAACTACATATGCGTCATTATCAACAAAGGGGTGGTGGAGTTTGGTGCAGCAAGCCAGCTTTGACTCGGTGGCTATCCTAAACTACATTGCAAGTAACTCTTTTGAGGTGGCGCACATGAGTCCACATATTCACCATATCAATACACCACTATGGATTCGATCCCGCCCTCCTACGAGAACGCCATCCAAAGCACTCACGCTTATCTTGCACATTTTAGAGTATCCACTTTCACTTGTCTATGAACTGTTATAGGCAACCCGAAGTCCTTTACCGTGGACACGGCTATTGAATAGATCATTTATAACCCTGCAGGGTGTACTTCTTCACACGCTCTCGCCACTTACCACCATGTACCGTCGTGTATCTCGGCAACCTTCAAGCGGAAGCCTGGCGAGGAGTCGGCCACGACCTGACTAACCACACAAGTCCCTAGTCCAGGTTTATCGCTTATTCGGGTTCCATCCGCGAGGAGATCCGGCCGGAGTTTTTCTCACAGCCCCAAACGATGTGTGCAGGGTTCCCGAGACACCAAACAGGCGCCCGGTACACCTTCCCACGTGCCTACCGCAACACAGCCCACCCCTAAGGTCAGCGCTGCGTGCGGCCCCCAGCATACTACACGCCGAAGGGCCTACTTGACTGGCTTGAATCCTTTTAGGATGTTTAGGCTGTGCTCGGCCAGCCGGCGTGGGATTCCTGGCATGTCTGAAGGGTGCCAGGCAAAAATGTCCCAATTTTCGCGTAGGAATTCTCGCAGTGTGGCGTCTACATTAGGGTTTAATTGCGCCCCGATGGAGGCCGTTTTTGTAGGGTCCGTTGGATGGACTTGGAATTTGACTATTTCGTCCGCCGGTTTAAATGAGGTGGACTTGGATCTTTTATCGAGTATCACGTCGTCCCTATTCACCGTGGAGTGCAATGCAGTCATTTCTTCGGCCACTAGGGCTTCGGATAGTGCCTCAAGGGCCAGTGCGGCTGTCTTATTTTCGGCGCGGAGTGTTATGTCCGGGTCACTAGCAAGAGTGATGATACCATTGGGCCCGGGCATTTTGAGCTTCATGTACCCATAATGGGGTATATCTTGAAAAATTGTGAATGCCTCTCGCCCTAATAGAGCGTGATATCCGCCGCTGAACGGGGCCACTTGGAACGTGACCTCCTCGGACCTGTAATTGTCCGGCGTGCCGAACACCACATCCAGAGTGATTTTTCCTATATAGCACGCTTCCCGACTGGGGATTATTCCTTTAAAGATTGTGCTGCTTCGCTCAATGCGGCTCCAGTCTATTTCCATTTTTCAAAGGGTTTCCTCGTAAATGAGGTTCAGTCTGCTGCCACCATCCATGAGTACCTTGGTAAGGCGAAAGCCGTCCACTATTGGACTAAGGACCAATGCGGCTGGTGCTCGGGCTGTTTGGAATTTAGGTTCATCACTGGCATTAAAGGTAATAGCCGTGTCACTCCATGGGTTTATTGTTGCTACTTGGTAGACTTCGGTAAGGCTGCAGAGTGTTCGTTTCCGCATATTATTTGATCGAAAGTCTCGAACACTTTGTTAATACCGTACTTGTATCCTGGGGTGGTGCTCGTGGATTACGGGTTAGAAGCTCTTCGCCACTTCGGCCACCTGCGGAGTATCCAACATGCTCTAAGGCTATGAGTTGGTGTGGCGCCCTCGTACTATGAATTTTGCGGGGTCCATTGAGCCATCCCTCGGTATGGTTCCATTCCTATAGAGGGTTTTTGCTTTTTGGTGTTTAACCGGTGCACAGCAATAATGCACCCTTTATTTCAGGCTGGGGTTGTATTCAGGGCCGGATTGTCCCAAAATTTTATTTCAGTTTTCCAGGCGCTTTTCATCGCACAGTACTTTCGTACTATGGACGCCAAGTCAGCGAAGCATGTAATTTCACGGCGACTTATGGCGTTGAGGATTCCGTTGTCCGTGCAATTATTGCATAAGAATGAAATCGCATCATCCTCGCGGCAGTCCTTTATCCTGTTCATGACCAGGAGGAATCTGGCCTAGTAATGGTGTACTGTTTCCGAAGGCTCTTGCCGAATTTGGGATAGATCGCTTATGTTTGGGTGGGCGGGTGGAATTAAATCCGGAATCTCGCCCAATCTGAGACTCAGGGGCCAAGGGGTTTCCGAACTCGGAAGCTTGGATTCTTGGATGTTGTCCAATGGATCTAGCCCGCTACCTGGCTTTAGGTTCAGGGCTTGAGTGACGTCCTCCCCTCCGCGGGTATCCGGCTTGGAGGGATCGGGAATCCGTACATAACTAGTCCTTAAGATAGATGAAGGCTTGCCGCATTGTTCCTCCACCTTTGCAATGTGATGGGTGACACCGGGAGAGTTAATCTCTCTCGGATCGGGTTTAGGCCCAATCGATGCGTGATCATAGCGATTGCCGGGCGGAGATGTTATCCAAGATCTCGTTTAAGGAAGAGAGCTCCATCGGATCAACTGCTTTCGCGAGTTCGATTTGGCGTGAAGATTGCTTTCGATGACCGAGAAGTCACCGTCGGCTGGCGACGAACAGCGGTCATAAGAAAACCGCCTAACCGGAGAGTTTGGCCGATAGCCAAAGCTCCTTTAACAACCTTGCCGTCTTTAAAGGCGGGATGAGGCATCCTTCACGATGGCGGCGCACGCAGAGGAACTCTCAATGAAAGCACCAATGTCGATTGTCAAAACCGGCGGATCTCGGGTAGGGGTCCCGGCGTGCGTCTAGGCGGATGGTAACAGGAGATAAGGGACACGATGTTTTTGCCCAGGTTCGGGCCCTCTAGATGGAGGTAAAACCCTACTCCTTCTTGATTAATATTGATGATATGGGTAGTACAAGAGTAGATCTACCACGAGATCGTAGAGGCTAAACCCTAGAAGCTAGCCTATGGTATGATTGTTGTTAGCCCTACGGACTAAAACCCTCCGGTTTATATAGACACGGAGAGGGCTAGGGTTACACAGAGTCGGTTACAATGGGAGGAGATCTACATATCCGTATCGCCAAGCTTGCCTTCCACGCCAAGGAAAGTCCCATCCGGACACAGGACGAAATCTTCAATCTTGTATCTTCATAGTCCAGGAGTCCGGCCGAAGGTTATAGTCCGGTTATCCGGACACCCCCTAATCCAGGACTCCCTCAACTGCACCTGCCTTTGGCTATATGGCAGGTTGGCCACACACCTGTAGGGCCCACCTGTCATACACGTAAAGGCAGGAGCGTCCCTCCCTCGCCTATGAGCGTGGTGGCTGGCAAGACTAGGAGAAGCTTTCGCTACACGCTCTCCCTCCCGCACGCAGTGGACATGCAGCAGTTCAATCGGTGTCAGATGGCCAGAAGCGTACTGTAGTACTCCTCCAGTGCAGTAGTACTCTATCATTGTTAGACTTCCCGAAGAGGCGAAGAGCCAAGCGTAGCCCGGACGCTCGTGTGGCAGTTTCATGTGTAGACTAGTCTAGGATAGCGTGTACCGTGCCTGTAAGCTTAAATTCGTTGGGGTCGACTCCATGCTATGTGGCCGTCTCGAAGTTTTTAAAAAAAAATTAAAATAGTCTTCTAGCCCTACCTGTCACCCTGGTGATTGTAGTTTGCACGCTCATCTGGTCAAGACTGGAATATATATTTTAACTAGCAAGAGGCCCATGCGTTGCATGGAACATCAAGATGCATTTATACGAGTTGTTTATCTTGTTGGAGACGAAGATGAACGAGGGAAGTCCTTATCTGCAAATGTGGAGAGGGGTGCGGGTATCTTTTAGCAAAATTGTCATAGTTTTCTTTCTATCCGTCAGATATAGATCAAACGGTCCATATTGCAGGATGGCAGGCACACCATCATCACCAACTCGGTTTTTTATAAGAGTAGAGATTTCTTTTTTTTGAAAAGGCGGGACTCCCCGGCCTCTGCATCAGAACGATGCATACGGCCACATATATTTTAATTTGTGGTGGGTAAATGTTAGAGGTTGCAGCAAATATATTGTACACTGCGGGTCTTTCAGCCAAGTTTAGAGGCAAGCATGTGGGGCCAGTGCTATGATGTGTCGCGTCAACTCGTACACCGAGGATAAGCTTGATTTTACTACACGCCTTCTCCCTCGCCCATGCGCGCGGTAGTACTTCTACAACAAGCTATCCGTCCCGCTCGCGGTGGACGGACATGCAGCAGTGGATTCGACTCTGTAGAAGCAGTAGTAGTAACATCATTGTTCGTCTTCTCGAAGAGGTGAAGAGCCAAGCGCAAACCGAACGTTGCAGTTGCGAACATTGGAGCACGCATATAGCTAGGCTCTTGCATGAGACAAAATTGCTATGTGAGCCCACTATTGTACTAGTACGTACAACTACTTGCTAGTATAGCCACGTAAACCGAGAAAGGAGTATTTGCCCTTCTAGAGATTTGAACAAGTGACTAGACTACACCGAGGCGGAGTACATATGGAGCAAAATGAGTGAATCTGCACCGTAAATAAATCGTACTAGTTCTATCATTTTCCTCTCCGAGGTGCACAATATTGAGTATACTTACTAGTCCCTTTTGACATGCATTTACGTTTTTTGACACAGTCTGAGCGCAAGCACTCATATACGCCGCATACACTCACCCCTATGAGCGCACACACATGCGGCACTATCATCTTGAAATTTACAAAGTCACCATAGGCACCTCGTCATCGGCGGGTCCATAGGTGCTTGAATGCCAAGGAGGAAGAGGGTAGCGGTTCCGAGGCGTTGAGCGGTCAATGATGCATCCTCAATTACATGCAGAGGGAATTAATTGGAGAAGCGAGAATAGAGCCAAGACGATGTGAATACAGCGAGTTTGGACTCTCATATAATAAAAGCGCCCCACCACTCCTATCCATCTACTCCCAAGTGTCTGCGCAACATTGATCACTCCAATCAAGACCAAGTGACCGAAGCCACAAGCACCTATGGAGGCGATGGATGCGGCGGCGATCGGCTGTGCCAAATCATCCAAAGCGCCGACCTGCCTCAAGACCGCGCAGCGTTCGAACGATCTTTGGCGACCGCAGGCATCGTAGCCCTCGCCGACGCCGCCTTCGCCTCTCGCATGGACGACATGATGGTCAACTCCATCTGCAAGTTCACCGCCGTCAAGAAGCGTGCGGACGACCTTGCCGTACTGCTCCAGCATGCGCACCCAGGCTCCTCATTGCCTGCCACCCTCATCGGCCTACATGGGGACGAACTCTTTCAAGCCCTGGTGGCCCTGCAGGTGCTAGAGGTCGCGACGAAGAATGTGCACCTCGAGGTCGCGCTCGCCGCACAGCCTCTCGCCATGTAAGAAACCGTCGACCTGCACATCCACGTCTACGAGGAAATCGTCTACATAGGCCACTACAAGGAAAGCGAGGACAGAAAGATGTTGGCCTTCTTCCAGCGGTGATACGTCTCCAACGTATCTATAATTTTTGATTGCTTCATGCTACTTTATCTACTGTTTTGGACTATATTGGGCTTTATTTTCCACTTTTATATTATTTTTGGGACTAACCTATTAACCGGAGGCCCAGCCCAGAATTGCTGTTTTTTTTTGCCTTTTTCAGTGTTTCGAAGTAACAGAATATCAAACGGACTCCAAACGGAATGAAACCTTCGGAAACGTGATTTTTCTCACCGAACATGACCCAGGGGACTTGGACCCTACTCCAAGGAACGAAAGAGGCGGTCAAGAGGGTGGGGGCGCCCCCCCTAGGGCGCGCCCCCTACCTCGTGGGCCCCCTTTCACTCCACCGACGTACTCCTTCCTCCTATATATACCTACGTAGCCCCAAACGATCAGAACAGGAGCCGAAATCCTAATTCCACCGCCGCAACTTCCTGTATCCACGAGATCCCATCTTGGGGCCTGTTTCGGAGCTCCGCCGGAGGGGGCATCCACCACGGAGGGCTTCTACATCAACACCATAGCCTCTCCGATGAAATGCCAGTAGTTTACTTCAGACCTTCGGGCCCATAGCTAGTAGCTAGATGGCTTCTTCTCTCTTTTTGGATCTCAATACAATGTTCTCCCCCTCTCTCGTGGAGATCTATTCGATGTAATCTTGTTTTTGCTGTGTGTTTGTTGAGATCGATGAATTGTGTGTTTATGATCAAGCTTATCTATGAATAATATTTGATTCTTCTCTGAATTCTTTTGTGTATGATTGAGTTAGCTTTGCAAGTCTCTTCGAATTATCCGTTTGGTTTGGCCAACTAGATTGGTAGTTCTTGCAATGGGAGAAGTGCATGGCTTTGGATTCAATCTTGTGGTGTCCTTACCCAGTGACAGAAAGGGTTGCAAGGCACGTATTGTATTGTTGCCATCGAGGATAACAAGATGGGGTATTTATCATACAACATGAATTTATTCCTCTACATCATGTCATCTTGCTTAAGGTGTTACTCTGTTTTTAACTTAATACTCTATATGCATGCTGGATAGCGGTCGATGAGTGGAGTAATAGTAGTAGATCCAGAATCGTTTCGGTCTACTTGTCACGGACGTGATGCCTATATACATGAGCATACCTAGATATACTCATAACTATGCTCAATTCTGTCAATTGCTCAACAGTAATTTGTTCACCCACCATAGAATATCTATGCTCTTGAGAGAAGCCACTAGTGAAACCTATGGCCCCCGGGTCTATGCTCATCATATCAATCTCCATCACTTTTATACTTGCTTTGTTTTTACTTTGCTTTTACTTTGTACTTTGCTTCTATATACCAAAAATACCAAAAATATTATCTCTATCAGATCTCACTCTCGTAAGTGACCGTGAAGGGATTGACAACCCCTAATCGCGTTGGTTGCGAGTAGCTATCATTTTGTGCATGTACGAGGGACTTGTCGTGGCCTCCTCTTGGATTGATACCTTGGTTCTCAAAACTGAGGGAAATACTTACGCTATTGTGCTGCATCATCCTCTCCTCTTGGGGAAAACCAGCGCAAGCTCAAGGCGTAGCAAGAAGGATTTCTGGCGCCGCTGTCGGGAGTCTCATAAAAGTCAACATACCAAGTACCCATCACAATCCCTATCTCTCGCATTACATTATTTGCCATTTACCTCTCGTTTTCCTCTCCCCCACTTCACCCTTGCCGTTTTATTCGCCCTCTCTATCCCTCTCTTCCTCTTTTTCCGTTGCCTTTTCCTCGTCTGTTTTTTGCTCGTGTGTTAGTTTGCTTGCTTGTCGTCATGACTAGTCTCATATCTTCTCTGTTATCTCCCGAGAATGAAGTTCTAAATTTTAAGCAAAGGGAGGGAGAAAATCTAAAAGACGCTTGGTATAGAATTTGCAATGCTCAAAATAGATCTACCAGGAAGCAATCTACTTCAGTTCTTCTTCGTAATTTTTACGTAGGTGCTAATCCTTGGTATAGATATATCCTTGATACCATTACCGGAGGGAATTTCTTGGGTAGCCATACTTCTGATTCTTATAATGCTTTAATAGATTTATTTGGCTCACCACCTCTTTTGGTTAATGGAACTATGTTAACTTTGGAGCATGTTATGCAAAGGCTTGAAATTATTGAAAACAAAGTTGCTACCATTGAATCCATTGAAAATCTAGATAAAAAGATCCATAATCAAATTACTCAAAATGGATCTAAGGTAGGAATGACTTTGAAAAATATTAAGGAGAAGGAACCTATGGTTAATGAGAAAATAAATCTAAATTCCACTCGAATCGATAAACTTGAGGGTATCATTACCAACTTGGGAACCGCTTTTTCTTCCGTAAAGAATACTACTAGTCCTCCCACTAAAATTGCCAAGCTTATGTATGTTCCTAAAAATAAGGGCGAATCATCTAGTAAGGAAACTGCGGATCCTAAATCTATAAGTATTCATCCCGATCTTTTTACTATCATTAAGGAACCATTTGCTACAAATGAATTTTTCGATCTTATGCCTAAAAGTTTGATAATTACTAAAGAGAAAGAAATCTATAAAAAAGATAGATGCCTCATTGAAGAACTGCCTACCAAAGATGGCAATGCCTATATCTATCCTCGCCTTTATGCCTAGCTAGGGGCGTTAAACGATAGCGCTTGTTGGGAGGCAACCCAATTTTATTTTTAGTTTTTTGTTTTTGCTTATGTTAAGGAATAAATAATCCATCTAGCCTCTGTTTAGATGTGGTTTTATCTTTTAATTAGTGTTTGTGCCAAGCTAGACTGAGGGAGTCCTGGATTAGGGGGTGTCCGGATAGCCGAACTATCACCGTTGGCCGGACTCCTGGACTATGAAGATACAAGATTGAAGACTTCGTCCTGTGTCCGGATGGGACTTTCCTTGGCGTGGAAGGCAAGCTTGGCGTCTGGATATGTAGATCTCCACCATTGTAACCGACTCTGTGTAACCCTAACCCTATCCGTGTCTATATAAACGGAGGGTTTTAGTCCGTGGGGCGAACAACAATCATACCATAGGTTAGCTTCTAGGGTTTAGCCTCCTTGATCTCGTGGTAGATCCACTCTTGTACTACCCATATCATCAATATTAATCAAGCAGGAGTAGGGTTTTACCTCTATCGAGAGGGCCCGAACACAGGTAAAAACATCGTGTCCCTTGTCTCCTGTTACCATCCGCCTAGATGCACAGTTCGGGACCCCTACCGAGATCCGCGGTTTGACACCGACATTGGTGCTTTCATTGAGAGTTCCTCGTGTCGTCATCCTTAGGCTAGATGGCTCCTTGATCATCAACAACAGCGCGGTCCAGGGTGAGCGTTTCTCCCCGGACAGATCTTCGTATTCGGCGGCTTCCTGCGGGCAACTCACTTGGCCATCTGGAGCAGATCAAAAGCTCGCCCTGGCCATCAGGTCAGATTTGGGAGTTCGAACTACGGCCGACATCGCGGAGACTTGATCTTGACGGATTGAGCCACAACCGCAGCGCGCGCTTGTCTCGATGGGCGCGATTTAGCTCTGCCGCCGAACAGTACCACAGAGGCCACACCAGCGTCCTTTCGGACCCTTAGCACGGAGCCGACTCCCCGATCGAGGGCGAGTGGTTGGACACCGCCTCGGGGCTATGATTTCTCTGGCGATTGAGCGAACTCCATCCTGTCGCTTTGCGAAGCCGTGACTCCAAGGTGCGGACTCCTCTCCGGACTCGAACCCTCTGCGCCCCGCCAATCAAATCCAATTGGGCGCGGTTATGGAGTTCAGCGGCGCGACATCTTTCAGCACTCGCCCTTTGGCGACATCCTGAATTCACTAAAGTCTCTCTCTTTATCGGAGAGCCTGGCGGACTATGGTCGGGAAGGTTGGGATGCGGACGACGAAGAAATTCAACGCCCACCCACCGCCCACTTTGTAGCCACTGTCGAAAGCTTAAACGACGTGCTCGATTTCGACTCCGAAGACATCGACGATATGGACGACGATATCCTCAAGCTCAAAGGGCCAGCCCGGCATTGGCTCAAAAGCCTCCCGGAAAATACCATTGGAAGTTGGGAAGAGCTCGAGGATGTGTTTCAAGCAAATTTTCAAGGGACTTATGTCCGTCCTCCAGATGCAGACGATTTAAGTCACATAACTCAACAACCCGGAGAGTCAGCCTGCAAATTTTGGAATAGGTTCCTTACCAAAAAGAACCAAATAGTCGACTGTCCGGACGCCGAAGCCTTAGCAGCTTTCAAACACAACGTCCGAGACGAATGGCTCGCCAGACACCTCGGCCAGAAGAAGCCGATAACCATGGCTGCATTAACAAGCCTCATGACCCGCTTTTGCGCGGGAGAGGACAGTTGGCTGGCAAGATGCAGTACCAGTGACCCAAGTACATCCGAAGTGAGGGATGGAAATGGAAAACCACGATGCAGCAAGGATCTGCCCCGGACAAAGGGAAACAGCCCGAAGAGCACGGCAGTCAACGCCGGATTCAGAAGCTCCCGGCAGAACCATAAAAAACTGCCCTTCAAGGACGACAGTGACGAGCTATCCAACCTAAACAAAATCTTGGACAAAATATGCCAAATCCACATTACTCCGGGAAGCACTGCAAACCATACCCACAGAGATTGTTGGGTCTTCAAGCAGTCCAGCAAACTCAATGCGAACACAAGGGCTCGACACACCAAGCGAGGGCGATGGCGAACCCCAAGCGAGCACCGGAAAACAAAAGAATTTCCCAAAAAAGTCAAAATAGTGAACTCACTTCAAGTGACAAAGGGAAAAACAGCGGCGCCCATAGAAACACGCGCCGCACGGTCTATCCTAGAGGAGTCGAGCGATGGTTGTCAAAACCAATCACCTTGATCATTAGGATTATTCGGAAGTATCCGGAGCAGGATGGAATGCCTTGATATTAGATCCTATAATTGGCGGACTCCAATTTACACAATTCCTAATGGATAGAGGCAGCGATCTAAACCTGCTATATCGAGGACACAATCCATAAAATGGGGATAGACCCAACAAAATTAGCCATAGCAACACCTCCTTCAAAGGGTAATGCCAGGCCTATATGCTCATTATGCGGGCTCCCTCTGCTAGAAGTTGTGTTGGCTCATCCGACAACTTCCGCCGCGAAAAGTTAACCTTCCACATCGCCCCATTCGAAAGTAGCTATCAAGCACTACTGGGGCATGAAGCTTTCGCCCGCTTTAACGCGATACCGCATTATGCATCTCTTACACTTAAAATGCCCGGTCCACGCGGCATCATCTCATTAAAAGGGAGTATTAAGTGTTACTCGAGCACGGAAGAATGTGAGACTGCCTTGACAGCCCCACACCAATCCGGCTCTGCTAATCAAAGCACCTGAATAGGTCATTCGAACCCCGTACATGGCTAGACGAGTCCAGCGCCTACTAGCGGCATACCCCCGTACTAGGGGCTGCACGCATGTACAACAAGAGACAATAAAGCTCAATTTTATTCACTTTTCGAACCGTACTCTGTTTATTTAATATAAAGTACATTTTTCGCACGATCTTTTTTTCTTTTCAACTAAGTTCTTATCTTTTACAGATGAACAACGTGCTACGCCGGTCCAGGATACGGCACAATGGAGACACATGCGCAGACGTGCAGCAGGGACCCGTTGCAAGAATTCTTTTCAGATTAAGACCCTGCATAAACCTTTTTTACTGTCTCTTGTTGATACACATCCCCCGGTTTCTTGCTATAACCGAGGAGGAGGCTGGTGTTTTGGCATCGGCTGCACCAGAATCTTTGCGCGTACCTGGACACCAGGGGCTTAGGGCATTATTCTGCCCGTTTTCATAAAGACCGAATACCTTAGGGAGTGTTCGGCGTCTCGAGTTAGGCCTTATATGCATCAGCTCCGAATCATGTCTTTGGTCAAATGTTGGGTTTGCCCGGCTCCTGTGTTTTGCTGCCTTACGTTCCGTTCTATCGGCTAACGCGGCACCAGGAGAACTACTGTGATTGTGCCCCGGTTCGGCCAGGTGAGCACCTCAGTAGAGAAAGCTGAAAACTGACTGTCATGATATAGCGTGAGACTGGTCAACCACTCGATGACCCAGCGGAATGTTTAGAATTCCCCCGCGTCGACGAAGGGTCGTTTCCCGGTCAGGCACATAAGCGCCCCGAATTCGGGAGAGCGCGGTGCCCCTAGGGGCTATATAGTAGCCCCACCATCGAACTCCTATGGCTAAGTGAAAGTGATAAAGCATTATAGTCCGGTTGCCTAGTTTGCTACGCTATCACCTCCTTTACAGGACCAATACGTTGTATTAAATGTGAAAATGCGCCTTTTTGCAAACACCCCCGCACTATGTGCGCGGGGGCTGAAGCCAAGGGCTGCCATCTTTCAGGTTATATACACATATACATCAACGGCCGCACAGGAGGTGTTTTAATACTAGAACGCACAAGTATAAAAGGCTCTTATATTATATTGAAACATTGTTTTCACAAATCATACATGTCATTAAAACATAATATCCTTGAGCATCTGCGTCTCTATTAAGCGAGCGCCTGCAGAACTTCCTCAAAATAGTGCTCGGCGGTACTAAACTTCATGACGAATCTTGGGATGCAGCGTCGGTGGCCTTCATCTCCGCCCAGTATGTCTTGACACGGGCAAGAGCCATCCGCGCACCCTCTATGCAGGCTGACCGCTTAATTGCATCGATATGCGGCACCGCACCAAGGAACTGCTGCAACAAGCCAAAATAACTCTTCGGCTCGGGCCTTTTCGGCCACAAATGAGTCACGACAGCCTTCATGGCAAGTCCGGACAACCTATTCAGCTCAGCCCATTCGGCCAAAAGATCAGTTAACGAAATTGGACGCTCCGGACTATGGAACTGCGACCAAAAAAGCTCTTCCATTTCGTGATCCTTTTGACCTCGGAAGTGTTCGGCCGCATCTGCGGCACTCGTCGCCAAGTCCAGATAAGCATCCTTCCCACTCCACAGCCGGTCCAATTGAGCGTATTTAGGATCCGTGAATTTTCTCCGCATCAGAAAGGGCTTTCTAGCCGCAATATCTCCGGCCTGACGTAGCTCCTCCTTTATAGCTCTCATCGCAGAGCGAGTATCCTTGGCCTCGGTGGCGGCCTTTTTCAGGTCCTCTTGTTTTGCTCGATCTTATTTTTCAAGAAGCTCTCAACGGTCAGCAGCATTCTTCAACTTCATGGCCATCTCGGCCATTTCTTTCTTGCTTTGGCAGTGAGCAGCCTGTTCGGCTTTTAGCTCTTCGGCCGCCTTTAAAGCCGCCGCATCACTTTTTCTGGCTTGCTCCTTGGCTCGGGCGAGCTCCGCTGAAGGTTCTCCATAGCAGCGGCACCATCTGCATTAAGCATACATGTTGTAAGGTATGGGCGTCAAGCTCCCTTACGGTGTCCGGAAAAGTTGCATACCTTGTGACTCGTCAAGCCGCTTATTAACAAGCGTGATGTCCGCATCCGCCACGTCGAGTTGCCGCTTGATTCGGCAAATTCATCAGCCCGGCTAGCCACCGGACGCCGCCACCTACATAGGAAGAGCGCATATTACACTGGGTTATGATCCTCGGGCGCCGTCATTTTGACACCGCACCAAGTCTCGGGGCTACTATCTATACAGGCGATTTTATATGCAGAAGCTGTCAGAAGGTACATCATTTTGCGTACCTCAAAACCCGTTAGTAAACTTACGACGGCTTCATGCAATCCGCTCTCAGCGGATGAAATCCTTTCAATCACCGTGCCCATTAACGTACGGTGATCTTCCGAGGTAGACGCTCGCCCAAGCAGATCCTTCAGCTCCTCCGACCGTACACCCGTTGGTGCCGGACTCGTCCGGTGGCCTTTTTCAAAGGCCGGACACGGAGGACTTTGAGGGGACATACGGCTGCCTTCTGGCTCCGCTGGATTCGGAGAAGCCCTTGGCGGCGACACCTCAGCGTCGTCCACAGCATGATGCGGCGGCGGAGGCGTTTCACTCTCCATCATCTCCGGATCAAGATCCCCTGAAGACAAGCTCTGATGTGAAGGGCTGAGATCCGAACTACAAGGTAAATTTCGGTTAACCTTAAGAAATAAAACAGGGATGTCTCTCTTTTAAGAAAAAACGCCCCCCTTTACTTACGGCTCGTTGGAGGCTGATCTCCTTGGGAAATAGTGCGGAAGGGCATCTCCCCGCAGACCCTCTGGTGAAGATTTCTTCCCCGCTTGAGGCTTTGGCCTCCGGATCTTGAAGCGGTCCTCTTCTCCCCTTGGAGGAGGATTCTCGATCCCCCTTTCTTGATAGCGTCCTTCACGGAGGTAGTAGTTCCCTTGTTCCCCCTTCGCCTTCTTCAAAAGGCACGGCCTCTAGCATCCTGGTTAATATAGGATCCGGCGTGGTCTTAGGGAGGGGGGCCGGACACCTGATCAGTTTTGCTTTCGCTATCCACTCATGCTTAAAGGATAGCTCTTTTAAGGGCGAGTTTATGATAAATATGTGGATAGCATGTCCGGGGTGCAGGACTACTTACTTGAGTATCCGGGCGATTGCAGCTCAGACCTGCGTCCTCGGTCAAGTCTGGACACATTGCTTGTGATCCGAAGAATAGTTGGTACATCTCCACGGGCGTTACGCCCATAAAATGTTGGAGAGCTCGTGGTCCCTCTGGATTAAACTCCCACAGGCGGAGGGGGCGACGTTTGCAGGGCAAGGTGCGACGAATCAACATGACCTGCGCTACTATGACCAGATTGATCTCTCTCTCTAGCAGGTCTCGAATACGGCCCTGCGATAGAGGTACGTCCTTGGACGGTCCCCAGTCGAGCCCTTTATTAACCCATGACGCCAGCCGCAGTAGAGGACCCGAGCGGAAGGCAGGTGGCGCCGCCCATTTGGAGCCCACAGGGCGGTGATATAAAACCACTCCTGCTGCCATAAATTAAGCTCCTCTTGAAAAGAGCCCTCGGGCCATGGAGCATCAGCATTCCTGCTTATAACAGCCCCTCCGCACTCTGCCTGATGCCCCTTGATCATCTTCGGCTCCACTTTGAAGGTCTTGAGCCACAATCCGAAGTGAGGGCTAATGCGGAGGAAGGCTTCACATACAACAATGAATGACGAGATGTGGAGGATGGACTCCGGATCCAAGTCATGGAATTCCAGCCCATAATAAAACATGAGCCCCCTCACGAAAGGGTCCGTCGGGAAGCCTAAACCCCGAAGGAAGTGAGACACGAAGACCACGCTCTCACCAGGCTCGGGAGTGGGAATAACCTGCCCTTGGGTAGGCAGCCTATGCAAAATTTCGCCGGTAAGATACCTGGCGTCTCTCAGCTTTAGCACATCTTCTTCCGTGACGGAGGAAGACATCCACCGGCCGTGCAGGTCGGAGCCGGACATCGTCGAAGGTCTGAAGCGCCTAAATCTGGAGCTTTGGG
This sequence comes from Aegilops longissima, assembly GCA_021605205.1. Taxonomy (NCBI): domain Eukaryota; kingdom Viridiplantae; phylum Streptophyta; class Magnoliopsida; order Poales; family Poaceae; genus Aegilops; species Aegilops longissima. The sequence continues at coordinate 127,122,472 of CM038682.1, read as the reverse complement.
TGTTGGAACTCGAGGCGAGGGGCGGATTCGATTGAGATTGAAAAAGAAGGGCGGGCCTTGGTCTCATTATAAAGAGGTTGAATACCAAGAGCCCTCCCCGTGACCGTTCGGGACTCGCCTTCAATGGAGGAGGCGTGCCAACGGGCACGGTTGGGTTACCCACGTCCGTATTGATGAGGATCCCGGAATAAAGGGGCACGATCTCTACTTTGATAAGACGTGCCAAGGAAACCGCCTCGCTAAATGCGCTGAGGTGGAACAGTAAAAACGATTAGTATAAAGGCCTGGCTGTGGTGTGATGTCACGCCACGGAGTACGTCAGCGGATCTGTGCAAAGGTTATTCTCTCTACGGTGGTATGTGGAACTTGTTTTGCAGAGCCAGACACTATCCTTGTGTTCAAAATCTTCTATGAAGTATTCGGAGGAGGAACCCGCCTTGCAATGTCGAAGACAATATCGCGTCGGACTCGTCGTCATTGAAGCCTGGTTCAGGGGTTCTTGAGGAGTCTGGATTAGGGGTGTCCGGATAGCGAACTATCACCGTCGCGGACTCACGGACTATGAAGATACAAGATTGAAGACTTCGTCCGTGTCCGGATGGGACTTTCCTTGGCGTGGAAGGCAAGCTTGGCGTCTGGATATGTAGATCTCCTGCCATTGTGGCGACTCTGTGTAACCCTAACCCTATCCGGTGTCTATATAAACCGGAGGGTTTTAGTCCGTAGGACGAACAACAATCATACCATAGGCTAGCTTCTAGGGTTTAGCCTCCTTGATCTCGTGGTAGATCCACTCTTGTACTACCCATATCATCAATATTAATCAAGCAGGAGTAGGGTTTTACCTCCATCGAGAGGGCCCGAACCTGGGTAAAAACATCGTGTCCCTTGTCTCCTGTTACCATCCGCCTAGACGCATAGTTCGGGACCCCCTACCCGAGATCCGCCGGTTTTGACACCGACATAGACCTATTGGATCTTCTTGGATGATAGTTATTTGATCTTGCTGTAATTTCCAGAAACTTTGCGCTCAGTGCCCGAATTGTTAAAAATCACCAGAACGTGATAAAATACTGATTCCAATTGCTGCTGATCAATAAACAAATTTTCCAGGTCTTCTAATTTTGGTAGAATTTTTTGAGTTCCAGAAGTTTGTGTTAGTTACAGATTACTACAGACTGTTCTGTTTTTGACAGATTCTGTTTTGCGTGTGTTGTTTGCTTATTTTGATGAATCTATGGCTAGTAAAATAATTGATGATCCATAGAGAAGTTGGAATACAGTAGGTTTAACAGCAATATAAATAAAGAATGAGTTCATTACAGTACCTTAAAGTAGTCTTTTGTTTTCTTTCTCTAACGGAGCTCATGAGATTTCTACTGAGTTTTGTGTTGTGAAGTTTTCAAGTTTTGGGTGAATTCTTTTGATGGATTATGGAACAAGGAGTGGCAAGAGCCTAAGCTTGGGGATGCCCATGGCTTGTTTGGCTTGTTTGGCAAGAGCCTTTTGGTTGAAAAAGTTTGAGATTATTTAAGTATGAAACAATTGTTTGGCTTGTCATCAGGGGTATAGAAGTTGGGAACATCTTTGTGTGACGAAAATGAAGCATAGCCTAACTATATGATTTTGTAGGGATGAACTTTCTTTTGCCATGCTATTTTGAGAAGACATGATTACTTTGATTAGTATGCTTGAAGTATTATTATTTTTTATGTCAATATGAACTTTTGTCTTGAATCTTTCGAATCTGAATATTCATACTACAATTAAGAAGATTTACATTGAAATTATACCAAAGTATCCTCGCATCAAAATTCTCTTTTATCATTTACCTACTCGAGGGCGAGTAGGAATTAAGCTGGGGATGCACGATCGTCTCCAACGTACCTATAATTTTGATTGCTTCATGCTACTTTATCTACTGTTTTGGACAATATTGGGCTTTATTTTCCACTTTTATATTATTTTGGGACGAACCTATTAGCGAAGGCCCAGCCAGAATTGCTGTTTTTTTTGCCTTTTTCAGTGTTTGAAGAAACAGAATATCAAGCGGAGTCCAAACAGAATGAAACCTTGAGCGTGATTTTCTCACGAGCGTGACCCGGGGACTTGGACCCTACTCCAAGGAGCGAAAGAGGCAGTCACGAGAGTGGGGCGCCCCCTAGGCGCGTCCCCTGCCTCGTGGGCCCCCTGCCGCTCCACCGACGTACTCCTTCCTCCTATATATACCTCATTGCCCCCAAGCGATCGAATAGGGCCAAAACCTAATTCCACCGCCGCAACTTCACTGTATCCTCGAGATCCCATCTTGGGGCCTGTTAGGAGCTCACGGGGGGGCATCCACCACGGAGGGCTTCTACATCAACACCATAGCCTCTCCGATGAAGTGTGAGTAGTTTGCTTCAGACCTTCAGGTCCATAGCTAGTAGCTAGATGGCTTCTTCTCTCTTTTTGGATCTCAATACAATGTTCTCCCCCTCTCTCGTGGAGATCTATTCGATATAATCTTCTTTTTGCGGTGTGTTTGTTGAGATCGATGAATTGTGGGTTTATGATCCAGCTTATCTATGAATAATATTTGAATCTTCTCTGAATTCTTTTATGTATGACTAGCAAAAGGCCCGTGCATTGCAACGGGGGAGAAATTGGCGGGTTCATCACAACAGTGACCAACGTGGTATGATTGCATCAGATTGTGTCATGGCAGGGAGGCTCACACCGAGGTGTAGAAGAAATGTATATAAACTTCTTATTAATCACGAAATGATCCTTACTAACTCCGATGGTAAGGAAACTTTTCCAAAATATTGAAATATGTACTTAATTAGCTTTATAGACGCATACCATTTGCAACAAAACTAATCGACCTCGCAACAATATGCGTTCGAGTTTGCGTCAATGTCGGTCATCCTTACAGCGTTCATGTGGTCGGCTTTGCAACATCATCCTTCTAACTTGAAATACTACCGACCATACTTGTAGCGAATGCATAGTCGGCATTGCAACACTGCAGTCCAACTTTTCCAGTAAAAAAAGATAGTGGCAACTGGCGTTGGATTGGCATGCTTCTGCTAGATGCATTAGACATTCGGTCTTGCAGTGTCGCATCCCGCTTGCAGCAACATTTGCAGGGTCTTGAATTCGGGTTGCAACAATGGCGCTTGATCAATGAGGTTATTTTTTGAGAAAATATGTAATTTGGTCCAACAAAAAGCATTCATGTATTTTCATTCTAGGAGTGTCGTGTGTTCTGTTTGCACCATCGAACGTTTGATAATTCAGGTTATTTAAAAAATGTAATTTGTTTGCACATAAACATTTATGTATTTTCAATTTTTTATAATGCGCCAAATGCTATTTTTTTTCTAACACTGCTATATGATTTTCTCATTATTATTATCGCCGTCCCAACCGAGCCTTCTATTTGATACGTCAATGCATGCCTCATCAAATCCTTGTCTTTAGTTTCCACTTAATTACCCGGAAAAAAGTTTCCACTTAATCACCAAAGGACATTGACCAGGCTTGCCTTCACCCATCTCTTGATCCCATCCATGCTCCGCACCGCATGTTAAACATCCAACGGTTTCAATTCCTTGCACTATTTTGCAGACAAAAGGAAATTAAAAATCATCATTTTTCATCAATCTTCCCTCGGTTGTACGTTGTCGAGCGGTAGTGCTACGCGGAATGCGTGCTTGTGTGCCGCCATGTATGTCGTCTCCGATGCATGGACTGAACCGGACCTGGGCGGCGGCCTAGAGTGCAGTCGCACGAATGTCATCAGGCTCCGGCCCTCCGGCCATGTCGTGCCCCACGAGATTTTTCCTTCTGTCCAGCCTGTCCCAACCAAGGCCATGCATGCAAGGATCCCTGCTTTCTTCTCTCATATCTCATTAAAACAAAGCATTCTTTAATTCCCCTAAAAAATCATGCTTTAATTAATTTTTTTGCAGGAATCATGCTTTAATCATGCCCAGAGTGCCAGCACGAGCCTCCCCTACTTTCTTCTCTCACTAATCTAGTAGAGATGGAAAGTACGAGCCCGCATTCTTCTCTCATCAAATCTCTCTCTTTATTTCCCACAATCCCGGTTAATTATGGGTGCATGTTTTCTCCTTCTATCGAGTCTTCATCTTCTTTCCGTTCTGTTTATTGATTCTCAACGTGGCTTACTGATATTTTAGACAACTTACAAGCTTATTTAAATTGGTGAAATTTGATATAAAGAACCGAGGTGGGAATTTTTATAACAAAAAAATAAGCTAGCTCGTTTGGTAGGAGACACCTCTATGTCAAGGGAGGTTGTGAGTTCGAACCTCCTCACTTGATTGCTTGTTGTTTTTCTGGTTGGCTACTCTTTTTTCGCTGCTCCTGAAACAGCCCAGTTTGGCCCATGTAGGGGATGCACGGAACAAGAAGAGCTACAAGGAGGCCCACGAGCAGAATTCAACACATACAAATTTTTTAGTACCACCTTGGATATAAAAAGAATTGAATCTCAAAAAATAAGAAATAATAATATAGGTGAACGGATGAAAAGTTTGGAGAAACGCACCTTGCTTTATTAGTAGGTATAGATTGAGTTATCTTTGCAAGTCTCTTCGAATTATCCGTTTGGTTTGGCCAACTAGATTGGTAGTTCTTGCAATGGGAGAAGTGCATGGCTTTGGGTTCAATCTTGTGGTGTCCTTACCCAGTGGCAGAAAGGGTTGCAAGGCACGTATTGTATTGTTGCCATCGAGGATAACAAGATGGGGTGTTTATCATATTGCATGAATTTATTCCTCTACATCATGTCATCTTGCTTAAGGCGTTACTCTGTTTTTAACTTAATACTCTAGATGCATGCTGGATAGCGGTCGATGAGTGGAGTAATAGTAGTAGATCTTGAGAATCGTTTGATCTACTTGTCACAGAGGTGATGCCTATATACATGATCATACCTAGATATACTCATAACTATGCTCAATTCTGTCAATTGCTCAACAATAATTTGTTCACCCACCGTAGAATATCTATGCTCTTGAGAGAAGCCACTAGTGAAACCTATGGCCCCCGGGTCTATGCTCATCATATCAATCTCCATCACTTTTATACTTGCTTTGTTTTTACTTTGCTTTTACTTTTTACTTTGCATCTATATACCAAAAATACCAAAAATATTATCTCTATCAGATCTCACTCTCGTAAGTGACCGTGAAGGGATTGACAACCCCTAATCGCGTTGGTTGCGAGTAGCTATCGTTTTGTGCAGGTACGAGGGACTTGTGCGTGGCCTCCTACTGGATTGATACATTGGTTCTAAAAAACTGAGGGAAATACTTGTGCGTGGCCTCCTACTGCATCATCCTCTCCTCTTTGGGGAAAACCAACGCAAGCTCAAGACATAGCAAGCGGCTGGAATCTTTGGATGCCATTGTTCAGAAGCACGTCGACCTGGCCACGAAAGCCGCTGCTACTTAGGCGCCGTTCGGTGGGCCGGCGCCCTGAGTCAAGGAGGTGGACGTCGTTGATGGATGCATCTCTTCTTCTTGCCTCTTGTAACCAGCACTACATCGCCTCATGGCCTTAATGTTTTATTAGTATAGTACTCCCTCCGTTCCCAAATATAAGTCTTTCTAAAGATTCCAGCAAGTGACTACTACATACGGAGCAAAATGAGTGAATCTACACTCTAAACTATGTCTACATACATCTGTATGCTGTATTCCATTTGAACTAGTATCTAAAAGGCTTATATTTATGAGCGGGGAGTATATGGCATTTTATTCCAATCGTAATGTTTTCTTTGTGAGGTGGGGCGCAGTGAGCAAACCCACCCGCCCACCAGGCGTCGGCCGAGTTTAGAATTAGAAGAGAGAAACGACGGAGGAGAGCTAGCTGTAGCACGGACGTTGTTGTCAGATGGGACTCGTGTTTATAGAATAGGAGTACTGAGCACTCGTGCCTCTTTTTTTTTTTGAGGGAAAAATTAGTCGTATGTCTAGTACCACTAGTTGGGTGCGTGCGACCTATAGCTATCATCACTTTAGGTCTCCTTTTCGAACCGCGGCTACGCTTCACAGTACATATTTTTTCACGCATTTATCCTCCTATATGTACTCCTAGGCTATTTCCACGTGCTCCCATTCGCCGACATGTGGGACATAGAGCATCTCGGTCATAGTGCATGCACGACTCGGAGCACATGCCAGCGTACTTTACATTTCAAACCTCACGAATTACATGCAAACCCCCAGAAGAATAAATAAATGAATTACTACATGAAACCGGATTATTTTCATGGAAACCGGAGCACGTTCATTAAATTTTGGACATAACATGTTTATAAAAAATGACTGGACCTAAACCAGTCTAAGGGCCTATTTGATTTTTCCCGCAAAAAAAGGGCCTCTTTGATTCACAGGATAATGAAAACACAGGAATGGGGAAAGTATGATGGCGATGAACCGGGACGAGGAGAACTCTAACTCAGTTTTTTTTGCGGCAAGAACTCCAGCTCAGTTAGAGGTTAGAGTTAGATTCTAACCCTGAACTAACTCTAAACCAAAGAGGTGTATGGATGGCAGGGTTAGATTGACAATAAATGCTCTATCTCAATCATTTGACTACTTTGGACCCTATTTTTAGTCAGACTAAAATAAGTCCCTTGGATCCAAGCACCCTCTTGGTGTGGCTGATGTCTACTACAGAACCTTCTTCTTGTAGACGTTGTTGGGCCTGCAAGTGCACAGGTTTGTAGGACAGTAGCAAATTTCCCTCAAGTAGATGACCTAAGGTTTATCAATCCGTAGGAGGCGTAGGATGAAGATGGTCTCTCTCAAGCAACCCTGCAACCAAATGACAAAGAGTCTCTTGTATCCCCAACACACCCAATACAATGGTAAATTGTATAGGTGCACTAGTTCGGCAAAGAGATGGTGATACAAGTGCAAAAAGGATAGTGGATAAAGGTATTTGTAATCTGAAATAATAAAAACAGCAAGGTAACTAATGGTAAAAGTGAGCGTAAACGATATTGCAATGATAGGAAACAAGGCCTAGGGTTCATACTTTCACTAGTGCAAGTTCTCTCAACAATAATAACATAGATAGATCATGTAACAATCCCTCAACATGCAATAAAGAGTCACTCCAAAGCCACTAATAGCGGAGAACAAACGTAGAGATTATGGTAGGGTACGAAACCACCTCAAAGCTATTCTTTCGGAACAATCTATAAAAGAGTTCGTACTAGAATAACACCTTAAGACACAAATCAATCAAAACCCTAATGTCACCTAGATACTCCATTGTCACCTCAAGTATCCGTGGGCATGATTATACGATATGCATCACACAATCTCAGATTCATCCAACCAACATAAAAGTACTTCAAAGAGTGCCCCAAAGTTTCTATCGGAGAGTCAAGAACGTGTGCCAACCCCTATGCATAGGTTCCCAATGTCACGAAACCCGCAAGTTGATCTCCAAAACATACATCAAAGACATACATCAAGTGTTCTCATAAAGACTCAATCCGATAAGATAACTTCAAAGGGGAAACTCAATTCATCACAAGAGAGTAGAGGGGGAGAAACATCATAAGATCCAACTACAATAGCAAAGGTCGGGATACATCAAGATCGTGCCATAGAGGGAACACGAGAGAGAGAGAGAGAGAGAGAGAGAGAGAGAGAGAGAGAGAGAGAGAGAGAGATCAAACACATAGCTTGGTACATACCCTCAGCCCCGAGGGTGAACTACTCCCTCCTCGTCATGGATAGCGCAGGATGATGAAGATGGCCACGGAGATGGGATCCCCCTCCGTGAGGTGCCGAGCGGGCTCGAGAGGTTTTGGTGGCTCTGAGGCTTGCTTGTGGCGGAACTCCCGATCTATCTTCATTACGGAAGTTTTAGGGTGCGTGAGGTATATATATGGGTGAAAGAATGCGTCGGTGGAGCTACGGGGCCCCACGAGGCGGGGCACACCGGGGGTGGGCGCGCCCCCACCCTCGTGAGAACCTCCCGTATCTTATGACGTGGGGTCCAAGTCCATCAGGTGGGTTTCCTTCCAAAAATAACTTCTCCAGTTGATTTTGTTCCGTTTTGACTCCAGTTCACCGGCATCTTTGGGCCTCTAGAAATAATGCAAGCCTGTAACTAAAATACCTAGAAAGGTGAACTGAATCTTTGGGCCTCTAGAATAATGCAAGCCTGAAACTGAAATACCTAGAAAGGTGAACTGAATCTTTGGGCCTCTAGAAATAATGCAAGCTCGGAACTAAAATACCTAGAAAGGTGAACTGAATCTTTGGGCCTCTAGAAATAATGCAAGCACTGAAACTGAAATACCTAGAAAGGTGAACTAAATCTTTGGGCCCCTAGAAATAATGCAAGCTGAAACTGAAATACCTAGAAAGGTGAGCTGGATCTTTGGGCCTCTAGAAATAATGCAAGCTGAAACTGAAATACCTAGAAAGGTGAACTGAATCTTTGGGCCTCTAGAAATAATGCAAGCCTGAAATTGAAATACCTAGAAAGGTGAACTGAATCTTTGGGCCTCTACAAATAATGCAAGCCTGAAATTGAAATACCTAGAAAGGTGACCGAATCTTTGGGCCTCTAGAAAGATTTATTACCTCCTCAAGCGACATCAAACAATTCCATGCATGCACCACAAATCTATAGCAAGTTTGATCAGGATATACTTTTCCAAATCAGAATTAGCGCTAGAGCAAGCAAGATCAATGATATGGCCGTGAGACAGTGAAGGAAAGAACAAACTCACCCGTCTCGCGACCTCCCTGGTAGATGCGCCGCCGCCATGCACGACAGAGGGAGAAAAACGACTGGTGAAGGGGGAGCGGGGCAACCTTCGAAGGCCGGAGGGAGAGGGCGGCAGGAGTAGGGCGGCGGAGGCCGGAAGGAGAGGGCGGCCGGAAGAGAGAGAGGGCGAGAGGCGCTTGGGCGGGCGGCCCTATGGGGAACAGAGAGGAGTCGTGCGAGGGGGGAGTGATCTGGTGCGGGCAGGTGAGATTTTTTTAGTTCTCTTTTAGTGGGCCCGAGGATAACTAACCCAATTAGAACCTCTCCACCGGGCTAGTTTTTTTAGCTGGGTTAGAGCAAACTAGCTCAAACTAACCCCTCTTGTTTCGATAACTTGAGGCTATTTCAACCCAAACTATCTCTAACTCAGGGATCCAAACAAAGTGGAGTGTTACTATACATGCTACAGTGTGGACCATAGCACATTGTTTTTATGGCCATATCACCACATTGTTTTCTCTTTGCTGGTTCTTTGGCTACCGTGGTTCGCTTTGCTGGTTCACTGGCTACCATGGTTAGCACTCCTCCGACACGAGGAGTACTCCTCCGTTCCTAAATATAAGTCTTAGTAGATATTTCTTTGTGGACCACATAGGGATGTATATAGATGCATTTTATGTGTAGATTCACTCATTTTTCTCCGTATGTGGTCCATAGTGAAATCTCTCCAAAACTTCTATATTTAGGAGCGAAGGAGTAGTATAGTACTAGTATATACCGCATCATTCTTTGCTCCTTCTTACTACTCCGACATGTGGGAGAGCCAAACATCCGGTCGACGTGTCATGCACCAGATTAGAGCGCTGAGCGGAAGGGGCATCACCCGGTCGGGCGCCGAGAATTCATGACTACGGTGAGTGGTCATATCACAAGTCTTTCCAGCGATGCTAACGCTGTCAAATCGCACAGCCCCACTCGCTCACCCTCATCGCCTCTCTGTCAAACCGCCTACTCGAAAATCGCCGCAGCGTCTTTGCCGGGAAAAGCCCGCCCTCAAATTTTAACTACGCGAAAATAGTTAGAGCTTGTTCGTTCTATATAAATATAGTACTTACTGTATGTTTATTCACCCGTGGGGTTGTTCAACGAATGGAGGGGCGGGGAGCACAAGTGAACCTTAAATAGAGAGTTTCTTTTCTTTAATGCCACGTACACAAATTGAAACGCTTGTTGTGGAGAGAAAAAAGATAATCACTCCACTATATATGGACGCAGGGGCCTGAGCGCTTGCTTTACTAGGGTTGCTCTCTTCATTCTCTCATCCTCTCCAGATATAAACAAGACAGTGGTAGCGACATTTTCTCTCTGCTCACCGCTGGTCACAGATCCGGCCGGATCCCTTCGGCCGGTGTGTGTAGAGGACTAAAAGGTGCATCGTTCACGCGGTCATCGCCGCCGAGGGAGGAAACCCACAGCTGCCGGAGGGGTCCGATCCTCTGCCCATGTCGTTCTCTCCGACACAGCGCTGGCTCGGGAGGTCCTCCGACCCTTCTTCCTCCCTGCCGTACTGTCCGCATATCCGACCTGCCGCCGCCGACATCCCGGCGACCCTCAGGTATAAGTTCTTCGAAAGTGGCCTTGCTCTACTGCCCCAGCTCCCCACATGTCTGCATGTGCATCTTTTTCTACTCCCATCAGCTCTTCCAAAGCCACCTAAATTTTTAGTATTATTAGAGGTAAAGCTACTTCATGCATTCGAATCTAGGGCTTTGTTCAAACAACGAAGAAAGGGGGGAAAGTTGTAGCATGAATCTAGGACTTGATTCAAAGAGGAAAAAATATGGTGAAACTAGTAGAGACCGGATACCCAACCAGTCTCTTGGTTGAAAAGGGAAATAATGGGAAAATGCAGTACAAACTGGATAAGGAACATATCTATTATTGGTTAAAAAAAAGGATAGAAAGTGGCGGCTGGTGGACAAGTCAACAGAGTATGTCCAGGATTAGATTTGCTACCATCACATAGTAAAAGGTCTCCAGGATTAGATTTTCTGCCCTCACATAGTAAAAGGTCTCAGGATTAGATTTGCTGCCCTCACATAGTAAAAGGTCTCAGGATTAGATTTGCTGCCCTCACATAGTAAAAGGTCTCCAGGATTAGATTTGCTGCCCTCACATAGTAAAAGGTCTCAGGATTAGATTTGATGCCCTCACATAGTAAAAGGTCTCGAGATTGGATTTGATGCCCTCACATAGTAAAAGGTCTCGTGATTAGATTTGCTGCCCTCACATAGTAAAAGGTCTCGTGATTAGATTTGCTGCCCTCACATAGTACAAGGTCTCCGTGATTAGGTTGGATGCCCTCACATAGCGTGAACAAGCTCGGCATCACCACTTTATGCCTCCTTGTTGGTACATTGTCTTGATGCATCCACCGTCGCATGTCCTTATACCAACCTTTTGTTGTTGTTAATGTAAGGCGCATGTAAAATGAAGCGATCACTGCTGTTACCTTAGGGACATGTATAACCGGTGTTATTGTTAATCTAATGCCTCCGGTGATAAGATGCAATTATCTTGTGTTACAAATGGCACTCTGTTGTTTTCCCCAGTATGATAAGTAAGTTGCTCCTTTACGCTGCTGAGGGTCCTGGTGTCCCCACGGTCCCATGCCCTTAAACCAACTCTTTAGCTGCTATTGATTTACTGTGTCTGGTAAACAAGCAACGCCACCAAGTAATCCCATATTTGAGGAATCTCATTGTTGATCGTAATGCTTCTGGTAACATGAAGCATTGCTGACGTTTTAAAATTTCTACCGTCCTTGCGTGATTGCCATGAACATAATTAAGATGCTTCTTTTCATTTTGTATATGTTTCGTATATTCTTATTGACCAGCAACTGTTTACTTTCTATCATTTTGTGCAGATAGGGATATCCATTTCACCTTGTTGCTATAGTGACCTTTTGGTGAACTGCACAAAACACTTTTTTTGGAATGAGTGTCTTGTGCAGTTCAACTAAAATGTCACGTGGGCAACATCTCTCAATTTTGGTGGAACTGCACAAAATGGTGATTGGAGTTTCCAAAATCTTCGTCAAGTTTTGCTGGTAATCTCGTGCAACATTTTATTAGCCTTTGCAAGATGGAGCCATCACTTTCACCACAATGGCACTTTATTTTAGTGGAACTGCACAAAAGGATAAGAAAATTATAGTTGCACCTTACATGAGCCGGACAGCCAACCTTAATGTTCCTCAATTTTAGTGCAACTACTAAAGAAGAACCTGCCAGCTCACAAGAGCAAGTACTTCTTGCTAGCTGAATGATGCAATCTTTGCTTCATTTCAGGTGAACTGTAGAAAAAGGCACATGAATTGAATCATGGAACTCCGGGCAGACCTCATCCATGTAGAGCTGGAGGTTGAGTTCAAGGAGGCCGCTATTAAAGTGAAATCATGCTCTCCTGTCTCCTTGTTTGTGTTGTGCAAACATGTTGTCCAAACAGGAATACTCAACTACAGATGTTGTGACGGTCAAGAGCATTCGCCAAGTTCTTCGATTATATGACCTGGCTTGCCAAGATGGATTTAATCCCGATATTCACTTTATCAAAAGGCTCTAATGGGTTGGTTCTGAATCTTGCAAGCTGGGAACCAGTGAGATGTGTAGACATCTTTGTTGTACTTATTATTTGAATCTTATTTGATGGTTCTGAATCTTGCTAGCTGGGAATCAATGAGATGTGCAGGCATGTTTGTTGTACTTATTATTTGGATCTTATTTGTTGGTTCTGAATCTTGCAAGCTGGGAATCAATGAGATGTGTAGGCATCTTTGTTGTACTTATTATTTGGATCTTATTTGTTGGTTCTGAATCTTGCAAGCTGGGAAACACGGCATGATGATGCAAAGGACAACAACCATAACAAACAGTTCAAACTTGGTAGTATTATCTTTGTGAAAGTGCGACAAATGTGTTGATCGTGTGCGCCCCGAGAATAATAATTCTAATTGTTGTGCAAGTTGATCTGTGGCATCGATAGAGCAGGCGAATGCATTGCTTGTTTTAAGTATAAATTTCTATTAAAGCTAATTAAATTTAAGTAAAGTGACCACTAACTCCTGTTATTACAAAGATCAATACAGACCCGCTCGTGAACCGGCGTGTGGCGGAGTAGGTTTCTTAATGGAGGCGTTTGAATGCGCCGAGGTGCATCTTCGCGCGGCGTGCACCGGACGAGGAGGGTAGTAACTGTTGTCGCCTGTACACACTCAGCTTACTTTTGAATCCAGTTCTCCAAGAGCTGAAAAACGAACTGCTGCCACCGCCTACACACTCGTTCACTCGAAGAGACTCCAATGGCGATCCGAGGGGTGAGCCTGCTGGATATGGACTTCAGCAAGGAGTTCCCCTTTGAGTTTGTCATTCAGTCCTATGGCTGCACCAAGTTGAATGTGATGTACACCAACGATACGGACTCGGTGAATCTCTGCCTCGCCTCAGTCCTATGGCTGCAGCAGGTTCTGGAGCATTCGCCCATTTCATCAGCAGCGCCGACTGCACCTTCACTACAGTGGAGAGAAGGAAGAACGCGACGATTCGGCCATCTGGTGCAACAAGCTTGTCGACATCCAGAAGCAATACAAGATCATCAGCAACGGGCAGGAGAAGGACTTCGTGGTTGACCTCGCTGAGACCATCATCGACCCCTGATACGCCAACATGAAAGAAGATGACCTGAACACGTGGGAGGTACCTCTGAATCTAGCCTACATAACCTATGCGGCCAAGGACGCATACGCATGCTATGACATGTACAGGCAGATCTTGGACATGAGGGCGTGTCTGCTTCCCGTAACCGACGAGTACACGGACAGCCGCAGCGTCATGATCAAGCATGCCAGGAAGGTCTAGATGTTGTACTTTATCTGTTTATAAGCACCTTTATCATCTGAGTGTTTGATGCATTAGCCTATGTGTCATAATTATCTATTTTGTCCGAAATATTTCTTTTAAGAACCCATTAACCTGATTGCTTTTTTTAGTGGCTATTTGCTTATGTATGTAAACTAGTTCACTTGTCCGTAAAAAAAACTAGTTCACTCGGCTGCCGTGCTTTGAATCTCCTTCCTCTCCTCAGGTGGACCCAGCAAGTCTCTGAATTTTCTCCCACTTTCTTTTTCGATATAAACTGAGTTTTCTCCCAGTACTTTCCCCTAGAACCAACTCAACTGTCCCACGTCTAGCCTAAAAATAATAATACCCCACGTACTATTAACTCATCAAATTAAAATGATATTTTATTTCGTAAGTTGAAAGTTCTTACAAAATAATGTTTATATATAACTTGCCAAGTTAACTCCTAGTGATTGCGTACATAAGCTTGCAAAGATTTTACTGACGTGCAATCATGTGTTTATGTTTTTATAACATTTCTTCGTCTAGCCCAACATGATATTTTCACCCAGCCCAGCAAGTCCATGGATTTCGAGAAAAATGCAAATGGGATTTAAACGGGCTGCATAGATGCTACATCATTGTTTCACCCAGCCCACCAAATGGACTAAAAACAAATGGACTGGCCGACATGTGGGCGATGGGGTCGGTTTAAGAAGGCGTTGGATTTACATCCAACGGCCGGCATTCTTCTTAAATCTCTCGTCTTCTTCCTCCAGCGCTGCCGGAACCGCCTGCTCCAGCCTTCGGCGTCCAGCGGCGTTGTTTTGCGCTCCTCGGCGAAACGCTACCCCGCCGACGGCCAGGCCATCCCTCCACTCCGCACCTCCTGTTATTCTCTGCCGAGTGTAGGCCCACCACGCACCCGAACCAGTCAAGTTTCCCACTCCTCTCCGGGTCGTTCCAGTCTGGGGCCTCGCCGTCGTCCACCGCCTTGGTGCGCTTGGCGCGGCGTGGTCAACATACGAGAGTCATCGGAAGAGGACTGTACGTGGAGAGCCTGACGGCTGGGACCCACGAGGTCCATGGTCGCACGCAAGGAAAGTTCCTCCTTATTACGCACTGTACGTGCATTGTATGTGGGAAGGGCTTCTGTATTTCGCTAAAAACCCCCCCCCCGCTGACAGGTCGGACCCACCAGCTATATCTTCGCATGCAAGGAAGTGCCTCCTTATTACGCACCAAAAAATGAATACCCCCTGCTAGCCGGGACCCACCATAGTGGGTGGCTAACTTGTGGGCCTGCTAAGTTGACGAGGACGGAGGGCTTTGTCAACTTAGTCAATATGAACGATTCTAGCTCCAGTGACCGTATGATGTCCATCCAACGGCCATAGTGCTTCTTCAACCTCTGGTCTTCTTGCTCCAGCCGCACAAAGCAGCGCCGGTCGTGCAGCGTGCTCCTGCCTCTCGTGGCTGGCTGTGATGCCGCGGAGGCCTCACCGCCCCCTGCTACTCCCACCGCTGGCCCAGGGTATCCCTCTACTCACCCACACACCTTGTTATTCTGCGGCGACGGCAGCCTCATGCCGCAGCCGAACCAGTGAACCCTTGTACTCCTCTCCGCGTGGGCATCCACTGCCGCGTCTTCCCCAGCTCCGCGTCGTCCCCTTCCTAGGCCTTGCCGTCGTCCACCGCTTTGGCGCTCTTGGGGCGGCGTGGTCAATGTGGTCAACGACCGACTTCCATCGGAAGAGTACTGTACGTGGAGAGGCTAACAGATGGGTCCACGGCCACAGCCCAGTTTTTTTGTGATTTGCCAAGTAAGTCGCTTTGTCAGGCCTGTTGGGCTACAAATCTTTCAAGACGAGGAGAGCTTCATTCGGCTGGCCGAGAAAATGGCTTATCAGTAATGAGAAATGGGATGTACATTTCTAAAACACATCAAACCGGCAATTAGTTTCAAATATCTTTTTTTCATTTCAAGATTTTAAATTACATTAATTTTTATGCGTGGAGAATTTGTTGGATTTTATATTGATATATATTTATTTTTAAATCAGCTTGAATGTGAGTTGAAATTTCGGGATTAAAAACAGTTCGGACCGCACCGAAATATGTAAAATTTCGTATAATTTTTTAACCGTGGCCACAATATGGGCCGTAATGCTAACAAAAAGAATATGGGCTCCAAAAAACCGTAAGAATTAGCAAATGGGCTGTAAATTATTAGAAATAATGGCAGATGGGTTGTATGTTGTTTTCCATAGATTTGAGGCTTTCCTAAAAAGGTTGACGACAGCAAAGGATCGTTGGATGTCCATCCAACGGCCGTCGTGCTTCTTCAATCTCTGCTCTTCCTGCTCCAGCCGCTCAAACAAGCGCCGGCGGGACTGTCTGCTCCCTCCTCCCCATGGCCAGCTGTGCTGCCACGCAGGCCTCACCGCCCCACCGTACTCCCGTCGCTGGCCTAGCCATCCCTCTACTCACCCACACCTGTTGTTATTCTCCGGCGATGGCAGACGAACCAGTAAACCATCGTATAGTCGTACTCCCCTCCACATGGGAAACAACTGCAGAGTCTTCCCTGCCTCCGTGTCATTCCCTTCCTAGGCCTCGCCGTCGTCCACCACCCTGGAGCTCTCAGCGCGGCCTGGTCAACATGGTCAACGACCGACATGCATCTCAAGTGGACTGTACGTGGAGAGGCCGACAGCTGGGTCCATGGCCGCACGCAAGGAAATGCCTCCTTATTACGCGCAAAATAATGATTCCTCCACCTGACATCAGTGACCCACTGAAAGGGCCTCTGTATTTCGCGAAAAAAATGTTACCGCCGCTGACAGCTCGTACCCACCAGCTATATCTTCGCACACAAGGAAGTGCCTCCTTATTACGCACAAAAAAATGAATACTCCCCCTGTTAGCTGGGACCCAGTATAGTGGCAGGCTGACTTGTGGGCCTACTAAGTTGACGGGGGTGGAGGGCTTTGTCAACTTAGTCAATATGCATGATTCTAGCTCCAGTGACCGTATGATGTCTATCCAACGGCCGTAGTGCTTCTTCAACCTCTGGTCTTCTTGCTCCAGCCGCCCAAACCAGCGCCGGTCGTGCCTCGTGCTCCTGCCTCCTGTGGCCGGCTGCGATGCAGTGAGGCCTCACTACCCCTACTACTCCCACCACGCCAGGCCATCCTCTACTCACCCACACCCTCGTTATTCTGCGGCGACGGCAGCCTCACACCGCAGCGAACCGGTGAACCCTCGTACTCCTTCACGCTGGGCATCCATCGCGCGTCTTCCCGGCTCGCGTCGCCCCTTCCTAGGCCTCGCCGTCGTCCACCGCCCTGGTGCTCTCGGCGCGGCGTGGTCAACCTGGTCAAGGAATGGCTTCCATCGGACGTGGATATGACGTGGAGAGGGCGATAGTGGGTCCATGGCCGCAGCAAGGAAGTCCCTCCTTATTACGCCGCAAAATAATTATTCCTCCACCGACAATGGGACCCACCGGACGGGCCACCGATTTCACAAAAAATGTTTCCCGACATTGCTGGGACCCACCAGCTACATCTTCGCACGCAAGGAAGTGCGTCCGGGCAAAAAAAAGATTCGCCCCCCTGATTGCTGGGACCCACCAGCTACATCTTCGCACGCAAGGAAGTTCCACCTGGTCGAAGCTTACGTAGCGTTGTCATTCTGGTCGCGAATGTGTACGTACATACTGGTCGTTGTAGAGGCGCGCACGTAGCATGTACACATACGTACAGCGGCGAGGGTGCAAGAAAGAAAATACGGCCACGTACGTACATACGGGCAGGGTCTCGAACGCCTACTCGCACATACGTACGGCCAGGGGCTCGTGTACATGGCAGGGTCGGAATGGAGAAACATCGTCGTCGTCGTGTTCATGGGGAGGCAACGGAATGCGTCGTGCTCATCAGGAGGCAACAGAATGCGTCGTGTTCATGGGGAGGCAACGGAATGCGTCGTGTTCATCGGGAGGCAACGGAATGCGTCGTGTTCATCGGGAGGCAACGGAACGCGTGGGAGCCAACCGGCATGGACGGAACAGGCGATGGAAACGAGGCCTGGCGTACCGCACAATGGAGGAAACGGACCTCCTACGTTCGGAACGGGGTCCTGTTGATCGGGAGGGATGTGGCGTACCGCAAAACGGAGGAAACGGACCTCCTACGGTCGAAACGGGGTCATGTTGATCGGGAGGGTGTGGCGCATCGCAAAACGGACGAAATGGACCTCCTACGGTCAAACGGGGTCTGTTGATCGGGAGGGAGTGGCGTCTTGCAAAAGCATTTAAACGGACTTGTGTTGGAGCGCTACAGTCGAAACGGGGGTCCTGTTCATCAGGAGGGGTGTGGCGTACCCCAAAACAGGACTCCACAGGATACTGTTCATCTCCACCGTCGACCTCTTCCAGCCTCCACGGGCTACCGTCGACCTCCTCCAGCCTCCACGGGCTCATGTTCATCCAGCCTCCACCGCGCGCTACTCCACCGGCTCCTCTTCAACCACCCCTCCACGTCTACTGTTCATCCAGCCCTCCACCACACCACGGGGTCCTGTTCATCCAGAGGCAACGCCACCACTCACTGCTCATCCAACCCCCCGCAACGCTCATTATTCATCCAGAGGCTGCATCGATCGGCTTGATTAGCAGCAGAGCGGCGAATCGCTCGATCGGGTTCGATTAATAGCCATCGATCGATCGCTCGGGTTCGAACGCGTAGCTGCAGTGAAATCGCCGGGTTCGATTAGAGCCCAACGCCTCGCTTCGGGTTGATTAGAGCTAACGCCGCACACACGCCAGCAGCGACGTGTACAAGAGAAAGCAGCATCGCTTCGCCCCGACCTCCCACCATAATCGGCAACTCCCCGAAATTTTCCTCCTCCTTGCTTCTACCATGGTTTTTTCCGTCATGGACGACCCAAAGAATGTCATGCAGCTACATCTCCGGCCCGCCCAGGACGAAAAACCCATTTTCTGTCATGATTTTTTGTCACAGAAGTAGGAGCCCACCACATCTATGATGATACCGGGTTTTGTCACAATTATCGTCATAGAAGTGTCATATGTATGACAGAAAAAAATTTCGTTCGGCCCAAAATGTCGTGGATGTGTCTTTTTTTTTGTAGTGCTAGTTCACGGTTTCTCTTGGCTATATGGTTCATCTGGGGGGAGCTCGAGCTTCAAGAAATTGTGAACGGTCTTATCAATACACAAATGTATAACTCCCTGGGAATTTCAATTGCGCTTATATCCATCACTGTAGGACTTGGGTTTAAGATTTCCGCATCCCCTTTTCATCAGTGGACTCCTGACGTCTATGAAGGAGTGTGGTTCGTTCGACAAATTCCTACCTCTATATCTATCTCTGAGGTATTTGGGTTTTGCAAAACTCCATAGACATGCAGAAGAGAAATGCTATCCCCACTCCGACAAAGATAGAACTTTTACCAAAAGTTTATTGTGATCTTTTTTGTTCAAATAACAATTAAGGTGAAGTAGGGTCAGGAACAATGAATCTCTTTATGATAAACAGATCCATTTTGCAGGTTCGTTATTACGGGTAGTTCCTACAAAGAATCGGACTAATGACGTATACAATGCTTGAATTATCGATGTAGATGCTACATAGTGGGTTCTCATCCTTCAGAGATTACGAGTGTAATAGGAGCATCCGTTGACAAAAGGATCACCCTAAGATGATCATCTCATGGCTATTGGGAACGAATCAAATCAGATGGTTCTATTTCTCAACCTTTTTGACTTGCTCCTACGGAACCAAGGTCGAAAGGATTGAAAAAGTCAATCATTCACAACCACCGGTGAAGAATTCCTCAAAAGGTTAAGGATTAGTAGTTCTTTTTCGAAATCGATTTCGAAAAAGAATGGATTCAGTCTTATACATACGCGAGGAAGGTAATCAAAAAGAGAGAAGACGAGTTCTTCTTTCTTTTATCACTTAGGAGCCGGCGAGATGAAAGTCTCATGCACGGTTTTGCATGAGAGAAAGAAGCGAGGAATCCTCTTTTCGACTCGACTCCCTCACTCCGATCATTGCTTTTCTTTTCATTACTTCAAAAGTAGCTGCTTCACTTCACCACACCTAATTCTCGATATTCCTTTTATTTCTCATCAAACGAATGGCATCTTCTTTTGAAAATCCTAGCTATTCTTAGCATGATTTTGGGGAATCTCCTTGCTATTACTCAAACAAGCATGAAATGTTTACTTGCATATTCGTCCATAGGGCAAATCGGATATGTAATTATTGGAATAATTGTTGGAGACTCAAATGATGGATATGCAAGCATGATAACTTATATGATGTTCTATATCTCCATGAATCTAGGAACTTTTGCTTGCATTGTATTATTTGGTCTACGCATCAGAATCGATAACATTCGAGATTATGCAGGATTATACACGAAAGATCCTTTTTTGGCTCTCTCTTTAGCCCTATGTCTCTTATGCCTAGGAGGCCTTCCTCCACTAGCAGGTTTCTTCAAAAAACTCTATCTATTCTGGTGTGGATGGCATTAAGGCCTATATTTCTTGGTTTCAATAGGACTCCTTACGAGCATTCTTTCTATCTACTATTATCTAAAAATAATTAAGTTATTAATGAATGGATGAAACCAAGAAATAACCCCTTGTGTGCGAAATTATAGAAGATCCCCTTTAAGATCAAACAATTCCATCGAATTGATTATGACTGTATGTGTGATAGCATCTACTATACCAGGAATATCAATGAACCCCATTCTTGCAATTGCTCAGGATACCCTCTTTTAGCTGCTAGGTCTATTTCTTAGTTCAAGATCCCTCTTACTAACTGGAATAAAAGAATTCGTAGATCTGTTCCGCCCAAAATAGGAATGTGCGCTAGGGTTATGAACTTATAATCATGGAATCGAATCGATCATCAGATTATAAGTTCATTCCATACAAAACCAGACCGTGCACATTCTTATTATGAGAAGGGGTCATTCGAGCCTATGGAAATAGGATACTCTGTTTACATAGAAATCCCTACGTCATTACATTCTATTTAGGATTAGGAATAGGTGTAATCAGACATGCTTTTGACATATCTATCCTATTCTTATTTGGGTACCATATGCACCTCTTTGGGCTTCTATTGAATCGAGAGATTGGATTGTACATCTTTCATCTTTTTGATTTTGATATTGATTTTGATACATATAAGGTGTCCTATGGATAATGCACATCGAAGCTATTTGATGTCTGACTCAAGCCTATATGACCGATCGATCGAAATACTCCAAGACTCCACCTTTGTCATATATTCCATATATCACATTAGATAGATAACATATTCATGGAATACGATTCACTTTCAAGATGCCTTGATGGTGAAATGGTAGACACGCGAGACTCAAAATCTCGTGCTGAAGAGCGTGGAGGTTCGAGTCCTCTTCAAGGCATAATATGGAGAATGCTCATTCAATGAGCATTTCTCGTAGAAGTATTCCGAAATCTGGGCAGGTGCTCTCCTCTATCTTCCGAGGTCCTTAACCATCTCCCCGAGAAAAGTAGACAGTAAAAGCCAAAATAGACTAAATATATATAGCCTAAACGATCCTAAAAATCCCTCGAAGGAGATAATAAAGAACCCAAAGCAGATGGTATCCTACTGCAAGGGTGGTCTTAAGAATCCAAAAGAGGTTGCTCAGAAGAGATAGATGTATCCCAACCTCTATTTCTCTCGCGTAAAGACTTTTTTGACACGACAGGAAAAAGTGACTACGAATTCTCCTTTTTGTTTGTGAATCCCTGTTTGTATCCTTTGAGCACACACCCATTAAGTAGCGATCAAATCAAGGAAATCGATTAAACGATTCCCGTGCCAGCCCAAATCATGATCTTCACCAACTTGGATTTGGTTCTCTCGTGAAAATCGCGAGTTGCAGAGATGAGAACCATGAAAAGCAAGATCCTGAATAAGAAAAAATAAACCGAGGAAGAGGAAACCACAAGAGTGAAGACTAGCAGAGTCTCGTATTTTGTCATTCTTTGCTCCTTTTTCTTTGAATGATTCCTTCAATTTGCCGACCAAAATTCTATATGTCTATTCTATCTATGATATTTCTATATATATATATATATATATATATATATATATATATATATATATATATATATATATATATATATATATAATATGATGTCTAATATGACATCCGATTTGTCAAAGGGATTGGATTGGTGACTTACCCATTCAGTGACTTCGGCACTGGACGTTCCAAAAACGGGTACTGTCGGATCGGGTGAATTCGAGAATAGATAGAGGTTTGTTGGCATTTCAGCCTTTCTTCTCCTTTCAGGGCAAATCCCAAAGAGAATCCAGTACCTCTTGGTCCTGGATATCATAATAGGACGAACGAACCGGCCTCCGCGGATATCTTTGCTTCGGAACAAAACCCTGCAATCAAATAGATTGTCCCAAGGGCGCCATATTCTAGGAGCCCAAGTTATGCTATTGAAAATTCGTTCCTCTAGCAGTTACGGTTTGAGCATTCCGTTCCCTTTTTCAAACTCCACTTCTTTTCATATAGCATCCCTGATCAAAGAGAGAACAATATCCATTTCAAAACATTTCTAACAGATTCCTTAGTTCGGACCGACGAAGTAATGTCACTCGACTATTATCAACCTGACTGCAATCTTTTTCTGTAGGTAAGGATTGCACCAGAGCACCTTCTACTTCTAATAGGACATGAACTATAGATAGAGAAGAATCATTCTGAGCGAGTACATAAGAAGTGATCCACTTTTTTTCATCGGTTCTAGGGGAAGACCAAAGATCTTCCGCGGCAGGTCCGCCAGAAAAACTCAAAAGAGAAAGAAGTCTCGTTAATCTCTTCATGCTCGTTCCAAGTTTGAAGTACCTTTTGGCCAAAGAAAAACCCACTTCCTGACACGATTGCCTCTTTATCTTTATATAGATAGATTCTATGGGGTTATTACTTAGTAAGTCTATTTTGTACAAGAGCCCCTCCTATCTGATAGAAAAGGGTCCCATCATCCCGAGCCGATCTTACCTTCGCTCAGAAACCCCAAGTTTGTCTATGAAGAGCTAATCTAATTGTATTTTTTTCTAGAATGGATTTCTTATGTGGAATACTAATGGATAGGGCTTCGTTCTTAAGTGCTACAAGATCTAGTGCACTGGAACTCGTGGTTATGGACCCGGATCCTTTAGTATGGAACATTTTCTTTTCCAAATAAAAACACCTAACTTTTCCACTATCAACCCCAAAAAACCAAACTCTGCCTTATGTAAAGTTGCCAGAGTACGATTAACCTCTGGATTTGAAATCACTGCATATATACCTGGTATTGGCCATGATTTACAAGAACATTCTGTAGTATTAGTAAGAGGAGGAAGGGTAAATCAGTTAGCTCTATGCATTCCTCTATTGAAGGTAAAGAAACTGAACAGTTTCCCATACCACCCAGGAGGTGAATTGGAGTGAGGACGCCCTCGGGGGGGGGCATACTTAAACTGTCTGGTAGAGTAATATAGGAATGAGGCAGGCCCTACCTTGCGAGCTACCTCGTAGCAAGCATACAACCTAAGGAGACTCTATCTACAAGAAGGCCCTATTCTAAAGATGGGGAACTAGGTAATACAACACGGCATCAGTGTGGTCAAGCTGGTAATCGAACGAACAACTAATCTTACCCTTGTCGAGTCCAGTCGCCAAGGGCGCTTTATCCAAGGAATGAAGGCAAGGCACTACTCTGCTTTCACAATTGAACTGCTTGACTAGTTGAAACCGACTTATGCAGATGTTAGATTACTAATCTTGATTTGAGATGACATGCTTGAGTAGAGTATAAAAGGGTGGTCAGGCAAATAAAAACAAAGGAATTGATCGACTCTCTTATTTGATGTGCTTTCTTCCAAACCCTTGACTGGAAGATAGTAAATATTGGCTTGCTATTTTTAGAATTCCTCCCAAGGGTCGGAAAATATATTACTTTCTTTACCGACATGCGGGTGGAATAAGACCAGCATTATGAACTACTGTTCAATGAATGTTAAGTACTGCCATTCCAACTAGCCAACTAGCTATTAACTATTAAGAGGAATTCCTCCCAAAGGTCGGAAACTATATTTATTGATGGGACTGAACTTATTGATAAAGTCATATTTAGGAAAAAGTGCATGCATGTTTCACATACCCACTCGCTGAAAAGATGTCACCAAAAACACAGGACCCAGAAATGACATATGTAGCGATCGACATCACCTGCTGGGAATCTCGGCAACCCACATTTGAGGAAACCGCTACTTCAAGATAGGTTGGTCTTGATTGAAGGTATGTTTCAGAAGTTAGCCATCATCCATAAATCTGTTCGAACTCCAGAACAATCAAGAACCAACAATGCACAGAAAGAGGCGGTCTTTCTATCCTAGCACACATGATAATAGGATCTGGTAAGCGTAATTTGGAGCGGCTAAAGGGGTGAAATACTACTTGGCGTCGAGGGGACGGCGATAAACTGTTCCAAGTACCAAAAGCTCCAAGGCTACAAACGATTACCCATAACGACCGATATAGATTCGGCTCGAGGTGCTACTGAACCCTAAATCCAAAGATTAATCACCTAACCAATTCACGGTTACAAAAAAAGAAAGGAAAGAAAGGACATGCTCCTCTAACTTTTCCCTGTATTTGAGTGACCATTACGCAACATTGGTGATCAGTTGATGGCAATCGATAAGCTATTCAGGTAGACAATAGTCTGGCTCGAGTGGCTAGGTGTGTCCTAGTCACGCCCTACCTAGGGTTGAGGAACACGTGTTTGTCCAATTTCGACAAAACCAAGAGGATGTTATGATCCCGCTATAAACAGAATGTGTATGCCCCTTCCATGTGCGGGCCCGTCGAGCTATAAGTGAGGGATCTTATTTAATGAAGTGACGACAAAAAGTCACGTCTCGGAACAGAAGAGGTAGACAAATGTGGGGAACCGAGAACCACCTGCTCTCTAATAAACCCATGGAAAGTCAAGAAGTGAACGGATTAAAAACCGCTTTACTAATGACAGTGGGTTCACTCAGAGGGGAGAGACAAAGGCAGGCGACAAGAAGGCCGTCGCAGGTAGTAAGTAGATGGACGGCTCTTCGAGAGGAGGTAGTTGAATTTACAAACCTTAGAAGACCATTTCTTTGCTGTCGCTCTAGCCCTACCGGGAGGGGGCTTAGCCGGGTCCAAAAAACCATATGAGTGGGTCCCACGCAGTCAGGCAAAGAGCAGCCGACGAAACGAAAGATGGCTCTATACCGGGTGGTAATACACAAATGGTATAGGAAACTGTTCAGTTGCCACTAGAACCAAAAACTAGTGGTTAAGTGGATCACTTCAAAAGGATTGAATCAACTTATTTATTCGAAATAGCTCAGTTTGAGGGTCTTCCCCTCAAAGTATGAGGGAAAATACCATTTGAAAAAGCGCAAAATGCTAAATTCAAAAATTTGTTGGTACTTTTCAAGGAAAAGAACTACTCCTCCCTCCAAAGCCGAAGGAAAGACTACGGACTAACGCAGAAACCTTTCCAGAAGCCCAGGAGAAAAGGAGTTAGCTCTATGCATTAATCTATTGAAGGTAAAGAAACTGAACAATTGCCCATACCACCCGGGAGCTGAATCGGAGTGAGGAGGCCCTCGCGGGGGGGGGGGAGCATACTTAGACTGTCAGGTAGAGTAATATAGGAATGAGGCGGGCCCTACCCTGTGAGCTACCTCGTAGCAAGCATACAATCTAAGGAGGCCCTAGCTACAAGAAGGCCCTATTCCAAAGATGGGGAACCAGGTAATACAGCACGGCATCAGTGTGGTCAAGCTGGTAATCGAATCGAACAGCTAATCTTAACCTTGTCGAGTCCGGTCGCCAAGGGCGCTTTATCCAAGGAATGAAGGCAAGGCACTACTCTTCTTTCACAACTAAACTGCTTGACTAGTTGAAACCGACTTATGCAGATGTTAGATTACTAATCTTGATTTGAGATTACATACTTGAGTAGAGTATAAAAGGGTGGTCAGGCAAATAAAAACAAAGGAATTGATCAATTCTCTTGTTTGATGTGCTTTCTTCCAAACCCTTGACTGGAAGATAGTAAATACTGCCTTGCTATTTTTAGAATTCCTCCCATATGACCCACAAGTATAGGGGATCGCAACAGTTTTCAAGGGTAGAGTATTCAACCCAAATTTATTGATTCGACACAAGGGGAGCCAAAGAATATTCTCAAGTATTAGCAACTGAGTTGTCAATTCAGCCACACCTGGATAACTTAGTATCTGCAGCAAAGTATTTAGTAGCAAAGTAATATGATAGTAGTGGTAACGGTAACAAAAGTAACGGAAGCAAAAGTAATATTTTTGGTGTTTTGTAGTGATTGTAACAGCAAAAACGCAAAACTAAATAAGCGAAGAACAATATGTGGAAAGCTCTTAGGCGTTGGATCGATGATGGAGAATTATGCCGGATGTGGTTCATCATGTAACAGTCATAACATAGGGTGACACAGAACTAGCTCCAATTCATCAATGTAATGTAGGCATGTATTCCGAATATAGTCATACGTTCTTATGGAAAAGAACTTGCATGACATCTTTTGTCCAACCCTCCCGTGGCAGCGGGGTCCTAATGGAAACTAAGGGATATTAAGGCCTCCTTTTAATAGAGAACCGGAACAAAGCATTAGCACATAGTGAATACGTGAACTCCTCAAACTATGGTCATCACCGAGAGTGGTCCCGATTATTGTCACTTCGGGGTTGCCGGATCATAACACATAGTAGGTGACTATAGACTTGCAAGATAGGATCAAGAACACAAATATATTCATGAAAACATAATAGGTTCAGATCTGAAATCATGGCACTCGGGCCCTAGTGACAAGCATTAAGCATACCAAAGTCATAGCAACATCAATCTCAGAACATGGTGGATACTAGGGATCAAACCCTAACAAAACTAACTCGATTACATGATAGATCTCATCCAACCCATCACCGTCCAGCAAGCCTACGATGGAATTACTCACGCACGGCGGTGAGCATCATGAAATTGGTGATGGAGGATGGTTGATGATGACGATGGCGACGAATCCCCCTCTCCGGAGCCCCGAACGGATTCCAGATCAGCCCTCCTGAGAGGTTTTAGGGCTTTGCGGCGGCTCCGTATCGTAAAACGCGATGAATTCTTCTCTCTGATTTTTTTATCCCCGAAAGCAAATATATAGAGTTGGAGTTGAGGTCGGAGGAGCTCCAAGGGGCCCACGAGGTAGGCGCGCCCTAGAGGGGCGCGCCCCACCCTCGCCGATGTGGTGTGGGCCCCCTGGTCTTCATCTTTTGCAACGATTTTTTATTATTTCCAAATAGACGTTCCGTGGAGTTTCAGGTCATTCCGAGAACCTTTTCTTTCTGCACATAAATAACACCATGGCAATTCAGCTAAAAACAGCGTCAGTACCGGTTAGTTCCATTCAAATAATGCAAGTTAGAGTCCAAAACAAGGGCAAAAGTGTTTGGGAAAGTAGATAGGACGGAGACGTATCAACTCCCCCAAGCTTAAACCTTTGCTTGTCCTCAAGCAATTCAGTTGACAAACTGAAAGTGATAAAGAAAAACTTTTACAAAATCTGTTTGCTCTTGTTGTTGTAAATATGTAAAGCCAGCATTCAAGTTTTCAGCAAAGATTATGACTAACCACATTTGCAATAACTCTTAGGTCTCATGTTTACTCATATCAATGGCATAATCAACTAGCGAGCGATAATAATAAATCTTAGATGACAACACTTTCTCAAAACAATCATAATATGATATAACAGGATGGTATCTCGCTAGCCCTTTCTGAGACCGCAAAACATAAATGCAAAGCACCTTTAAAGATCAAGGACTGGCTAGACATTGTAATTCATGGTAAAAGAGATCCAATCATAGTCATACCCAATATAAATTAATAACAATGAATGCAAATGAAAGCTGCGCTCTCCAGCTAGTGCTTTTTAATAAGAGGGTGATGACTCAACATAAAAGTAAATAGATAGGCCCTTCGCAGAGGGAAGCAGGGATTTGTAGAGGTGCCAGAGCTCGGTTTTGAAATAGAGATAAATAATATTTTGAGCGGCATACTTTCATTGTCAACATAACAACTAAGAGATGGCGATATCTTCCATGCTACACACATTTTAGGCGGTTCCCAAACAGAATGGTAAAGTTCATACTCCCCCTCCACCAACAAGCATCAATCTATGACTTGCTCGAAACAACGAGTGTCTCCAACTAGCAACAGTCCCAGGGGGAGTTTTGTTTGCAATTATTTTGATTTAGTTTGCATAAAGCATGGGACTGGGCATCCCGGAGACCAGCCATTTTCTCGTGAGTGAGGAGCAGAGTCCACTCCTCTTGAGAATAACCCGCCTAACATGGAAAATAAGGGCAGCCCTAGTTGATACATGAGCTATTCGAGCATACAAAACAGAATGTTTATTTGAAGGTTTAGAGTTTGGCACATACAAATTTACTTGGAACGGCAGGTAAATACCGCATATAGGAAGGTATAGTGGACTCTTATGGAATAACTTTGGGGTTTAAGGGATTGGATGCACAAGCAGTATTCCCGCTTAGTACAAGTGAAGGCTAGCAAAAGACTGGGAAGCGACCAACTAGAGAGCGACAACAGTCATGAACATGCATTAAAATTAATAAACATTGGATGCAAGCATGAGTAGGATATAATCCACCATGAACATAAATATCGTGAAGGCTATGTTGATTTGTTTCAACTACATGTGCGTGTTGGGGAACGTAGTAATTTCAAAAAAATTCCTACGCACACGCAAGATCATGGTGATGGCATAGCAACGAGAGGGAGAGTGTATGTCCACGCACTCGTGAGACCGTAAGCGAAGCGTTATGACAACACGGTTGATGTAGTCGCACGCCTTCACGATCCGACCGATCCAAGTACCGAACGACGGCACCTCCGAGTTCAGCACACGCTCAACTCGA
This sequence comes from Aegilops longissima, assembly GCA_021605205.1. NCBI lineage: Eukaryota > Viridiplantae > Streptophyta > Magnoliopsida > Poales > Poaceae > Aegilops > Aegilops longissima. The sequence continues at coordinate 127,093,743 of CM038682.1, read as the reverse complement.
TGACGATCCCGGACTCCGATCCAGCAAAGCGTCGGGGATGAGTTCCATCAAGACGACGGCGTGCAGGACGATGATGATGCTCTATCGCACAGGCTTCGCCTAAACTCCGCGACGATATGACCGAGGTGGAATATGGTGGAGGGGGCACCGACACGGCTAAGGAACGATCCGTAGATCAACTTGTGTGTTATGGGGTGCCCCCTGCCCCGTGATATAAAGGAGCAAGGGGAGGCGGCCGGCCAAGGAGGCGCGCCAGGAGGAGTCCTACTCCCACCGGGAGTAGGATTCTCCTTTCCTAGTCCAACTAGGAGACCTTCCATGTAGTAGGAGTAGGAGAGAAGGAAAGGGAAGAGAGAAGGGAAGGAAGGAGGGTGCGGCCTCTCCCCTAGTCCAATTCGTACTAGGCCTTGGGGGCGCGGCCTTCCCTAGGCAGCCCTCTCTCTTTCCCGTATGGCCCAATAAGGCCCAATACTTCTTCCGCGAATTCCGTAACTCTCCGAACTCGAAAAATACCCAATCACTCGGAACCTTCCAAGTCCGAATATAGTCGCCCAATATATCGATCTTTACGCCTCGACCATTTCGAGACTCCTCGTCATGTCCCCGATCTCATCCGGGACTCAACTCCTTCGGTACATCAAAACTCATAAACTCATAATATAACTCGCATCATCGAAACCTTAAGCGTGCGGACCCTACGGGTTCGAGAACTATGTAGACATGACCTAGAACTATTCTTGGTCAATAACCAATAGCGGAACCTGGATGCTCATATTGGCTCCTATATATTCTCTGAAGATCTTTATCGGTCAAACCGCATAACAACATACGTTGTTCCCTTTGTCATCGGTATGTTACTTGCCCGAGATTTGATCGTCGGTATCCAATACCTAGTTCAATCTAGATTCTTGGCAAGTCTCTTTACTCGTTACGTAATGCATCATTCCGTAACTAACTCATTAGCTACATTGCTTGCAAGGCTTATAGTGATGTGCATTACCGAGAGGGCCTGAGATACCTCTGCGACAATCGGAGTGGCAAAACCTAATCTCAAATACGCCAACCCAACATGTACCTTTGGAGACACCTGTAGTACTCCTTTATAATCACCCATTACGCCAGGACGCTTGGTAGCACCAAAGTGTTCCTCCGTAAACGGAGTTGCATAATCTCATAGTTACAGAACATGTATAAGTCATGAAGAAAGCAATAGCAATATACTAAACAATCAAGTGCTAGGCTAACGGAATGGGTCATGTCAATCACATCATTCTCCTAATGATGTGATCCCATTAATCAAATAACAACACATGTCTATGGTTAGGAAACATAACCATCTTTGATTAATGAGCTAGTCAAGTAGAGGCATACTAGTGACTATATGTTTGTCTATGTATTCACACATGTATCATGTTTCCGGTTAATACAATTCTAGCATGAATAATAAACATTTATCATGAAATAAGGAAATAAATAATAACTTTATTATTGCCTCTAGGGCATATTTCCTTGAGTGCGAACATGTGCCAAGTCAATTCACTTAAATCATTCAAAGGAGGATACCACCCCACTATACCACATCACAACCATTTTAATAGCATGTTGGCACGCAAGGCAAACCATTATAACTCATAGCTAATCAAGCATGGCACGAGCAACTATGATCTCTAATTGTCATTGCAAACATGTTTATTCATAATAAGTTGAATCAGGAACGATGAACTCATCATATTTACAAAAACAAGAGAGGTCGAGTTCATACCAGCTTTCTCCTCTCAGTCAGTCCATCATATATCGTCATAATTGCCTTTCACTTGCATGACCGAACGATGTGAATAATAATAAGAGTGCACGTGCATTGGACTAAGCTGGAATCTGCGAGCATTCAATAAACAGGAGAAGACAAGGCAATATGGGCTCTTGGTTAAATCAACAATAATGCATATAAGAGCCACTTCAAAAATTTAATCATGCTCTTCTCCTATCGACCCCCAAAGAAAAGAAAAGAAATAAAACTATTTACACGGGAAAGCTCCCAACAAGCAAAAAGAAGAATAGGAAATCTTTTTGGCTTTTCTTTTTAATTATTACTACTACAGCAAGAAAAGTAAACTAAATAGAAGCTACACTAATTTTTTTTGTTTTTCTTAAAGTTTATTAAACACACAAGAAGAAAGCAGGAAAAAGAAAATAAACTAGCATGGATATTACAGTGAAAGAGTATGAGCACCGACATCTAGTAATGAGTGTGTGAACATGAATGTAATGTCGGTGGGAAATACGTACTCCCCCAAACTTAGGCTTTTGGCCTAAGTTGGTTCATTGCCATGGATGGCCTGGCGGATACCCGTAGGTGTAGCTGGGGTCGTACTGAGATGAAGAGGACTCTGACTGCCACTGGCTGGTAGTCATCTCCGGATCCCAAAAGTAATCAGACTGTCGTGGAGGCTCAAATTGTGATTCCGGCTTCGGGGCTGGTGTAGGGTTCCGGTAAGCTTGAATGGCCGCCCACGGAACGAGATACGGACCTGTAGATAAATTAAACAAGGAAGGAGCAGGCAAGGTAATAGTCTCAGGATGATGTTTATCAAAGAACAATTTGTATTTAAGCTCCCTTTCCCTATTCTGAACAATGAAATCATGTGCTACCATACTCTTATAATCTAAATAAGCATTGGGAAGCAATTTTTCTTCTTTCTCATAGAGCCTAATAGGTATGTTATAATGTGCAGCAAGGCATGAAGCATAAATACCTCCAAAGATGGGACCCTTAGTACGGTTCAAACTTAACCGTTTAGCAATAATTCCGCCCATACTAACAATGTTATCATGGAATAAACCATGGAACAAAATAATAATATCAGGAACACTAAGGTTTCCACAGTTTCCGCGACCAAACAAGCAACGACTAGCAAATATGGCAAAGTAGCGTAAAACAGGAAAATGTATGCTAGTGATTCTTGCATCGAAACCTTCCTAGTTTCCCCACAAGAATGGTGTCAATAAACCCGTCCACATCTTTACGATGTGGTTCATCTAAGGTACCCTCGAAAGGTATTTTGCAAACCTTGCAAAATTCTTCTAGTGGCATTTTCTTAACAACATCATATAAATGAAACTCTACTGAAGGAGGTGTTTCTTTAGGGAAATAGTAGAAATTTTGCACAAAAGTATTGGTGAGTAAGAGATACTAATGACGTTGGTCGCGGAGGAAGTCGGTGAGGCCAGCATTCTCAGCCAATGAATAGAAATCATCATAAATCCCGGCTTCTCTCAAGAAATTATCGGAAGGCCATTCACATGGTCGAACCTCCATGATCTTGAGGCAAATTATATTTGGGCCTCTGTGCTTCTTCATTTTTCTTTTCCTTGAGCTTCGCTCGATGAGCCCTCAAAATCTCTTCATTATTTTCTGAAATATTCTGAAATTTTAGTAACTTCAAACAAAAGTAAACCAAACTCAATAAAATTGATAGCAACTACTCCTACAAGTGCCTAGAGCCTATATCAAGCATTAGAACTACTTGGAACCATATAAATTTGACATGCAAGCTCAAGAACATAGTCACCTAGGCAGCACAAATTTGCAATGAATAAAGCACTAGAACAAAAACTAATTGGACCAATGGAGGAGTCACATACCAAGGAACAATCTCCCCAAGCAGTTTTGTGAGAGGTGCTGTGAGCAAGGAGATCGAAAATCGCAGCAAAATGAGCTAGAACTCGTGCTTGAGCTGGATATTGGTGTTTGTGGGAGGAAGAAGGAGTGTATGGGTGCGGGAATGAGTGGAGGAGGGCCACCGTGGGCCCACGAGGCAGGGGGCGTGCCCAGGGGGTAGGGCGCGCCCCTGACCCTCGTGGCCAGGTGCTAGCTCCTCCTGATGTGTTCTCAGTACCAAAAGTTCTCAAAATTTCTAGAAAAAATCATATTCCATTTTCAGGGCATTTTTATATTGCACAGATAAATCAGGAAACAGACAGAAAAATACTATTTTTACTTTATTTCAACTAAATAACAGAAAATAGAAAGAGGGTATAGAAGGTTGTGCTTTCTAGTTTCATCCATCTCATGCTCATCAAAAGGAATCCACTAACAAGGTTGATCAAGTCTTGTTAACAAACTCATTCCGAATAACATGGAACCGGAGAAATTTCGAATAACACTAGGTTACCTCAACGGGGATATGCACATCCCCAATAATAAGAATATCATATTTCTTTTTGACAGTAGCAAGAGGAAATTCAAAACCTCCAAAAATAATCGATGGAACTTTTCCAATAGACTTGATACTGTGGACTTGAGGTTGTTTCCTCGGGAAGTGTACCGTATGCTCATTACCATTAACAAGAAAAGTGACATTGCCTTTGTTGCAATCAATAACAGTCCCTGCAGTATTCAAAAAAGGTCTTCCAAGAATAATAGACATACTATCGTCCTCGGGAATATCAAGAATAACAAAGTCCGTTAAAATAGTAACATTTGCAACCACAACAGGCACATCCTCACAAATACCGACAGGTATAGCAGTTGATTTATCGGCCATTTGCAAATATATTTCAGTAGGTGTCAACTTATTCAAATCAAGTCTACGATATAAAGAGAGACGCATAACGTACACTAACACCGGCTCCAAGATCACATAAAGCAGTTTTAACATAGTTTCTTTTAATGGAGCATGGTATAGTAGGTACTCCTGGATCTCCTAGTTTCTTTGGTATTCCACCCTTAAAAGTATAATTAGCAAGCATGGTGGAAATTTCAGCTTCCGGTATCTTTCTTTTATTTGTGACAATATCTTTCATATACTTAGCATAAGGATTCATTTTGAGCATATCAGTTAATCGCATACGCAAAAAGATAGGTCTAATCATTTCAGCAAAGCGCTCAAAATCCTCATCATCCTTTTTCTTGTATGGTTTGGGAGGAAAAGGCATGGGTTTCTAAACCCATGGTTCTCTTTCTTTACCATGTTTCCTAGCAACAAAATCTCTCTTATCATAACATTGATTCTTTGATTGTGGGTTATTAAGATCAACAGCAGGTTCAATTTCTACATCATTATCATTACTAGGTTGAGCATCATCATGAACATCATCATTAACATTTTCATTAGGTTCATGTTCTTTAGCGGATTGTGTTTCAGCATCAGAGATAGAAATATCATTTGGATTCTTAGGTGGTTCAGCAATAGGTTCACTAGAAGCATGCGAAGTCCTATCATTTTTTTTCTTCTTTTTAGAAGGACTAGGTGCATCAATATTATTTCTCTGAGAATCTTGCCCAATTCTCTTAGGGTGGCCTTCAGGATACAAAGGTTCCTGAGTCATTCTACCAGTTCTAGTAGCCACTCTAACAGCATAATCATTTTTCTTACTATTCATTTCATTGAGCAAATCATTTTGAGCTTTAAGTACTTGTTCTACTTGAGTGGTAACCATATAAGCATGTTTAGTAATGAGTTTAAGTTCACCTCTAACATCAGCCATGTAATTACCCAAGTGTTCAATCATATAAGCATTTTGTTTTAATTGTCTACCAAAATAATCATTGAAATCTTCTTGTTTAACCATAAAGTTGTCAAACTCATCCAAGCATTGGCTAGCAATTTTAGTAGGAGGAATTTCAGCTTTATCATATCTATAGAGATAATTTACCTTTACTACCTGTGTCGGGTTATCAAGACCATGAGTTTCTTCAATGGGTGGAGGATTAAGATCATATGTTTCTTCAACAGGCGGCAGATTAAGACCATGTATTTCTTCAATAGGAGGTAAATTCTTAACATCTTCAGCTTTAATACCTTTTTCTTTCATAGATTTCTTTGCCTCTTGCATATCTTCAGGACTGAGAAATAAAACACCTCTCTTCTTCGGAGTTGGTTTAGGAATAGGCTCAGGGAGTGTCCAATTATTTTCATTGGTCAACATATTATTCAATAGAATTTCAGCTTCATCTGGTGTTCTTTCCCTGAAAACACAACCAGCACAACTATCCAGGTAATCTTTGGAAGCATCAGTTAATCCATTATAAAAGATATCAAGTATTTCATTTTTCTTGAGAGGATGATCAGGGAAAGCATTAAGTAACTTGAGAAGCCTCCCCCAAGCTTGTGGGAGACTCTCTTCTTCAATTTGCACAAAATTATATATTTCCCTCAAAGCAGCTTGTTTCTTATTAGCAGGGAAATATTTAGCGGAGAAGTAATAAATCATATCCTGGGGACTGCGCACACAACCAGGATCAAGAGAATTAAACCATATCTTAGCATCACCCTTTAATGAGAACGGAAATATTTTAAGGATATAAAAGTAGAGAGATCTCTCATCATTAGTGAACAGGGTGGCTATATCATTTAATTTAGTAAGATGTGCCACAACAGTTTCAGATTCAAAGCCATGAAAAGGATCAGATTCAACCAAAGTAATTATATCAGGATCAACAGAGAATTCATAATCCTTATCGGTAACACGGATAGGTGAAGTTGCGAAATCAGGGCCAGGTCTCATTCTATCATTAAGAGATTGCTTATTCCATTTAGCTAATAATCTCTTGAGTTCATAGCTATCTTTGCAAGCTAAAATAGCTGCAGAAGCTTCTTTATCAAAAATATAACCCTCAGGAATAACAGGCAAGTTTTCATCATCAATTTCATCAACATAATCAGTTTCAATAATTTCTTTCTCTCTAGCCCTGGCAATTTGTTCATCAAGAAATTCACTAAGTGGCACAGTAGTATTAAGCATAGAAGTAGTCTCATCATAAGTATCATGCCTAGCGAAGTGGCATCATCAATAACATGCGACATATCGTAATCTAATAGCGTAGTAGGTTTAGGTGTCATAAGCTTACTCAAAATAGAAGGTGAATCAAGTGCGAGCTAGATGGCAGTTCCTTACCTCCCCTCGTAGTTGAGGGATAAATTGTTGTTTTCGCGTCCTTCAAGTTCTTCATAGTGACCAGCAGATATAAATCCCAAGTGACTCAAAGAATAGACCTATGCTCCCGGCAACGGCGCCAGAAAATAGTCTTGATAACCCACAAGTATAGGGGATCGCAACAGTTTTCGAGGGTAGAGTATTCAACCCAAATTTATTGATTCGACACAAGGGGAGCCAAAGAATATTCTCAAGTATTAGCAACTGAGTTGTCAATTCAGCCACACCTGGATAACTTAGTATCTGCAGCAAAGTATTTAGTAGCAAAGTAATATGATAGTAGTGGTAACGGTAACAAAAGTAACGGAAGCAAAAGTAATATTTCTGGTGTTTTGTAGTGATTGTAACAGCAACAATGGAAAAGTGAATAAGCGAAGAACAATATGTGGAATGCTCGTAGGCGTTGGATCGGTGATGGAGAATTATGCCGGATGTGGTTCATCATGTAACAGTCTTAACATAGGGTGACATAGAACTAGCTCCAATTCATCAATGTAATGCAGGCATGTATTCCGAATATAGTCATACGTGCTTATGGAAAAGAACTTGCATGACATCTTTTGTCCTACCCTCCCATGGCAACGGGGTCCTAATGGAAACTAAGGGATATTAAGGCATCCTTTTAATAGAGAACCGGAACAAAGCATTAGCACATAGTGAATACATGAACTCCTCAAACTATGGTCATCACCGGGAGTGGTCCCGATTATTGTCACTCCAGGGTTGCCTGATCATAACACATAGTAGGTGACTATAGACTTGCAAGATAGGATCAGGAACACACATATATTCATGAAAACATAATACGTTCAGATCTGAAATCATGGCACTCGGGCCCTAGAGACAAGCATTAAGCATAGCAAAGTCATAGCAACATCAATCTCAGAACATAGTGGATACTAGGGATCAAACCCTAACAAAACTAACTCGATTACATGATAGATCTCATCCAACCCATCACCATCTAGCAAGCCTACGATGGAATTACTCATGCAAGGCGGTGAGCATCATGAAATTGGTGATGGAGGATGGTTGATGATGACGATGGCGACGAATCCCCTCTCCGAGCACCCAATGACTCTAGATCAGCCCTCCGAGAGGTTTTAGGCTTGGCAGCGGCTCCGTGATTGTAAAACGCGATGAATTCTTCTCTCTGATTTTTTATCCCCAAAGCAAATATATAGAGTTGGAGTTGAGGTCGGAGGAGCTGTGGGGCCCACGAGGTGGGGGCAACCTCTCAGGGGCGCGTGCCCCCACCCTCATGGACAGGTGTGGGCCCCTGGTCATCATCTTTGCAATGATTTTTATTATTTCCAAATAGACGTTCCGTGGAGTTTCAGGTCATTCCGAGAACTTTTGTTTCTGCACATAAATAACACCATGGCAATTCTACTGAAAACAGCGTCAGTCTGGGTTAGTTCCATTCAAATCATGCAAGTTAGAGTACAAAACAAGGGCAAAAGTGTTTGGAAAAGTAGATACGACGGAGACGTATCACTCCCAAGGGTTGGAGAATATATTACTTTCTTTACCGACATGCGGGTGGAATAAGACCAGCATTATGAGCTACTGTTCAATGAATGTTAAGTACTGTCATTCCAACTAGCCAACTAGCTATTAACTATTAAGGGGAATTCCTCCCAAAGGTCGGAAACTATATTTATTTATGGGACTGAACTTATTGATAAAGTCAGATTTAGGAAAAAGTGCATGCATGTTTCACATACCCACTCGCTAAAAGGATGTCACCAAAAGCACAGGGCCCAGAAATGACATATGTAGCGATCGAGATCACCTGTTGGGAATCTCGGCAACCCACATTTGAGGAAACCGCTACTTCAAGATAGGTTGGTCTTGATTGAAGGTACGTTTCAGAAGTTTGCCATCACCCATAAATCTGTTCGAACTCCAGAACAATCAAGAACCGACAATGCACAGAAAGAGGCGGTCTTTTTATCCTAGCACGCACGATACTAGGATCTGGTAAGCGTAATTTGGAGTGGCTGAAGGGGTGAAATACTACTTGGTGTCGAGGGGACGACGATAAACTATTCCAAGTACCAAAAGCTCCAAGGCTGCAAACGATTACCCATAACGACCGATATAGATTCAGCTCGAGGTGCTACTGAACCCTGAATCCAAAGATTGATCGCCTAACCTATTCACAGTTACAAAAAAAGAAAGGAAAGAAAGGACATGCTCCTCTAACCTTTCCCTGTATTTGAGTGACCATTACGCAACATTGTTGATCAGTTGATGGCAATCGATAAGCTATTCAGGTAGACAATAGTCTGGCTCGAGTGGCTAGGTGTGTCCTAGTCACACCCTACCTAGGGTTGAGGAACACGTGTTTGTCCAATTTCGACAAAACCAAGAGGATGTTATGATCCCTCTATAAACAGAATGTGTATGCCCCTTCCACGTGTGGGCCCGTCGAGCTATAAGTGAGGGATCTTATTTAATGGAGTGACGACGAAAAGTCACGTCTCAGAATAGAAGGGGCAGACAAATGTAGGGAACCAAGAACCACCTGCTGTATAATAAACCCATGGAAAGTCAAGAAGTGAACAGATTAAAAACCGCTTTACTAATGACAGTGGGTTCACTAAGAGGGGAGAGACAAAGGCAGGCGACAAGAAGGCGGTCGCGGGCAGTAAGTAGATCGACGGCTCTTCGAGAGGAGGCAGTTGAATTTACAAATCTTAGAAGACCATTTCTTTGCTGCCGCTCTAGCCCTACCGGGAGGGGGCTTAGCCGGGTCCAAAAAACCTTATGAGTGGGTCCAACGCACTCAGGCAAAGAGCAGCCGACGAAACAAAAGATGGCTCCATACCGGGTGGTAATACACAAATGGTATGGGAAACTGTTCAGTTGCCACTGGAACCAAAAACCAGTGGTTAAGTGGATCACTCCAAAAGGATTGAATCAACTTATTTATTCGAAATAGCTTAGTTCGAGGGTCTTCCCCTTGCAGTATGAGGGAATGTACTATTTGAAAAAGCGCAAAATGCTAAATTCAAAAATTTGTTGGTACTTTTCAAGGAAAAGAACTACTCCTCCCTCTAAAGCCGAAGGAAAGACTGCGGACAAACGTAGAAACCTTTCCAGAAGCCCAGGAGAAAAGGAGTTAGCTCTATGCATTCCTCTATTGAAGGTAAAGAAAGTGAATAGTTTCCCATACCACCCGGGAGGTGAATCGGAGTGAGGAGGCCCTCGGGGGGGGGGGGGAGCATACTTAGACTGTCAGGTAGAGTAATATAGGAATGAGACGAGCCCTACCCTGCGAGCTACCACGTAGCAAGCATACAACCTAAGGAGACCCTAGCTACAAGAAGGCCCTATTCCAAAGATGGGGAACCAAGTAATATAGCACGGCATCAGTGTGGTCAAGCTGGTAATCGAATCGAACAGCTAATCTTACCCTTGTCGAGTCCGGTCGCCAAGGGCGCTTTATCCAAGGAATGAAGGCAAGGCACTACTCTTCTTTCACAACTGAACTGCTTGACTAGTTGAAACCGACTTATGCAGATGTTAGATTACTAATCGTGATTTGAGATGACATACTTGAGTAGAGTATAAAAGGGTGGTCAGGCAAATAAAAACAAAGGAATTAATCGATTCTCTTGTTTGATGTGCTTTCTTCCAAACCCTTGACTTGAAGATAGTAAATAATGCCTTGCTATTTTTAGAATTCCTCCCAAGGGTCGGAGAATATATTACTTTCTTTACCAACATGCGGGTGGAATAAGACCAGCATTATGAACTACTGTTCAATGAATGTTAAGTACTGCCATTCCAACTAGCCAACTATCTATTAACTATTAAGGGGAATTCCTCCCAAAGGTCAGAAACTATATCTATTTATGGGACTAAACTTATTGATAAAGTCAGATTTAGGAAAAAGTACATGCATGTTTCACATGCCCACTCGCTGAAAAGATGTCACCAAAAACACAGGACCCAGAAATGACATATGTAGCGATCGAGATCACCTGCTGGGAATCTTGGCAACCCACATTTGAGGAAACCGCTACATCAAGATAGGTTGGTCTTTATTGAAGGCACATTTCAGAAGTAAGCCATCAACCATAAATCTGTTCGAACTCCAGAACAATCAAGAACCGACAATGCACAGAAAGAGGCGGTCTTTCTATCCTAGCATGCACGATACTAGGATCTGGTAAGCGTAATTTGGAGCGGGTGAAGGGGTGAAATACTACTTGGCATCGAGGGAACGACGATAAACTGTTCCAAGTACCAAAAGCTCCAAGGCTGCAAATGATTACCCATAACGACCGATAAAGATTCGGCTCGAGGTGCTACTGAACCCTGAATCCAAAGATTGATCACCTAACCAATTCACGGTTACAAAAAAAAGAAAGTAAAGAAAGGACATGCTCCTCTAACCTTTCCCTATATTTGAGTGACCATTACACAACATTGGTGATCAGTTGATGGCAGTCGATAAGCTATTCAGTTAGACAATAGTCTGGCTCGAGTGGCTAGGTTTGTCCTAGTCACGCCCTACCTAGGGTTGAGGAACACGTGTTTGTCCAATTTCAACAAAACCAAGAGGGTGTTTTTTTCGAAAAGACAGTAGGAGAGGCTCCTACTGGTTGTATATATTTCTTCCTTTGTAACTAGTTACATGAGTGTTACAGAGTAAAGTACAGTGTGGTGGTCTGCCATCCGTCCACCCCTGGTGGAGTGGAGTTATAGATGAGCACCAAAACAAGGGTTCACTACACAACTATCAGGGAGGGAGTTTAGGCTAGTGAGTCACAAAAAGTAGTTACAAAAGATCTTTGCGCCTCCTTCGCCCTGTATTGGAGGAGGTCAAAGTCACCCTTGAAGCGTGCCAACCAGGAATCAGTGCTGGGGTTGACCCCTCTGAAGTGTTTGTTATTGCATTCCTTCCATAAACTCCAAGCTGCTGTGAGGAAAATTTCCATGAAGAGATGTCTACGGTCGGACTCATTGGTTTGTGCGATCAGATCAAGCCTGGAGTCAAACTCCGACCAAGCAATGTCAATCTTCTCCCAGCAAACCTTACTGAACGGGCAGGTGAAGATCATATGGTCCATTGTTTCTTCAATATGTTGACCACGGAGAAGGCAATCAAACACCTCACCAATATTGTAGTGATGACGCTTCAGCATGTTCCTTGTGTTCAGGCGGTCAAGAAGCAGCAGCCATCCAAAGACTTTGATTTTCATGGTGCTTTTAGATTTCCACAGCAGCCCGAAAGTTGGATGTCTCGGCGCCAGTCTAAAGCAGAATTTGTAGTAATCAGCAGCTTTAAACTCAGTTTGCCCCCAGGTATAGTGCCAAACGTCCGTGGTAGTCGTGGATGGGCGCGTGTGGGTGGTTAGGTTTTGCATATCACGGACTTCCAAAAAAGCTTAAGGAGAGAGCGGCAGGTGAAAGAGGTCATGCAGTGACGTGCTCTCCAAGAAATCCTTGACGGACGCATCTTCATGCAAGGCAAAGGAAAAGGCCCGAGGGTGTGATGTCTCAAAGGTGTCGTCAAGCCATAGATCTTTCCATATGAGAGCAGTTGTCCCGTCAACCACTTGGACACACGAAATGCCGTGGTATTTAGGTGTAAGTTTAAGCATGTCACGCCACTAGAACGAGCCCACCGGGTCCAAGGCGTGCGGAATTTTGCCTGCATAGTAAGTGTCCCAAAGTAGGTGCACCCATGGGACATCCTTCTTGTTATAGAACTTGTGTAGGAATTTCATGAGCAAAGCTTCGTTTTGAAGTTTCAGATTGATCACTCCTAGGCCCCCATTTTTCTTGGGCTTGCAGACCAAGTTCCAAGCGGCTAGTGAGTTGCATTTATCCCCGTGTTCGGTCTTCTTATTCCAAAGGCAGCGGCGACGGATCTTGTCCAACATCTCAACTATTTGTGGGTGTAACTTCAGTGTGCACATGGCATAAATAAGCAGGGACGTGACGGTGGCATTAAGCCATGAAAGCTTCCCCCCATACGACATCATGGAAATCGTGGCAGTGAGGCGTCGTTCGGCACTACAAACAAGAGGCATGAAGTCTTGCACCGTAGGTTTTGAGGTACCCATGGGAAGACCAAGGTACGTAAAAGGCATGGCACCAACCGAACAGCCAAAGATTGCAGCGAGCTCAGCAGTTGAAGTATCATCAAGGTTTATAGGGATAAGAGTGGACTTGTTGAAGTTGATCTTGAGATCAATGGACAGTGCATAGTCCGAGAGAATTTGCTTGATAATTTTAGCTTGACGTGGGCATGCGGGGAGGGCCAGGATGGTATCGTCGGCATACTGGATGACAGGATATTCAGATTGACCAGGGCAAGGGAAAGGTATCTCGATCCTCCCCTGCCTAAATGCATCGTTGATGGCCGCCTGAAGCAGATCAGCCGCAATGACAAAGAGCAGGGGGAAAGGGGATCACCCTGGCGTACCCCACTCTTACAATGAAATTGGCGGCCCGGCACGCCATTTAGCAGAACGGATGATCGCCCAGAAGAAAAGATACAACGAATCCAGTTGAGCCACTTGTCATAGAAACCCATATGCCTCATGATGTTGATCATAGGATCATGACCAATAGTGTCAAAGGCTTTTGCGAAGTCCAGCTTGAGCAGTATGATTTTTTGTTTTGATGCATGAAATTGATGGATGTATTGCAAGGCCCAAGCCAGGCAATCTTGGATGGTCCAACCCTTTAGGAAACCGTATTGGTTGCAGTGGACTAGACTCAGGATGATCTTTTGCAGCCGATTAGCCAAGAGTTTGGTGATCAGTTTGAGGCAACAGTTTAGCAGCGTAATCGGTCTGTAGTCATTGACTGACAGAGGCGAGTGAACCTTTGGGATTGGAGTAATAAGACCATCATTGATGCTTGTTAGATCAAGGTCACCTGCGTGGAATTGTGAGCATAGGGCATAAAAATCATATTTGATCAGAGGCCAGCAAGCCTTGAGGAAGGCTCCACTAAATTCGTCCGGGCCAGGCGCTCGGTCGGGAGGCATCTCTTTTACCACCGCATCTATCTCTTCATGTGTGAATGGTTCTGTTAAGTGATCAAGATTATTGGAATGCCGTAATAATGAAGGTAAATCAAATTTCATCTCAGCAGGTGATGTAGAACCCAGGCGATTTTTGTAAGTCTGAAAGAGTAGAGCCTCTTTGCTAGTGTGATCCTCCACTAGATTGCCCTCATTATCCACGAAGCTAGCAATATTATTATTACGATAGCGTTCTGTGGCCACAGCCTGAAAAAACTTCGTGTTCTCATCACCGAACTCAATCCAACGGATTGTGCACCGTTCTTCCAAAGAGAGTTTTGATACCGTAAGAGTCTCTAATATGTTTTTGAGGATGTTACGAAAGTTGCTTTCGTGGATGGTAAGGGTCTTTTGTTTTCTAGCTCACAAGATGGGCCAAGGTTTGGTTACAGCTTGTCAATGGCGATCGCTGTTTAGAGATGCTTTTGCTCCAAATCTTGAGGGCGTGTCTGAGCCTTTTGAATTTAGCACAAAGGACCGTGGCTGCATTAGATGAGTTCACCGGTTTGTTCCAAGAGACACGCACAACATCCATGAAACCAGGGTGTAGAAGCCAATAAGATTCGAACCTGAAAACCTTACTGCGTGGTATGCATGTTTCAATTGGGACAACACAGGGTATGTGGTCAGAGACAGGCTTACCCAGCGGTTTGACCAGTGTTTTGGGGTACACGGTGGTCCAATGCAATGATGTAAAAAACCAATCTAACTGCTCGAGTAGAGGATCAAGTTGCATATTACTCCACGTATAGGCTCGGCCTTTAACAGGAAGCTCAAGAAGGTTTTGTGCACGTATAATATCATTGAATGTGAACATGTCAGAAGTAGTACCGCCAGGTTTATTGCGATTATCAGGCGTGCGAATATAGTTGAAATCACCCAGCAAAAGCCAGTCCTGTGAGGCAGGAATGTCTAACTCATATAGCCAATTCGTGTAAGTCACCCATTCATCCCCAATACAGGGCCCATAAATATTAGCTAGCATCCAGGTTTGCCGAGACTGCGTACTGATGAAATGGATAACAAGCACAAAATGATCGGAAAATAAAACTGAGCCCGTAAACATTGAGCTCTTCCAGATCGTAATAATACCACCCGAGGCACCACGAGAAGGCACAAAAGCAAAACGATCAAATTGTCTGGGACAGCATGATTTGATAAAAGAAAGATCGAACGAGGTCTTTTTGGTTTCTTGTAAACAAACGATCACACAACCACTAGTGACAATAGCATTATGAAACTCTAGCTGCTTAGGTTCAGAGTTCAGACCGCAAATATTCCAAGAAAGAACATTCCAAGAGCACAAAAGAGACATAGTAATGCAGGTAGATTAAGCAGAGGTTGAATTACCACTGCCTTCAGCAGCTGCAGCATCAGGGGCAACTTCTGCGACTTCAACAGGCGTCACAGTGGATCGTGCTGCCAAGAGAGCTTCTTTAGTTAATTCAGCAGCTGGGATAGCGCACCTGTTGACGCCGACAACTTGCAGTGTAGCAATGGGATTTGGGGGAGGGATATCATTAGAAACCTGCACAGTTGTGGTGGAGGAGGAGGAGTCCACCTCAGGTATGATTCTGTGCTTAACCTTGGAAGTGGCAGTGCGGGTATCAGTGGGCATGTTGACCTTGAAACCGTTGTATTTGTTGGTCCTAGTGTTGCGACTAACTTCAATAGTGGAAATTGGTGCTACAGCAATTTTGGAGCGACGACCACGGGTCACCAAATGTCCAGAAGGTATCTCAATGTTGACAGTTGCCAGGCCCAAACCATCATGCGGGAGTTCTGTCAGTTGAGAAGAGGAAGAGCCAGGGTCCAGAAGGCATGTCTCAGGAGTTGTGTTTTTTAATAGTTGGGTGACAGGCAGAAGTTCAGAAACATCAGAGTGAGGTTCTGCAGTTGGTAGTGTCTCCTCTTCATAAGCAGTCAATTGAAAGTGAGTAGATGGCAGAGCAGACAACGCATTTGGTGACACAGTATCTTCAGGTTGCAGTTCCTGAATGACCACAGACGAGGAAGGCAGTTGTTCGAAGTGAACTCCAGTGTGATCATAAGAAACCAAAACTGAAACTCTAGCACTCGCATTTCTCATACCATAAGCATTGCGCCAGGGCCCCATGGATGCAATCATTGGCCGAAGAGTATCAAATATGAATATGTTGAGCCGCTGCCTGGGAATTGGGTCTTCAATCAGTAGAGATAGGAGAGCAGAGCCTTGGGTCGAAAGACCAAACTGAATTCCATGATCATGCAGAACCACAGTCACAGCAAAGGAATCTGTTGGCAGTGGAAGGTCCATAGGCTGCAGAGATTGCTGTGGGAAAATGATCATATTGGTGTTATCAGAGCTGCTATCTTCATCAGAGGTGGAGAAGGAATCATTCCAGGCTTGTGTTGGGCTGTCAGTAAGGTTGTTTTCAGGGAGAATCCCATCTTGAAAGGTAAGACCTTGAGCAGCCAGCCATGCTTGGTAGTTGACCAAATGTGGTGGGAGCGGGGGAAGGGGAGGTGCGGGCGGTTGCGGCCACGCACCCCAGGCAGCATTGGCACCAACATTGTTGTCGTTGTTGACAGCCTCCTCGGGATCAGCAGGAGCAGCATTCTGCACTAGCCAGTTTGAACCTGTTGTTGATACAGTTGCTCCGCAGTGAGTTCAGGGCCAAACTGAGGATGTGGATTGCCATCGGGCGGCGGTGGTTCTTCACCAGCAGGTTGAACTTCAGGGAGCAATCCATTCCAGTCATTGCTGCGAAGGATAGTAACTTGCATAGTCTAGCAATCTCTGGCTCCCCCAAGCTGCCAGACAAAGAAGCTCTTCGGAATCAGGTGCAAGCGAAGAACACGGGCTTTGATCAGCATGTAGCGGCGGTCTTGCCTAGGATTGTACCAAGTCACAAGAGATCCAAAGCCGCCGAAAGCCTTGGTAATGTAACAATCGGTCCGATAGTCATATGGAAAACCAAAGAACATCAACCAAACCGCTGGGCCAAGAGTAGTGGTGCGGCGATTCAGAGCTTCATCGTGCGGAACAAAGTTGATAAGAAGATCTTCATCCTCAAGTTCAATGGGCATGTTGACAGCAGTGTCACGCAAGAAAGAATCCGCAAAACCGAAAATCCCAATGCCAAGCGGATGATCACTAACTTCAGTAGGAAAGAGCTGAGAGGCATGGAGCTGGCCTACGATTGCATTGCGAACGGTAGCACGGCGATGCAGAGGAACATACTCACTGGCCTCCGCGATGGCCAAGAACTCATGGCTGAGCGGCGGAATTGGTCCAACCACCATCCCGCTGCGCACCACACGATCCGCCGGTCCAGGCTCGACGACGAACCCTAGAGGAAGGAACGATACTGGATTCAGTGGATAGTTCGCCATTGCCAAGGTCTGCGGGGGCGGTTGGGTTTGGCCAGTGAGCGAGACTGGTGATGGGACTGGGCAGGGGCGCATCGGTTGAGAACTCGAGGAGGGAGACGGAGCGTGAGGGGCAGGAATGGAAAGCAGCGTAGATTTGGGAATCCATTTCCATCTTTGGGCGCGGATGCGTCTGTGACAAGATCAGGCCACGTGTCCATAAAACCCACAAGCAGTGCATCGGACGGTGCGTCTGTTATCTTTGGGGGGGCCGGCTATAGGATTGGTTGGAGCAGAGGATCCATTCCCGGTGCCCAGATTTTTAGTCACCAAATTAAGCTCATCAATTAGATGAGACTTACCAATGTTGGGGCAGTGGCTTGCCTTGTGGTCAGGTGCGGAGCATTGAATGCAAATCAATCGGGCCTGGCAGGCAATCTTGCAGTGGCCCCATTGCAGGCAACGAAACACAGAGAGGCCCAATTAGCCGATAAATTGATAATATCCTGTAGCGTATAATGGGCTTGGGCCAAATCTGCTTTGTGCTTAGCACAGAGTGAGGGTGGCCACGAAGTATGTTCCGGTGCATAGCTGGGAGCAGATTTCAAATAACAATGTGGTAAGGGCGGATACGGAACATTTATGGGGCAGTTAAAGGCCCCAAGAATAATGCCATTGGATGATTGCTTAGCCTCCAATTCCGCCTCAGACATGAAAAGCTCCATTAATGCGATGTGATCAATGGTGTCCGAGGACTCAGCGTTGATGCCGCATTGCTGAAATGGCGGTTGGATCGAACCAAATTGAATTTGAATATTGTCTTTGTTCTTCGCCAACGAGGAGGTAGAAGCTTCATGATCATTCGATCTAGAAAAGCGCCATTGCTTCAAATTAACAAGATTAAACTTGCTGAGCTCTTTGGCCGACGAGTGGTCATGAGATTGCCCCTTCTGCAAGAAATCCAGAGAAGTAGAGATGGCCACAGGCTGACGATCCAAAACCTCGACCAATTCTTGATCAGCATGCCAATGTGAAGCAGAGTAACGCTTAGCAAAGCGGGCATTGAACAAATGGAAGTGACATACAAAGTCAGGCCAAACACGATCCTTTAACCCATAGATGAAATGCCCTACTTTGTTGTTGGACACAGATAAATGAAATGATCGTGATGAAAGGGCCACAACCTTGAAACCAGAGCAAATTCCTCCAAGGCAACATTGCAATGCCAATCCAACCGAATCATTCGTGAGGGGGAAAGAAGCCGAAGAGAAAGAAACAACCAAATAGAACTCCTTGGCGTCCCGGGAGGGAGAGATGTGCACCGTAGAACCAAACTTACGTCTCACCTGATCGGCTAGGGACAAACCAGGAGCAAAATCCCAATGTAGGAGGTCTTCCATGGTGGTCGAATCTAGAGATCTCCATTGTTGGTGGGCAGCAGGTGGGAGAGGATAGAGGTGGGAGGGGAGTCCATTCTCGCCATAGCCGTTGTTAGCTAAACCAAGAGGATGTTATGATCCCGCTATAAACAGAATGTTTATGCCCCGTCCACGTGCGGGCTCGTCGAGCTATAAGTGAGGGATCATATTTAATGGAGTGACGACGAAAATTCACGTCTTAGAACAGAAGGGGTAGACAAATGTGGGGAACAGAGAACCACCTGCTCTCTAATAAACCCATGGAAAGTCAAGAAGTGAGCGGTTAGGAGACTTAGGACAGTAGCGTCGATAGGCAGTAGGGCAAGCTGCCGGATTGACAGACAGTTATTAGGATAGTGGGTAAGCTACTTAGGTTAGGGAATAGGTACACATAGGTCAGGTATGCGGGCAAGTCTCAATAACCAAAGTAGGAGTTGATGAGTGACTTTCTTCTTCAGTAGTTCCTCATAGAAAATTATTGGCTCTAGTGATATGGTAATATGGAGAAGTCAAAATTGTTTGAAGACCGGGCTCAGAGAATCACTGACTTGACTATTGACCATTCCACCCCTACCGAGCCGCCTTTTCGAAGTATTTACCTCTGCACCGATCTGCAAGGTACCCATTCCAAAGGTACCGATCCTTTGAAATCATGCTTTGCTATTAAAGGGAAAATGAGTCAGCTGTCTGCGCGAGTCACCTTCCTTAGGCTCCGATTCACCTTCTTCTAAGCTCCGCTGGACAACACGGCATTCTCGTTCTATAGGATGAAATTCATAAATGAAAATGAACTAGTTAATGGGAGGGCTACCGTTATCCTTTTTCTTGTATGTGTTCCTAAGAGAAGTAATTTGTCCTCATGTTTCGAGGTCTCATGAAAAGGACGTGGAAATAGATAGAAACTCTTGAATGGAAATTGAAAAGAAATGTAGCCCCAGTTCCTTCGGAAATGGTAAGATCTTTGGTGCAAGAAGAAGGGGCGACCCATATCATCTTGACTTGGTTCTGCTTCCCCAGTCGGGTTCTTCTCCTACCAGTATCGAATAGAACATGCTGAACAAGATCTTCTTCATAGAAGCCTGCTCGATTTAGATCGGGAAAATCGTACAGATTTTATGAAACCATATGAGATGGCTCGAATCCATAGTCAATCCTACTTTCGATAGGACCAGCTGACAATTGAATCCAATTTTTTCCATTATTTGACTATCCATAATAGTGCAGAAAGAAAGCCCGGAGAAAGAGTGGCCTTGAGTTTCTCGCCCCTTTGCCTTAGGATTCATTAATTCTCTTTCTCAATGGGACGGGGAAGCTTAAGGGATATAACTCAGCGGTAGAGTGTCACCTTGACGTGGTGGAAGTCATCAGTTCGAGCCTGATTATCCCTAAACCCAATGTGAGTTTTTTTCTATTTTGACTTACTCCCCCGCCACGAGCTTAACGGGAATGGATAAGAGGCTTTGTGGGATTGGCGTGATAGGGTAGGGTTGGCTATCTTTGCTGGTGGCTAACTCTGTGCTAATAATCTCAAGCGCATGGATACAAGTTATCCTTGGAAGGAAAGACAACTCGAATCTGCTTTGTCTATGAATAAGGAAGCTATAAGTAATGCAACTATGAATCTCATGGAGAGTTTGATCCTGGCTCAGATGAATGTTGGCGGCATGCTTAACACATGCAAGTTGAACGGGAAGTGGTGTTTCAGTGGTGAACGGGTGAGTAACGATAAGAACCTGCCCTTGGGAGGGGAACAAAACTCGAAACGGTTGCTAACACCCGTGAGGCTGAGGAGCAAAGGAGAAATCCGCCCAAGGAGGGGCTCGCGTCGATTAGCTAGTTGGTGAGGTAATAGTTTACTAAGGCGATGATCAGAGCTGGTCCGAGAGGATGATCAACCACACTGGGACCGAGACACGGCCGACTCCTACGGAGGCAACAGTGGGGGAATTTTCCGCAATGGGCGAAAGCCTGACGGAGCAATGCCGCCTGGAGGTGGAAGGCTTACGGGTCGTCAACTTCTTTTCTGAGAAGAAACAATGACGGTATCTGAGGAATAAGCATCGACTAACTCTATGCCAGCAGCCGCGATAAGACAAAGGATGCAAGCGTTATCCGGAAAGATTGGGTGTAAAGCGTCTATAGGTGGATTTTCAAGTCCGCCGTCAAATCCCAGGGCTCAACCCTGGACAGGCAGTGGAAACTACCAAGCTGGAGTGCGGTAGGGGCAAAGGGAATTTCCGGTGGAGCGGTGAAATGCATTAAGATCGAAAAGAACACCAATGGCAAAAGCACTCTGATGGTCCAACACTGACACTGAGAGACGAAAGCTAGGGGAGCAAATGGGATTAGAGACACCAGTAGCAGTGTAGTGTAAAAGACGTTCTTATATTAT
Source organism: Aegilops longissima (assembly GCA_021605205.1). Taxonomy (NCBI): domain Eukaryota; kingdom Viridiplantae; phylum Streptophyta; class Magnoliopsida; order Poales; family Poaceae; genus Aegilops; species Aegilops longissima. The sequence goes on along the minus strand of CM038682.1, from coordinate 127,072,595 downwards.
GGGACAGAGGGAGTATATCTCAAATACCATCACTTTGTCAACATAACTGTCGGTGTCAAAACCGGCGGATCTCGGGTAGGGGGTCCCGAACTGTGCGTCTAGGCGGATGGTAACAGGAGACAAGGGACACGATGTTTTTACCCAGGTTCGGGCCCTCTCGATGGAGGTAATACCCTACTCCTTCTTGATTAATATTGATGATATGGGTAGTACAAGAGTAGATCTACCACGAGATCAGAGAGGCTAAACCCTAGAAGCTAGCCTATGGTATGATTGTTGTTCGTCCTACGGACTAAAACCCTTCGGTTTATATAGACACCGAATAGGGTTAGGGTTACACAGAGTCGGTTACAATGGTAGGAAATCTACATATCCATATCGCCAAGCTTGCCATCCACGCCAAGGAAAGTCCTATCCGTACAAGGGACGAAGTCTTCAATCTTGTATCTTCATAGTCTAGGAGTTCGCCAAAGATGATAGTTCGCTATCCGGACACCCCTAGTCCAGACTCCTCAAGAGCTCCTGAACCAGGCTTCAATGACGACGAGTCCGCGCGCATATTGTCTTCGGCATTGCAAGGCGGGTTCCTCCTCCGAATACTTCATAGAAGGTTTTGAACACAAGGATAGTGTCCGGCTCTGCAAAACAAGTTCCACATACCACCGTAGAGAGAATAATTTTTTGTACAGATCTGCTGACGTATTCCGCGGCGTGACATCACACCACAGCCAGGACTTTATTCGAATCATTTTTTACTGTCCCACCTCAGCGTGTTTAGCGAGGTGGTTTCCTTGGCACGTCTTATCAAAGTGTAGATCGTGCCCCCTTATTCCGGGATTCTCATCAATACGGACGTGGGTAACCCAACCGCGCCATTGATTACGGTGCTTGGGAGATAAGCGAGTTTTACTAGGCTGGCGGGGGACGCATAGCTTCGTCCGTCCATATAAGGGGATGAGGATCCACCTTTTCACCTACGCCTTCTTCCTCCTTTTCCCATCCATTTCCGCGCACTCGAGCTCCAGCGCCCAAGTCCGCATATCCCACCTCAACCTTCTCCAACTATGTCCGGAGCGGAGGCAGTGGATGGCCTCCTCCGTCACGGAGGGGCACATTAAAAGCTGCGGAAGGCGGATACTTGTCCAGCGACATCGCAGACCGGCTACCCGACGAGGGGCAGCTCATTCCCACCCCAGTGCCCCATCAAAGGGTGGTGTTCTCACCCACTTCCTCCATGGACTAGGTTTTCCACTTCACCCATTTGTCCGGGGCTCATGTTCTACTATGGCCTGATTTCCATGATCTGGCCCCGAACTTCATCCTCAACATCTCGGCATTTATCGTCAGGTGCGAGGCCTTCCTCTGCATCCAGCCCCACTTCGCTTATGGCTGAAGATCTTCAATGTCAAGTCAAGGTAGTGGGCGGCCACCAAGCGGAGGCGGAGGCGCCATGGTTGGCAAGATGGCCAAAGTCCTATGGCTCGAGGGCTCCTTTGTGGAGACCATAAAGGTGGCAATCGGGTGGTTCTACATCACCGAGCCGCTGACTTTCAATGGGCGGCGGCCCCGAATTCGATCTGGCTTCCCACACGGCTCACATCATGTAAAGAGACGGCCCTGACGTGGGGGGATTCGGACGAGCTGTCCAGACTCCAAACCTGCGTCCGAAACCTGGTGGACAAGAATCTCAGGCTTGTCAACGTAATACAGGTGATGCTCATCCACCGGATTCTCCCATGCCAACAACGGGCCTTCAAATTGTGGGAGTTCGATCCGGCACAGCACCCAACTCTAAAAAGGCTCTTCGACACTACGCACGAAGACGCTGGAAGGTGCTGTTCAAGGGCGCCGAGGTTCTACATCCGCAACCAAGATCGCGGATTCAGCTCGCAGCGTCAAGCCAGCGAGGTAAGTTATTTTTCCCTTTATGGGACTCTTTTTTCATAGTTTGACTCTATGCGGGATCTAAGACTCCCTAACCTTTGACAGGACTGGCTGAAGACGTCCGGACAGATTAACTGTCCGGCCCCCTTGCCAGAAGATCCAGCGGACGCCCGATTGACGGGGCTGCTGGCTTCGGCACCTCACGTGGTGCCGGAGAAGAAGGCCAAGAAGAAGGCCATGGGGACTCGAAGGAGTGCCCGACGCCAGGTGTTGTCGGACTCATCGTCCGACGACTCCGAGGTGGAATCCTCCTCTAAGGACGAGGAGGAGGAGAAAGAAGCCTCTCCCCCAGCAGGGGGAGAGAAGAAAAGGAAGGCCGCCCCGACTGGGGAGGCCGGAGGGTCCAAGAAAGGAAGGACCCTTCCTCCGGACTTTTCCACCAACGCCGACAACGACGAGGAGGAGTGGCCACCAAGGCCAAGCTCTGGGCGAGATCGTAAGTGTCCGGACTCGGAATAGTTCATGACTTTTATTTGTCGATAGTGTCTTCTAACGCCGAATATGACCATGTAGCTCGCCCAAGGACGAGCTTGCCGCCTGCCGAGTGGCTCCTGGGCTCGCCGGATGTGAATAGTACTTCACTTCCGACCGCCTCCTCTCCTCGTGTCGCCGACGACACCGCGGTGAAGTCCCAAAAGGGGCAGCAGGAGGAGGTGGTCCTGAGGCGCCAAGAAGGCGAGCTCCCTGACCGGGCGTGAAGGGGCGAGACCCCTGAGGGCTCTAAGCCTGGCCCTGTGCCGGACTCCATATCGGAACCTTCAGTGGTTCCGAAGTCCGGCAAGCGGCCCCTTCGTAAGAAGGGTAAGACTACGACGCCGGTGACCTCCGTCCATCCGGAGGCACCGGATAGCTTGCCGGAGGCGCTTAAAGGCGCCCATCGACGAGGAGCACCGCACTGTTATGAGTGTGGTGATCCAGAAAGTTCAGTCCGCCAAGAGCGGGCTGACTGAAGCCTGTACCAGCTGAGGGAGTCCCGGATTAGGGGGTGTCCGGATAGCCGAACTATCACCGTTGGCCGGACTCCTAGACTATGAAGATACAAGACTGAAGAATTCGTCCCATGTCCGGATGGGACTTCCTTGGCGTGGAAGGCAAGCTTGGCGATACGGATATGTAGATCTCCTACCATTGTAACCGACTCTGTGTAACCCTAACCTATCCGGTGTCTATATAAACCGGAGGGTTTTAGTCCGTAGGACACAACAACAATCATACCATAGGCTAGCTTCTAGGGTTTAGCCTCTACGATCTCGTGGTAGATCTACTCTTGTACTACCCATATCATCAATATTAATCAAGCAGGAGTAGGGTATTACCTCCATCGAGAGGGCCCGAACCTGGGTAAAAACATCGTGTCCCTTGTCTCTTGTTACCATCCACCTAGATGCACAGTTCGGGACCCCCTACCCGAGATCCGCCGGTTTTGACACCGACATTGGTGCACTGTCCTAACTCCATGCAAGTCCCGGTACCCATACTATCAAAAGATAGCATACACGGTGTTCATGGCATCCCGGAAGCTACGACACTACTTTCAAGAGTGTTCGATAACAGTAGCCTCCGAAGTACCTCTTAATGACATTATAAACAACCATGACGCGACGGGCCGGATTGCTAAATGGGCCATAGAGCTCCTTCCATTCGACATAACCTACAAGCCACGGCGAGCTATCAAGTCACAGGTTTTGGCCGACTTCGTGGCCGAATGGACCGAAGCCGAACTCCCTAAAGAGTACGGCGCATACTCCAATTGGATCATGCACTTTGACGGCTCCAAAATGTTGGCCTGCCTGGGGGATGGCGTCGTCCTGACATCCCCAACCGGGGACACAGCCCAATACGTCCTTCGATAATGTATACGGACTCCAACAACGCAGCGAATATGAGGCCCTTCGCACGGCCTCCGGATGGCGTTTCCATGGGCATTCAACGCCTAGAGGTGCGCGGGGATTCGAACCTCACAATATCTCAAATAAACGGAGACTTTGATGCCAAAGATCCGAAAATGGCAGCATACCGCAATGCGGTCAGCACGGTTCGAAGGGCTCGAATTTCATCATATAGCCCGGGATAATAACCAGGCGGTGGATATATCGCACGCATCGGTGCAAAACGCGATGCCGCCCCACCCAATATCTTTTGGAACGGCTGTTCAAGCCATCCGCATTATGGGAAGGGAGTCCGCAACAATAATCCGACCCAACCGCACCGCTCGACGCCGAACACTCGACACAATCGGAGGCTCGCCCCGAGTTAACACCTCCGCCACGAAATAATGGCGGTTATCGCCCGTGGACGGAACCATTCCTAGCCTACCTAACTAGGCAGGAACTCCCCGAAGACCAAAATGAGGCTCGCTGCATAGTACGGCGATCTAAAGCCTATAAAGTCCACGAGGGAGAGCTTTATAAGAAAAGCACTACCGGAGTCCTTCAAAGGTGTATCTCCGAAGAGGAAGGGCGAAACCTCCTGGCTGAAATTCACGCCGGATTGGGTGGGCACCACGCCGCAGCCCGGGCCCTTGTAGGCAAGGCCTTCCGTACATGATTCTATTGGCCGACGGCCCGGGCAGATGCGCAGGATTTAGTCCAACGATGCGTCGGTTGCCAGCTTTTTGCTAACCAAAGCCACATGCCACCCACCGCCCTCAAAACTATACCTATCACCTGGCCGTCATGGGATGCAGGAGCTTGACATGGTTGGACCCCTTAAGGGAGGAACCCACAAGCAAAAATATCTATTGGTCATGGTGGATAAATTCACCAAATGGATAGAGGCCAAGCCTGTTAAAACGGTCGAATCCGGACCAGTGATAGACTTCATATCGGGGTAGTGCACCGTTACGGTGTCCCCACAAGATTATCGCGATAACGGCACCAACTTCACGGCCGATGAGGTCAAATCATGGTGCAAAAACATGGGCATCAAGCTTGATTACGCCTTAGTCTATCACCTTCAAACAAACGGCCAAGTCGAACAAGCAAATGGTCTAATCATGAGCGGCATTAAACCCTGACTAGTGCGGTCCTCAAGGAATCTAACACGACCGGGTTGAGGAGCTCGACCAGACTGGGGCTGCGGACCACGCCGAATCCGAATCGTACTACGGATTCACACCATTTTTCATGGTGTACGGCGCAGAGGCAGTCTTGCCTGCGACATAATACATGACTCACTCGCGTGTGCATGTACGAAGAAAGAGAAGCCGAGCTCGATTGGAAGGACAGTTTGATGCATTGGAGGAGGAGCGCGACGTGGCAAAAGCTCGTTCCGCATTCTATCAACAAAGAGGCTCAAGATATCAAAGCAGGGAACTACGGGCCAAAGCTTATAACGCTATTAACTAGTTCTATGCCTCGCCGGACAAGAAAAAGGACAAACTCAAGCCCAAATGGGAAGGTCCCTTCATCATCGACCAGGTCCTGACCGGCGGAGCATACCGTCTGCGAAACGCATCGGATAACCGACTCGAGCCGAACCCATGGAACGCAGCCCGTCTACGAAGATTCTACGCCTAAAGTGCTGGACTCCAAGTTCGTCTCCTTCCTCCGTCCACATTTTTTATTTTTGTTGTCTTTTATTTCTCTCCTTCCTCCTCCTTCTTTTTTGCAGCCTCTAGAGGCTCGTTTTGCGCTTTGTTCGCACATATTTGACGTGCTGTCCGCGCTCATTATACCTGGGGGCTTCCTTACAGAAGCTTATTTATACGGGCTTTATGCCCAACACATGCGTTAAACTTCCGCATGTACCTTTTATTCACCATTATATGCATCGATATGACTTAAGTTTTGGCCAAGCTGGGTTGCTGGCTCTGTGCTTACCCCTCACGCTCCCGATTGTTCGGCTAGGTGGTAAAGGGAGCACCTCTGTGATTGTTACTGCCGGGTCAGCCGGATGTGTACCTCAGACTGGGTGAAGCCGAAAGCTAGCATTCTTAATGGAATATTCGGTCGGTGAACTAAAAGATGATTTTTACTTATTTACCCATCTGCCCCCAGATGAGTTTCTGCTTTCATAGCAGCTTTGACATGCACTTTAGGGCATGCATCCCAGCGAAAGGAACCCTTAACGGAACTATTCTCCCTGGAAGATGTTTCTTACTACCCATGTAATATAACATAACTAGTTGGGCACTTGTCTGATACATCACTAATGGCCCCTACGCCTTGTCTCCATGCATACCACGGTTCTTATATAACAACGAAGGTATTCGGACACACTCCGGACTATTGGGTCCCGAGGTCGGCTTAAAAGGTCCGCTATGACAAACGATCTACAATCGGCTAGAAGACATTTTTCATGTCATATTTATTTACAAAGTCAACTTGACTCATTGTATTCCTCCTCAATGCCATCTAATGTGCTATCTAATTTACAATCTTGCTGAGAATACTTGGCGTCCAATTCTACTGGCCGTACACTAAGCTTACAGGATCTCTATCCCATCCGCCCCACAGTCCGACCTCGCCATGTGGTTTGGGTCAACCGTGTACAGCGTCTTTACCATGGCCCAGCCTCCCGGCGCCTTGACGGCAGGCCGATATCTTCCATAGCCGGAAGCGCCGCTGTGCTCCTTGAAGCCGCTCTGCCAGCTCCCCAATGCCTTCGGGCAGGGAGATAGATGGCCACAAGGCCTGTCCAATGCCTTTCATCACCTGCCGGACCCGTTCGTGCAGCTGACGCAGTTCGGCAAGAATATCACCCGAAGTACTGGGCATCTCCTCCTCAGGACGACCTGTGAGCAAACCTACATACATGTTTATGTTAGTCGCCTTCTTCGCCGAACTCTCTCAAAGTTCGTTCAAGCACTTACTGAAAATGCCGCGACGAAGCCGCTGAATCTCCTTTACGGAGTCAGACAGCTGGGCACGAACATCCTTTAGTTCCTCGCCCAGCTTGGTGTTGGCGTCCTGGAGGCTATTTTTCTCCTGCCGCACCCTCGTAAGCACGCTCTCGCCGGCTTTTAGCTGGCGCAAGAGCTACTGCTTGTCCAGATCTAGTCCGGCACCATCTGCAATATTCTTTTGAAGCGTATATTACCAGAGGGGGTCTCCGTGGCTCCTCCCGTAGCGGCTAGGGCGGCCTCAAGTTGGGCCTTGCACTCTTCAAGCTCCTGGGACAGTCGGGTATTCTTTTCTGTAAATTCCTGCATAAACAATTGATCCTTAAATCAGTTATTCTAACTATTTTAAGTCTCGGGGGCTACTGGCATTTATAACTGTCAAATTTCCTTACCCGTATGTCCTTTACATACTGCTCAAGTGGCTCGCTAGACCATCTTGAGCTGCATGGAGGTGCGATCTCCGAATCAAGGCATTCAAGGCCTCTTGGGAGAAACACGCGCCACGAAGAACTGTCCGCGCGCTTTGTGATTCAAGGCTCTCCACCTCGGAGTTAGTGGCGGACAACCGGTCGGCATCCTCTCGTCGGAGGAGCATCCGACGCACGTCTCGTGCTCGCCTCGGCCTCCGGACCCGGCTTTGAAGCCTGGCCAGTGAAGGTGCGATCGGCAACCTCTCCGGACTCAGTCCGGCGAGCGCTCTTTTTCCTGAAAAGAGCACCAGCGTTAGTACGCCTTCCAGGAATCAATCTTGGGAGTATGGTGACACGCAATACCATTGCGGCAGAGTTTCGATCCGGACCGCACTTCTTTTTAGCCTGCGGGGCCGCACTGCCTTTTGTTGGCCAGCCACCGCGGGCTCGGCTTCCTGCCTCGAAGGTACCCCCTGCGAAACACCATTGGTATACGGTGATCAAAAAATATGCTTGGGTGGGTCATTATCAGGATTTTGGGACCTCGGTCTCAGTTACCTGTGAGGCTGGAGGTATTCCGGGGTAATCGGCCGTAATGGCAACCAAAGCATTGTCGATGCTAAGTTGGTAGAACACCCCGTCGATCAACTCCACTTTTATATCCGGATCCTCTTTGGAGGTCGGATCGAGGGACCGTTCCGGATCCTCGGGTTGTGGAGGCGGGCTGTGTATCTTCTCCACAGTCCAGCGCAGTTCCTGCGCAAAAACCATGAAATGAGATATTTAACCACGGGAACATGGATCGGACAGGTCACAAAGACGTTTGCTTACCCAGCTTCGAGGATTATTCGAAGAAAACTCCTTCAGTGGATTGACGCGGAGGAAATCCTCCTCCTCTCCTTTGTACATGGCAGACAAGATCTTCACCAGTTCGGTGACCGATCCCGCCCTTTATGCCATGGCGGGTGGCATCATCCTCCCGTTGAAGTCCCACATGGGTGGCCCCTATATTGAGCGGCTGCACCCCCTCATAATGCAGATTGCCATGACTCCAATCATGGTCAATCCGGCATGAGCCAGTAACCTTATTCGGCTCATCAGATAAAGGATGTCCTTGTCATCTTCCCTCCGGGGGCTTCGAGGGCGCCAGCTTAGGCGTTTCTTCAGAGGAGCATTGCTGAACTCCGGAAGGCCGATCCGAACAGGATCCGGCAGCGCGACGTCCTCCATATAAAACCATTCCGAGGGCCAGTCTTCGGACGCCTTCTTTGGGGTTCCGGATAGGTATCCGGTCCCAGCGATGCGCCAAAGCTCGGCTCCGCCCACTTGATATATTGACCCCTCATGAGAATGGGGTACTAGGCAGAATAATCTCTTCCACAGCCCGAAATGGGCCTCGACGCCCAAGAACAGCTCGCAGAGGGCCACGAAGCCCGCAATGTGCAAAATGGAGGCAGGCGTAAGATGGTGCAACCGAGGCCGAGAACTCCAAGAGCCCCGGAGAAACGGATGGATGGAAATCCGAGTCCTCTTACTAGATAAGAGATGAAGCACACCCGCTCTCCTTTAGAGGGATCGGGGACACTCTCCGCTTGCTTCCGCCCTTGTAGGTGGCGAGTCCGGCTCAAACCGGAACCATGAAGGCCGGGGGAAGAAATCCCTTGGTTTGGAGTATAACTAGCTCGCTATGCGGGATGAGCATCTCTCCCAATTTCGTGCTGAATTTGAAGCGCGAGAGGAGGAGCCGTCGGTTGTCCATGATGGAATGGGCTTTGGTCGAGGCGCCCGATGAAAGCTCGCTGGAAGGAGGATGATGTGACTCAGATCTAGATCCTCGCCTTTTATAGGCAGCTCATTTGCACAGCTAAGGGGGGTAGTTGTAAAAATACCCTGGCCTTTCGCATTCATTCAAACACGTGGAAGATGGCCATTATTGGGCGCAGAAGCCATGGAGTGCGGCATTTATCAGAAGTCGGACACTGTTCGACAGGTATATGGAATTTGGAGAAGAACCCGCCTCGCAATGCCGAAGACAATCAACGCACCGGACTCATCGTCATTGAAGCCTGGTTCGGGGGCTACTGAGGGAGTCCCGGATTAGGGGGTGTCCGGATAGCCGAACTATCACCGTTGGTCGGACTCCTAGAGTATGAAGATACAAGATTGAAGACTTCATCCCATGTCCGGATGGGACTTTCCTTGGCGTGGAAGGCAAGCTTGGCGATACGGATATGTAGATCTCCTACCATTGTAACCGACTCTGTGTAACCCTAACCTATCCGGTGTCTGTATAAACCGGAGGGTTTTAGTCCATAGGACACAACAACAATCATACCATAGGCTAGCTTCTAGGGTTTAGCCTCTACGATCTCGTGGTAGACCTACTCTTGTACTACCCATATCATCAATATTAATCAAGCAGGAGTAGGGTATTACCTCCATCGAGAGGGCCCGAACCTGGGTAAAAACATCGTGTCCCTTGTCTCCTGTTACCATCCGCCTAGACGCACAGTTCGGGACCCCCTACCCGAGATCCGCCGGTTTTGACACCGACACCAGCCTTCTAACAGGCTTTGAGGTAAGTCTAGAATATGTAAAAATATTACCGCATAGACAGTAGCCCCTGATGCTTAGTTCGGTGTTCGGAAAGAAAAGCCGGACTAAGGATCTAAAAAGATATACGCATGAGTCTAACATAAGTATGTCAATATGGGAATGCAGGCTGTGTTGCTGACCTCTGCCGCACTGACTGCGGAGGTCACTGCATTGAAGCAGAGCCTCGAGCGGTCCGAGAACGAGCTCGACCTTTCCAAGAAGCAGCTCGAGGACAAGGAAGGTAAGTAATACCTTATTAAAGAAATACCTTATAGAAAGGAGTTGGTTGCAAAAATGACAGGAGTAACGTGGGTATTGTAGGGGCCACGAACGAGGTGGCGACCCTGAAGGAAGCGGTGTCCGCGGCCGAAAGCAAAGTGGCCGCGGAGCGTACCGAGCGAGAGAAGCAGGAGGCGCGGCTGGCGGACGTGCGGCAAGATCTCTAGGCTCTCGTGGAAAAACACGAGAGTTTGGAGCGTGACTCGAAGACTCGAGAGTCCGAGCTCGCCTCGGCTCTTGAGAGTGCCAAAGCCGCTAAGGCCGAAGCCCAAAAAGCCCTCCAAGATATTGAATCATTAAAGAAGATAGCGGCGGGTAAGGCATTCTTTATGCAAAGCAAGCATGTGAAAGTGAATTACCTATTACTTACCCAAATCCGGAGCTCTCCAGGAGCATTCGCAGATCTGCCCGTGAGTGTAATACGATCTTGCCGCGTTCTACCGCGCCAAGGAGGGGAGCTCGACGGAGAAGGTGTTCTGGTCTCGATATGTTGAGGCCGAACGTCCGGTGCCCTGAGCGACCAGTGAAGCAGCTGGTCGAGCTCCACAAGGTCGCCGAACAGGCCATGAAGGGCCTCATAGTTGGCTGTGGCCATTAGAAGCCATGCTCGAGACCTACTTCGGGCTAGTGCAGCGGCTGGTGGGCCTTTGTCCATGGATTGAAGTCATCAAGCGCCGTCTGCATTGAAGGTGCCCGTCGGGCCCTTGCCCGTGCTAAAGTGCACTGGGGCAAGCTGGATGCGGAGAAGCTTGTGACAGACGGGCCACCGAAGGGCAAGGAGCATCGCAATCCCGAAATGTACTATGAGGGCGCCTCAAGGGTGCCCGCCAGTATAAGCGGGTGAATGCTCCAAAGATGTAATTTTGAATAGACTCGCATTTGTTATCCCTGACGCTGAAAACTTGTTCATATGCGCTAAGCAACGCTTGTGAATTTAAAATATTACCTTCATGCGGCCGTTTATCAAATTTGAGAGATGGCAAGTCGTTGGCTTCAGCCCCCATGCCACAGTCTTTGGGGTGTTCGGGTAAACTTGAGCGCTCTTGTTCCCATTCTTGGGTCCTTCAAGGGAGGCGCTCAACGCAACGAACAAGGCAACCGGACTTATAGTGCTTGAACACTCTCACTTAGCCATAGAATTCAATAATTTTAAATTTCGGTGAAGCCCCTAGTATTCGGAAGACCGAGTTCAGGGCGCTATCCACGCCTTTGCCGGACAATGCCGACTCCTCGCTCTAAGCGGCATAAGTCTTTAGGGACCCGAAAAAACCTCTCGAACAGCGACCGGCTCTCGCCCTATCATGACGGTCAGTTTTAGCTTTCTCCACTGAGGTGCTCAACCCAGCTCAACCGGGGCACAATCGTAGTGGTTCTCCCAGCGCTACCTTAGCCGATATAACGGAATGTAAGGTAACAAAACATGGGAGCCGGGCAAACCCAACTATTGACCCAAGACATGATTCGGAGCCGATGCATATAATGCTATAAGTTCGGGGTGCCGCACTTGTGAAAGTGTTCGGACTTGTCACACCATGTTTTTGGGGTACATAAGCTCCTGGTGTATTGGCCGTACCAAATTGTACGGTTGCGCAATGTCATAAATGAACATATATAATGGGAAAGAATGCAATAATAGGCAAGAGCTATATATTGGTTATTCAAAAGAAACTGCAAATAAAAGCAGAAGGATACAAATTGTGCGATAAGCAAGGTACGGGACTTTTGACATGTCCCCCTTCCAGGGGTAAATTTGCGGTGTGGTATGTAAAACAGGTATACTGCTCGTAATAGAGACCACCTGGACACTCGACGCAGTTTTCTGCTTCCCTGGCTGTTGCATCGTGTATTCGGCGTGAATGCCGGACAGGGCCTCTGGAGAACAGAGTCCTGAAAGTAGAAGGAAGAAAAAGAAAAAAAAAGGAATGACACAAACGGGAGCCCCTAGTGCGGTCTAGCCGCATTCTGGGCGTGTCGTGGTCGTGGCCCGTCCCCTATGCCCATGGTGCTTCAGAGCGCAATTACGTGCGCGTAGTACTGGCTTCGCGAGTTCGCGAGGGCTGGGGTTGCATTACTACGCTTGTTCGGAACGTGTCAGGCGGTCTTGCTGTAGGTTACTCCGGGCGCGCTTGACAGTGTCCGATTGTTTATTGGCCGGACTGGAGAATTGCCTTAAGAGGCTATTCTGCACTTCTACCGCAAGGGCGGCCGTATGCTCCTCCGTTCGGAGGGAGCGTTCGGTGTTTCCATTGACCATGATTACACCTCGAGGGCCTGGCATCTTGAGTTTGAGGTACGCGTAGTGCGGCACCGCATTGAATTTTGCGAATGCGGTTCGTCCGACCAGTGCGTGATAGCCGCTGCGGAACGGGGCTATGTCGAAGATTAACTCCTCACTCCGGAAGTTATCCGGGATCCAAGACCACTTCAAGTGTAACGGAGCTGTGCAGTTGGCTTTACACGGAATGACGCCTTTAAAGGTCGTCTTTGTGGGTTTGATCCTTGACGGGTCTATGCCCATTTATCGTGACCGTATCTGATAAATCAGGTTCAGGTTGTTGCCGCCGTCCATCGGGACTCGGTGAGGTGAAATCCGTCAATAATCGGGTCAAGAACCAATGCGGCGAAACCGCCGTGGCGGATGCTAGTGGGGTGGTCCTTCGATCGAAGGTGATCGGGCAGAAGACCATGGGTTGAACTTGTATGCGGTGGCTCCATCGCGATATCGCCCCTTAGTGCGCTTCCGCTCCCCTTTGGGTATGTGGGTTGCGATATCATGTTCAACGTCCGCACTTGTGTGGGAAAGCCCTTCGTCCTCTATTGTTCGGTGGCGGCGCTCTTCCTCGTCATCGCTATGCAGCCCCTTGTCGTTGTTTTCGGGCGCTTAGCTTGCTCTGTTGTTCGAACACCCAACAATCCCTGTTGGTGTGGTTGGCTGGTTTTTCGGGGTGCCATGTATCCGCGCAAGCGATCGAGTATTCGGTCCAAGTTGGACGGGCCCTTGGTATTTATTTTGAATGGCTTCTTCCGATGACCGGGTTTAGAGCCTCTGAATCCGGCATTTACTCTCGCATCTTCAGCATTATCACCGTTAATGCGGTGTTTATGCTTGTTGCGACGCGACCTGCCATTGCTGTCCTTGGTATCCGAACTACCAGGGTGTTTGGCCAAGTTGTTGCTTCGAGCTAGCCAGCTGTCCTTTCCCGCAAAGCGGGTCATGAGTGTGGTGAGGGCTACCATGGATTTCGCTTTTCTGTCCTAGGTGCGGGCTAGCCACTCGTCGCGGATGTTGTGTTTGAAGGTTGCTAGCGCCTCGCATCCGCACGATCGACGATCTGATTTTTCTTTGTTAGGAACCGCGTCCCGTAATTGTCGGCGATTCTTCTAGCTGCTGAATTATATGGCTAAGGTCATCGGCGCTCGGTGGTCGCAGATATGTGCCCTGGAAGTTATCAAGGAATGCGGCTTCGTGTCCTCCCAACAACCGATTGACTCTGTTTGGCAAGGCTGTTGAGCCAATGCCTAGCTGGTCCTTTAAGCTTGAGTGGGAGGTATTTGATGGCATGTAGATCATCACCGCGGGTCATGTGGATATGGAGGAGATAGTCCTCGATCCAGACCGTAGGATATGTGGTACCATCGTATGATTCGATGTTTACGGGTTTGAAGCCCTCGTGGATTTGATGATCCATTACTTCATCTGTGAAGCATAGTGGGTGTTGGCGCCTCAGATTGGGCTATATCACGACGTAGCTCATATGAGCTTTGTCTACTATGTTCGCCCGCCGGGTTTGTTGTATCCGCGTGACGGTAATCATCCCAGTCGTTGGGTGCCCCGCGATCTATAGATCGATCTTGTATGCTTTGCCTTATCCTCCAATATATCTCGCAAGTCCGCGCTTTTCCCGTGCCTTGGTACTTTTGAGCGCGTCGGGCGTGGCTTGGGCGGAGGGCCGAGAGGCTTTCTGTCGCGGCCACGGGTGGCCGGTCTGCCATGTCGTGCGCTGGTGACGTGGGTGCCTCCTCCTCTGATCGAGGCAACGGCCTGCATTTGGGGTAGCTTTTGGAGGGGCGTTCGAGTTCATACTCTTCGGCTGCAAGGACTTCGGTCCATCTGTCAGCCAGCAGGTCTTGGTCAGCTCTAAGCTGTTGCTGCTTTTTCTTGAGGCTGCTTGCCGTGGCCATGAGCCTGCGTTTAAGACGCTCTTGTTCGACGGGTCCTCCGCACGACAATTCATCGTCGTCGAGGCTTGCCTCGTCTTCGGAGGGGGGCGCGTAATTATCGTCCTCTACCTCTCTTTCTGCCGCACTGTCGTGCAGACTTGCTTCTCCCTCCTCCTGCGCCGAGTCCTGCTGGAGGGGGTCATCTTCGCACTTGTCAGGGTATTATTGTCTCCGTGCGGAATCGCCGTTTTTACTGTGGCGGGATTTAGAGCGGCGCCGCTGACGTCGGCACTTGGGTTGTTTCTTGGAGGGGTCATCCTCCGTCGTTCCATCACCATTCCCATCTTTTGGGATGTCCACCATGTATATGTCATATGACGAGGTGGCCTTCTAGTGCCCCATGGGCGCTGGCTCTTGATCGTCTCCGGCACCGTCGTCCATACCGTCGATGTCTTCGGAGTCGAAGTCGAGCATGTCGGTTAAATCATCGACAGTGGCTACAAAGTGGGTGGTGGGTGGTGGGTGGGCGTTGAATTTCTTCGTCATCCGAATCCCAACCTTCCTGACCATAATTCGGCCAGGGATCCCCTGACAAAGAGAGAGACTTTAATGAGTTCAGGATATCGCCAAAGGGCGAGTGCTGAAAGATGTTCGTGGCGTTGAACTCAGAACCGGCGCCTATCGGATTCATTGGTAGAGGCGCGGGAGGTTCGGAGTCGTAAAGGAGTCCCGCACTGGAGTCACGAGCCAAAGGATGTGGATGGTGTACGGCTCAATCGCCATGGAGATTTCAGCCCCGAGGCGGTGTCCAACCAACCATCCTCGATCAGTGAAACCGGCCCGGATTAAGGGTCGAGCGGATATCGTGCGGCCTCCAGGCGCTGTTCGCGGCGAGCTAGATCGTACTCCATCGAGACAAGGCGGCGCTCGGCTGTGGTTCGAATCCGTCAAAGATCAAATCTCCGCGACATCGGCCGTATAGTTCAAGCTTCCAAATCTGACCTGATGGCGGGGCGTAGCTTTCAATCTGCTCCGGATGGCCTAGCGAATTGGCCAGCGCAAAGCCGCCGAATATGAAGATCCGCCCGGGAGAAAAGTCTCACCGGACTGCGTCGTTCTTGATGATTGAAGGAGCCATCGGGCCTATAGGTGACGCACGAGGAAATCTCAATGAAAGCACCAATGTCGGTGTCAAACCGGCGGATCTCGGTAGGGGTCCCGAATCTGTGCGTCTAGGCGGATGGTAACAGGAGACAAGGGACACGATGTTTTTACCAGGTTGGGCCCTCTCGATGGAGGTAATACCCTACCCTGCTTGATTAATATTGATGATATGGGTAGTACAAGAGTAGATCTACCACGAGATCGAGAGGCTAAACCCTAGAAGCTAGCCTATGGTATGATTGTTGTTCGCCCCACGGACTAAAACCTTCGGTTTATATAGACACCGAATAGGGTTAGGGTTACACATAGTCGGTTACAATGGTAGGAAATCTACATATCCGTATCGCCAAGCTTGCCTTCCACGCCAAGGAAAGTCCTATCCGGACAAGGGACGAAGTCTTCAATCTTGTATCTTCATAGTCTAGGAGTCCGGCCAAAGATGATAGTTCGGCTATCTGGACACCCCCTAGTCCAGGACTCCCTCAATAACCATGATACAATATGATAAAATGGTATCTCGCTAGACCTTTCTGAGACCGCAAAATATAAATGCATAGCACCTCTGAAGTTCAAGTGGCAGCTAAACATTGTAATTCAGGGTAGAAGACATTCAATCATGCTCACACCCAACATCAAATTAGACCAAATGCATGCCAAACTAAGAATGACAATAGCGCTCTGGAAATTGGGGCCTAAATGAAAAGGTGATGATTCAACAATAAATTAAAAGATAGGTTCTTTGCACAGGGAAGCAGGGATTTGCTTATGTACCAGAGCTTATTGTTTGAAACTAAGATAATTTAGGTGTACTTTTAGTCAACAATTTACAATAGAGAATTTCATCATCTTATATGATAAACATGTGTGAGAGTAGTTCCCATGCTTAGCACTCCCCCTCCACCATTGCCTTTCCACAAACCATGGCTAGCCAAATTCACAAGTGCCTACCAACATATTTATTTGTTTAATTAATGTAGGACTCGGCATCCATTTTCCAGCTCTTTTTGCAATACTAAGACAAGTAGATGTCATCCTCGTCGAGGGGAACACATTATTTATCATACAATATGATGATCTTCCCACCACTCCATGAGCTTTATGGGCACACAAACAGATATTCATTTGCAGTTTTAGAGATGGCACATGCAAACTTACTTACAACGGCAGAGTAATACCGTATATAGGTTATATGGTGGAGTCTTAGGGCATAACTTGGGTTTTAAGGATTTTGGATGCACAAGCAGTATTTCCGCTTATTACAGGTGAACGTTAGCAAAAGAAGGGAAGCGACCAACCGGGGAGTGACAACTGTCATAATCATGCATTTTGAATAATTGACATTGAATGATAGCATGGGTAGGATAAAACACTCTGGACACAAATATTATGGAGGCAATATTGGTTTGAATCAATTACATGCGTGAACATGTGCCAAGTCAAACCACTTGAAATTTTCAAAGGAGGATACCGACCTAACATACCGAATCATAACCAATTTAATGCATGTTGACAACCAAGATAACATATAATCCACTCCTAGCTAATTAAGCATCACATGAGCAACTACGAACTCTAATCATCATCATACGCATATTTATTCATAATAGGCTGAATCAGGACTATATTAAGGTAAACATATTTACAAAATCAAACACAAGTAGAGTTCATATTAGTTTTTCTTCACCACGACCATTTCATGAAATCATCGTCATTATTGCCTTTCACTTGCACGGCCGAATGATGTGGAAAATATAATATAGTGCAAGTGTGACGTGGATTAAGCTGATATCTACAAATATTACGTACACAGGAGAAGAGAAGGGAATATTTGGTCTTTTATTAGATCAATAATAAAGCATTTGCTCAAAGGTCATCTTCCTATTGTGGGCAATGGGGATCAACACCAACACATCCCCGCTACCTCAGTGGTCGCCGATGACTCTCTGGCAACGAGGATCGTTGTTGGAACATATCATACACAGACTACTCGTACTCTCTACTCTCTACCGATGCTCTACTTGGTGATAGCCTTGCCACTTGCTAACACCGAGCTTTATAAAACAGTGGAAATGATACTAAATTCATGATGTGGACTAAATATGTACTCTTCCAGAGTGCGCGGTCGATGTTGGCGCCTCCTAGTGCTCCGCAGCATGGGCGTCAACACTACAGGAAGATACTACGGGATTCGTCTCCCTCGTCACCTCCTATCGACGGTGACCTCCTCTCCCGTCTCCCGCACCACCAACGGCCAGCGCCATCGGACAGAGCAGCCGTCCCCCAACTCGCCCCGCAGCTGGGGAAAAGGGACGGATCGTCAAGTGACTCGCGAGATGTACGGGCGCAATTGCGGGTGGCCAACATCGTGTGGGATTTGGGGGTTTGTGGGGAAGAAGAAGAAGAAGAAGAAGAAGACGGCAACGAGGAGGCGACTCGCATCTCTTTTTTAGGGGTAGGCAGCTAGCATCTATATGTCGTCGCTCGCTGCTGGCTACTGGCAGCCTATCGCAAGCCTTGGAGGACACGGACCGATAAACTCAGGCCCAACAAGCAGTGATGTTTTTTATATTACAATGGTTTTTCCCATGAATGTGCCCGTGCAGTCGTGCTCTAAATCGTCGTAACACCTAAAACAAATGTCTAGGTTGTCCGCAAACTTCCAAACCCAGCCTATATTGGGGAGAAAACAACGGTTGTTCGAACGTCTGG
The DNA here is from genome assembly GCA_021605205.1 of Aegilops longissima. Lineage (NCBI taxonomy): Eukaryota > Viridiplantae > Streptophyta > Magnoliopsida > Poales > Poaceae > Aegilops > Aegilops longissima. Next base: position 127,054,490 of record CM038682.1, on the reverse strand, counting down.
ACACCGTCACGTTGGACCCACCTCACTCAAGGTCACTATCTCTTTTTTTCCTCTTTCTCTTCATTCTCATCAATCATATGCATATATACAGACAATCAGAGGACACGGCTTTATGCATAGACAAACACGAGTTTAAAGTGGACATGTCTGAACATGTTCACGGATAAATACAGAACAATGTTCACGGATGCTTCGACAATACATGAGGCAACGACCTTCTTGAGGGAACCTTTTTCCCTATATTAGAGTCGCGCGAACTTTTGTCCCTATGTTAGTGTCGTGGCAATTTCTATGTGCTGGAATTTAGTCTATATTGGGGCAGCCCAATAACTATTTCAGAAATTCCTAATAAATCCTAGAGGCCCACTTAGCCCATTTGTGCAAGGCAAGGGATACTACTAAAGTTTAGTCCCACATTGCTAGTTGAGTGGGAATTGGACCTCCTTATAAGGGAGGTTCTTTCCCCACTTGTATGAGCATGAGACCAAGAGGGACATCCACGCGCGCTCCTCCTCCGCCGCCCGCCTCGTCACGACGCGCCGCGGGTTGTGGGAATGAGCCGAGCCGATGTCTAATTTTTGCCACGCACTACGGGTATACGAAAGGTCACCTGGGAGATACATTCATTTGCTAGAGAACTTGAGCACTTCAATTGCATGCTACCGGACAAGTTTGTTGCCGGGGGTATCATCACTAAGCTTCCTCCTTCATGGAGGAACTTTGCTACCTTACTGAAGCATAAGAGACAGGAGTTTTCCGTTCCGGATCTCATTGGTAATCTTGATGTGGAAGAAAAGGAGAGAGCAAAGGACACACGTGCTTGAGGTATTGAGGGAGGATCTAGTGCCAATGTGGTACAGAAGCAGAACTTCCAGCCCCACAAGTTCAAGAACAAGGGCAAGTTTGATGGTAAAGCAAAGTTTGATGGAAAGAACAAGGCTGTGCAACATACGAACTTCAAGAGGAAGAATGGCAAGAAGAAAGGTGCTTGTCATGTGTGTGGAGATCCTGATCATTGGGCTCCTAGTTTCCCTAATCGCTATGACAAGCGTCATCCTGGGAAAGGCAGCAAGACCGCTAATGTTGTCATTGGAGACACTGACATGAAGGATGCTAGGTATGGTATATTTCCCACTATTCTTTCAGTATGTCATTATCCTGTTTGGTTGATTGACACGGGTGCTAATGTGCATGTATGCGGTGATATTTCCATGTTTTCGTCTTATCAGACCGCAGGGACTTCAACCGTGCTGATGGGCAACGGTTCAAGTGCTTCTGTTCGTGGTGTTGGCACGGTCGATCTGAAGTTTACTTCGGGGAAGATCGTGTGGCTGAAGAACGTGCATTATGTCCCCTCCGTCAATAAAAATCTTGTTAGCGGATCTCTTCTGTGTAGAGATGGCTACAAGCTTGTCTTTGAGTCGAATAAATTTGTAATATCCAAGTATGGAACCTTTGTTGGTAAAGGCTATGACTCAGGAGGCATGTTTTCGTTTATCCTTGTCAGACGTTTGCAATAAAGTTGTTAATCATATTTGCAACAATAGTGAATCAAATGTGTGGCATTCACATCTTTGTCATGTTAACTTTGGTTGCATGTCGCGACTAGCGAAGTTGAACTTAATCCCTAGTTTCACCATTGTCAAGGGATCTAAGTGTCAAGTGTGCGTGCAAGCTAAGCAACCTCGTAAGTCTCACGTGACTGCGGAGACGAGAAATCTTGCACCACTAGAACTTATACATTCAGATCTATGTGAAATGAATGTTGTTTTGACAAAAGGTGGAAAGAAATATTTCATGACGTTAATTGACGACTCCACTAGATACTGTCGTGTGTATCTTCTGAAATCTAAGGATGAAGCTTTGAACTTTTTCAAGATCTATAAAGCTGAAGTGGAAAACCAACTTGATCGAAAAATCAAGAGGCTAGGTCCGACCGTGGTGGAGAGTATTTTTCCAATGAATTTGATGCTTTTTGTGCGGAAACATGGTATAATCCATGAGAGGACGCCTCCCTACTCACCTCAGTCAAATGGGGTGGCCGAAAGAAAGAACCGTATTCTAACTGATTTGGTTAACGCCATGTTAGACACATCGGGTCTCTCCAAGGCATGGTGGGGGGAGGCGATATTAACAGCATGTCATGTCCTAAATCGAGTCCCCACAAAGAACAAAGAGATAACTCCATTCGAGGAATGGGAGAAGAAAAGGTTAAAACTCTCTTATCTGCGAACATGGGGTTGTTTGGCGAAAGTCAATGTTCCAATTCCAAAGAAGCGGAAGCTTGGACCAAAGACTGTGGATTGTGTTTTCCTGGGATATGCTTTTCATAGCATTGGCTATAGATTCTTGGTTGTAAAATCTGAGGTACTTGACATGCATGTCGGTACGATCATGGAGTCGAATGATGCGACTTTCTTTGAAGATATCTTTCCCAAGAAGGATATGGCTACCTCATCTAATCAGGAGATGCCTAGTTCATCGAATCAGAACCGATTACAATAACCGAACTCGCATTTTGATGGAACACTTTGAAAGTCCTGTGGAGGAGAACAATGAAGTTCCTACTAGGAGCAAGAGACAGAGGACTGCAAAGTCCTTTGGTGATGATTTTCTTGTGTATCTCATAGATGACACTCCAGTTCTATTTCAGAGGCCTATGCATCAAGATCTTGACTATCTTGGAAGGAAGCAGTTAAAAGCGAGATGGATTCCATCTTGGCGAATGAAACTTGGGAGATAACTGATCGTCCTTATGGGTGCAAACCTATAGGATGCAAATGGGTATTCAAGAAGAAGCTTAGGCCTGATGGTACTATCGAAAAGTACAAGGCTCGGCTCATGGCTAAGGGTTATACCCAAAAGGAAGGTGAAGACTTCTTTGATACTTACTCACTTGTGGCTCGACTGACCACTATTCGAGTTCTACTTTCACTAGCTGCCTCACATGGTCTTCTCGTTCATCAGATGGATGTTAAGACTGCTTTCCTAAATGGAGAGTTGGATGAGGAAATTTATATGGAACAACCAGATGGGTTTGTAATAGATGGTCGGGAAGGAAAGTGTGCAAGTTGTGAAGTCTTTGTATGGACTCAAGCAAGCACCCAAACAATGGCATGAGAAGTTCGAAAGAACTTTAACAGCTGCAGAGCTTTGTTGTGAACAGAAGGCGACAAATGTGTGTACTATCGCCATGGTGGGGGCGAGGGAGTTATGCTTTGCTTGTATGTTGATGATATACTGATTTTCGGAACAAATCTGAATGTTATTAAGGAGGTCAAGGATTTTCTATCTCGTTGTTTCGAGATGAAGGATTTAGGAGTGGCTGATGTCACTCTGAACATCAAGTTGTTGAGAGATGATGATGGTGGGATTACATTGCGTCAATCTCACTATGTGGAAAAGATCTTGAGTCGCTTTGGCTATAGTGACTGCAAGCCCTCTCCAACACCATATGATGCTAGCGTCTTTGCTTGAAAGAATCGAAGAATTGCTAGAGATCAATTGAAGTATTCTCAGATTATTGGCTCGCTTATGTACTTAGCTGCTACAAGACTGACATCTCTTTTGCTGTTAGCAAACTGAGTTGGTTTGTCTCAAAACCAGGAGATGTGCATTGGAAAGCTCTAGAGAGAGTTTTGCGTTATTTGAAAGGCATCAGAATTATGGAGTTCACTACACGGGCACCCAAAAGTGCTTGAAGGGTATAGTGACTCAAACTGGATCTCGATCTTGATGAGATAAAGGCCACGAGCGGATATGTATTCACTCATGGAGGTGGCGCTGTTTCTTGGAAGTCTTGCAAGCAGACCATCTTAACGAGGTCAACAATGGAAGCAGAACTCACGGCACTAGATACAGCCTACGGTTGAAGCAGATTGGCTTCACCGGCTCTTGAATGACTTGCGGTTGTTGAGAAACCTGTCTGGGTGTCCTTATGAACTGTGACAATCAAACTGTGATCACGAAGTGAGCAGCTCAAAGGATAACATGAAGTCATCAAGACACGTTCGAGAGAAGGTTAAAGTCTGTCGGAAAATGAAAAACTCGGAGTTATTGCGTTGGATTATATCCAAACGTCTAAAAATCTGGCAGATCCTTTTACTAAGGGTCTATCGCGTAATGTGATAGATAATGCATCGAGGGAGATGGGTATGAGACCCACAATATGAGTTGTTCACAGTGGTAACCTATTCTTTGTGATTGGAGATCCCGTGAATTAGATGTGGAAGACAAGCTGTTGGTCAACTGAGAGGAGAGTATCCCTACTATTCACAATACCACTCCATGAAGATGCAATACTCTCCTAATCTGCATGGCAGGTTGATGTATATCTTAATGTGTTCTAAGTGGCTTTTTGAAGCGAGATGTTGTCCTCAAAGTACATCTTTTGAAGAACGCACCTATATGAGTCGATTGTCAAACGTCGCAATCTATGAGAGTAGGGTTCTCTCTAGTAAACTCATGAAAGGTCACGGAGTATGACGCATAAGCTCCACCCGCGGGGAAGACCCACGGTAACCACGTATCGGTCAAGGCTTTATGTGAAGCTAGATTCGCAGAAAACTTGTAGTTCAAGGCCCAGTCGATTGTTCAAGTTGCTTACTAGTGTAGCATAGAGTTCTAGGTGGAAGTTCAACTTAACAGTCTCCACTGCAGTATCGGTATATAAAACAGTGTTTTGGAACCAAAGGCAAATTTCTGTGTGCCTCTGGGATTTGGTGGGGGATTGCTGGAATTTAGTCTATATTGGGGCAGCCCAATAACTATTTCAGAAATTCCTAATAAATCCTAGAGGCCCACTTAGCCCATTTGTGCAAGGCAAGGGATACTACTAAAGTTTAGTCCCACATTGCTAGTTGAGTGGAAATTGGACCTCCTTATAAGGGAGGTTCTTTCCCCACTTGTATGAGCATGAGAACAAGAGGGACATCCACGCGCGCTCCTCCTTCGCCGCCCGCCTCGTCACGACGCGCCGCGCTGCGCCGCAGCTTGCGGGTTGCGGGAATGAGCCGAGCCGATGTCTAATTTTTGCCACGCACTATTGGTATACGAAAGGTCACCTGGGAGCTGAAAACTATATAAGAGAGGTCGCTCCTCTCCCGAGATATACATCAGAAGGTCCTCTTCCTCTCGCCACACAGTTCCAATCTTTGCGCTACTGTTGTCTTCCTCATCCCGGCTTGCGGCGTGCACCGCACGCCGGGACAAGATAAACCTCGAGTCCGCACCTTTTGAGTCCTCAGACGGGAGAAGGGTGATAAGGTTTTTGGGAGCGCTCAGCGCGACTCTGGTTGTTTCATCACGGACGATCCGATCGCCGACGACTTCTTCCCGAATTCCACGACCTCCTCGGCGACATGGCGGCGAGGATACCGACCCAAGTCCAGTAACCTTCGCTGCTGCTGTGTGCGCACGTATTCTTCTCCTTTCGTTAGAAGTCCTCCTACAGTTCTTGGCTCTAGTTTCTGCCCTACGTATGTTAGGTTACATTTCGTATAAGCAACTTCATCTAGTGTGTACATTCTAGATGTGTTTACCTCAAGTTCATATATACTGATCGATGTTTACCTTCTCTCTGTCAGATTGCATGACTTGCTTTATATTTGCTATTTTAGTCATGCTTTATCTAGTATTTTTGTTAATAAAATCGTTCGGTAATTTGCTCATATTTCCAACACTATGTGGAGCATGGCAGTTTTCCTCATGCAACATGGTAAATTCTTGTAGACATGCGTGGCAATTTCTTTTCTGCAGCATTCTTCTTTGTACCATGGCAAATCATGGACATCTGTGGCAACTTTCTTCTGATGATGGCTTTTTTTTGCCATGTGCGAATCTCTGGTACACATGACAAATTACTCTGCTACAGAGTGACAAATTACTAACAGTAATTTCTACTAGCATGACATTTTTTTTACCATGGCAAATCTTTCTGCAATAGAACGTTCGTTGTGAGTGTTTTTTTTTTCAAGGAAACACTACCTGATGGCGTTTTTCACTCAAAAAGCCTCATGTAGGAAACGTTAGTTCGATCAGGGAATATCAACACGTTATTGACGTTAAGAAAAATAAAAATATTTTAATATTTCTTTCGCTAAAAGGAAGAAACACATCAGATTTTAGTTGAAAAAAATGCACTAACCCAAAGGATCTATCCCCACTGTAATTTGTACAAGTTGTCCTGATGCCTCACAAGCTTAAATATTAGTATCAAGGTTTTCCTGTGATTGCCACTGCCTGTGTAGCATTGCAATGCCAATTGCTATGCTACATTCTCTTGGATATAATCTACTACTCCATGGGTAGTAAGAAAAGATGGCAGACCAAAGTACCAAACACTGGTAAGAAGATAGCAGCACAAATGACAACCACATCATGTCATTCCATACTAGTTAATAACACTGGGTTGCACTGCTATCCAAACCGACTCACTCTCTCACATAGCTGAAGGTTCATCAATCTATGATCACCAGAGACTGTTCCAGGCAGCGAACACGATCTCGAAAAAAGAAGAAAAACTTTTAATAATCTACCGCGATATCAACATCAAACAAAGCTCTCAGAGTAGCGAGACTTTAGTTGACAATGATGTCAGATGTTCCACGAGAAGCCACCGTCCCCCGGCTGCTCCCCCATGAACAGCCCGCTCTCCACGAGTTCGTGGGAGATGAGATGTTCCAGGTCGTCCATGTCATGCACAGACTCCGCCTTTGGGGTCGCCACATTGCCGCCAGAAGCAGCCGGGTTGCTGCTCACTGACTTGAAACTGCTGCTTCGCTGGACCATGCCAGCTCCACTGTTGATCAGATTACTAGGCCCCGTCATACCCATCAGAGCAGCGCCCTTTGCTGCGCCGTTATTCATGTGCTGTGCCTGCTCTCCGCTAGCAGCGGTGATGGCGACCGCAGCTCCAGATGCAAGACCACCATTTGCTTTGGGAGTGCTAGGAGACTGCTGCTGCTGTTGATGCTGCTGCTGCTGCTGCTGCTGTTGATGGTGTTGCTGCTGCTGCTGCTGCTGTTGATGGTGTTGCTGCTGTTGATGGTGCTGCTGCTGTTGTTGCTGATGAGCAAGAGCGCGGCTATTGGTGTTCTTGGCTTCTTGCAGCAGCTGATTGATCACATGCTGCTGGAATTGTGGACTAGCGCCCAGGCCTTGGAAATTGTTATGCTGGTGCTGGGACATACCTTGCTGGAACGACATGGGATGCTGAAATTGCCCAAGCTGAGCCGCACGGAACGACCTAGATGCTTCCAGCTGAATGCCACTGTGCACTGCTGTAGGACCTTTGAAGATACTCGATGCCTCCTGCTGAAGCAAACTTTGATTCGGGCTTGAGCCTCTAAGCATATTCTGGTAATTGTTTAGCGCAGCAGCATTCTGAGATGCCTCCTGCTGGAGCAAACCCTGATTTGCGCTTGAGCTTCTAAACATATTCTGGTAACTGTTCATTGCCGCAGCATTCTGTGATCCCTCCTGCTGAAGCAAACCCTGATTTGCACTTGAGCTTCTCAGCATATGTTGGTAATTGCTTTGTGCTGCAGGATTCTGCTGATTATTAGTAATTGCTCCAACACCTGGAACCTCGTTATTCACATGGGGGCTTATTTCTGTTTTGACCGCCTTTGAGTCATGCAAATTCTGCACCGTGAGCTTTGGTCCAGCAGTTTGTTTGGGATAGTTCTTCAGGCCCTCTGCAGATGAACAGGCAAAATATTAAACATTTAAACTATCTCACGGATCAATGGGATCAATGGGCAAAGCAGGGTCACTATGTCACAAATGTTTCTCTTCAGTTGTTATGATTTGCTGTTATCAGCAGCAAATATGATGAAGCCCTAAAGGTGGCATACAATGTTTAGCTCCGCACTGTTTGCATCACAACCAATTTGTACATGTTCAAGCTCACAGTCCACATCTCTCACTAGTTCAGAAGTTGCATTACGACCAAATTTGCATGATATTAGCTGGGTTTTTGGCTCGGCTGGAGTTTGAACGTAGTTTCTAGCCATGTAGATGTTTCTTATGAAGTACTACCTCTATATCAAAATATTTAACATTTTTGTAGGCTCAACTAGCCCAGCCTACAAAAACGTCTTATATTTTGGTACGGAGGTAATACAATAGAACATGCATTATGGCTTAACTTTTTGGAAGAAACCAAAATGCTATGCTTAGTTCTACCATATTCATGAGAATCACTGGTCAAAACTGTTTTACGGAAACTTAATACAGCACCTAGGTACTAAAGACGATTGGTGTATGTGCATGCTCCTACCTATAGGGCCGAGCTTGTTCTTGTGGCTGAACTCAATTAGATCCTTCATGTGATTCACCACCTCTGATATCTGCCAAGAGGACATGAGCAATCAACATGCCATAATGCACATATACGGAACAAAACCATATAATGCACTCCATGTGGAAAATATCAAGACTACAAAATGTTCTTTTTAACAAAATGTTGAGCAAATAGAAAGGTAAATACTACTTAGGGAATTCCAGTTACCTGCAAACAGCGAACATATCTTTTAGAAAGACCATGCTCATTTAGGCTGTGGTGATCTATATTTTTCGCTAGTTGTCGTGATGCTGACGCAAACCTACAAATTTCATACAAAAAAAGAATTTACATGTAGTGATTAGAATATCAGAAATTCAACTCTAGAGAGAATCAACTACATATTTTTGTGACTTTAGTTTTACTAACTGGTTGCAAGCGTTTTGTGCCTCATCGTTCGATAGGCCAGCAGGTCCATTTTTAGTGACAGTAGCTTGGTAATTCTGGGTAGCACGCAGCATATGTGTAACCTGAAAAAACAAAAGCATGTGCATAAGAAAAATATAGAAGAGTACCAAAGTTAAAGCGCATCACACAAAGCCACAGATTAAGATTTATAATTAGGTGAACTGGTTGAACGCCCATGCTTTACCATTTCTTACAAAGTAACATATAAATCCATTTGGAAGAAAAATTTATGAAAAAGAAAGGAAGCTTTCAAATTGCAAAACCGTAAAATAATCGTGGTAAATATTTAGAACCACAAAACAAGACGGAGGAGTGGGTGATGTCCCCGCTGTAACAAGTGATTTTGAAAGGTGCTATGGCAAACATGAGGATTGCAATGAATTATGGCCTACTCTAAAGGTTGAGTATAATTTAATCGTTTTTGGTGTTTTCCGCCTGCAGCTATCTGTAACTTAATTGAGTAGACAGTTAAGCGATTGGGTGATGAAACTAGTAACCGTGGGAGGGATCTGGTCTTTTCACACCCCGATCACCCAGGAGCAGCAATGCCCATTAGATTTACGACATAAACACAAAACTACAAGATGCCAGGCATCAAATCACACTGTGTATATGTAGGCGATAGCTCAACCATATGCAGCCTTTGAACCAAAGGTTAATCAAATAGGAGATGGAACAGGAAGCCCATACTGGTCTAATAACTTTACCTGGTCTGTTAGAAACTTGCGAGTGACATACTCATCGTGTTTCCGTGAACAAAACTCCCAGGACATAATCTGCATATGCAATCAGCACATAAGAATGATTCTCAATTCAAGATATCCACAAATCCACAAATGCTCAAGAAAAGACGCCCAAAAGGTGCTATGGTATGGGCTAGCTACTACAACTAGGAACATACCTTTAGTTCTGGAGTGAATATTATTCTCAGTTGTCCCTCATGTGTGACATGTTGGTGTTCATAGATGCTCTTCTGAACAACTTTAGCATGCTCCAGGAGCAGCAGTCCGTTGGGCAACCGGAACTCGTTCGGCATGTCAAGGAATAGATATTCATCCTTAACACCGTGGTCAAATCTAATTTGACAGAGTCTAGGAAGTATTTCAGAGGTAGCCTCTGTACAATAGATAAGAGGAAGGCGGAAACTGGGTGAGCTAAAAAAAATATTGATTACATTGCAGAGAAAAACTTAAAATCTTATTTATGAGAATTGCACAATGAAGAAGCAAAACAAAAGGGTCCCAAAAACAGACAGTCAAGGTGTTCATCTAAAAAACAGGAGGGGCAAAGTGCATGATAACACAAACAAAGCTTTGCTGTGGAAGAAATAAAATGCCAAAATTATGAGGTTATTCTTCATTCATGACAGTAACCCACTATTTCTTATGATAAGGTATTCTGTACTGCTCCAGAGAATTAACAACTTCATAAGATATTTTTATTTGCACTCTTGATGCTTAATGGCTTCCTTAGAAAGTAATATTGTTGATTGTCTTCTGTAAAGCTACTTTGATTTGCAATCTTGATGCGTAATGGCTTCCTTAGAAAGTACTATTGCTGATTGTCTTCTGTAAAGCACAAGACATGTACAAGAATATTGAGCTTGGCAAATAGAGGAATAACAGAATAAGCATAAACATATCAGCATTCATACGCAGTGAGCAATCTTGAAGAGAAATGTGCAAACAACCAAGGATATAACATTTTACCGTATCCTTTCCCCGAATGTGTATTACAAATATCACAACGCCATGTACCCTGTAACAAGGAAAGAATAGGAGTGAAATTTCATAGATCTTATACAACATCAAGGAATAAGTACCCTTGATTTCAACCATTACATGCAGAGCAGACAAAGAATCAGCTTTATCAGCTATCGGCGGGTTCATTACGCAAAATAGATATATATAATTAAAATAGCCATTGCAGGACGATTTATGTTTCTCAATTAAAATAACTAGTGCAGGCTAAAGTAACAAATTATGTTTCTCACTGCCATCAAAGGTAATCGATAAACAGCGTTGAATAATCCTAGCAGAACTTTAAAAAGATGGTGTATGATACTATTTAAACATCTATTCAACATAATTTCAGATGTGAATTTTTTACTAACCGGGGATGTCTGCGGAATAGCAACTGAGGTATTCCCTTGTTTTTCATATGATGACACGCACCATCTTTCTCTTGACCGTGGTGCAAAATATTCATCAATGAGCTTCCTCCAGTATGTTATGGGATTATTCTACAAGATAATTTTGAGTAAATTGTACTTCCATTGTTGTGTATCTTGTAATAAATGTATGAAAATGCATAAACTCACATCTGGCCGGTAACGCTTGTGATACAAATACTGCATTAACCTTCGGGAACAAAGCCCGCTCTCGACAGGAGTCCTAACAGGTCCAGCTAGCTGAATTCCAGGCTGTGCTAGCGGCGGCCTCAACTGTGGCTGCCGAGGTATGCCAACTTGAGAATGTTGATGCTGAGGAAACTGTTGTGATAACTGATGCTGCTGTTGTTGCTGAATTTGTGCCAGTTTGTGCTGCCGGATCAAGGCTTGAAGCTGTGGGTTATGTTGGCCCTGGAGATGAAGAGAACTCTGACCTTGGAGCAGCTGTTGAATCAACTGTTGTTGCAAGATATCATCTTGCCGAATATCAACTCTTGGCTTCTTTTGAGCATGAAATGCGGCAGCAGCATCAATCACAGGTTGTGATGTTACACTAGATGCTCTCCGCTTCTGCATCTGCTCTTGGGGTGGACTTTGCTGCATGATGGAGCCATCAATGACTGAAGAGCCAGAAATGTTATTGGATGAAAACGACATCGGAGAGGCAGGAAGGCACATGAATGAATCAGCATTCATGCTCGTACTTTGCTGAAACTGGGCACCTCCAGAAAGTGATGAGTTGCCATCGGTCACCAAAGAGCTAACACCAATGCTTGGCCCAGAGGAATTTGTAGTACTAACTGGAAGGCTACCATTCATGTCCCTGGGAACAAGTCCAAGGTTGGAGCGTGGGGCCCCGGACATGGAGGTCAGCAGGGTTGAGACTGAACCATCACCTTGAAGAACCTTGCTTAATGGGATAGAATGTCACTGGAAACTAGCAAGGATCTTCGGATATTTTCGCTGGAAACTGCAAAGTGTAATTATCAGTAATATTTTGAAGCAATGAAGCAAATCAAGAAAACAGTCACCGCAAAATTTCTCAAGCAATGACCTTATGAACCAACAGTCAAGGACGCATAATTTTAACTTACTAACTTCTACTCCCTCCGTCCCATAATGTAAGACGCTTTTTGACACTATTGTAGTGTTAAAAAACGTCTTACATTATGGGACGGAGGGAGTAAGTATCAAAATTAGGAGGACTCGTTTCAGGACATCAATGATAAAAATAGCCATCATCAAAAGGCAAGTGTTAATTGGATCTAAGAGATGGAATGCATTGACTTAACTTCCAAAAGGAATACAGGTTATATGGCCGACGTAAAAGAAGCCAGAAATAACACAAATAGAGAGGAAACAGGGCAAGAGAAGTTGACTGAGAGAGGATATTTCATTTGAATTACAAACTAGCACATAGATACAATCAATGCAAATTGCAACTACATGTTCGCATGATCAGGTTCCTAACAGCAAAGGAGTTGCTTTCTATTCACCCTGACAAAAGGAAAGCACAAAGACAAAGGAAGCTGGTAGTGAGAAAAGTTCAGCAATGTACAGTCTCATGCGAGCTTGCAAGATATCACAAACCAAACAGTGATAAACAAGCAAAGGTAAGAGAAAATCACAGGAACACAAACCGACCTAGTTCAATTAGAAGAAAATACAATCTTGCATGATCACCTGCCACTTTGTTTGGATATTTAACTACAGACTATGCAGGACTACGACTAAAAAAAGAAACCCTGATGATAAGCAAAAACTGCTTCAAAACCTAACTAAAACAGGACACAGCAGATAGACCACTTAACCTAAGAAACTAGAAGATAAGATCAATGTAATGAATAAAAAGATTTAACTCACTAAGAAAAATAAAAACAAATACAGAAAGGAGACAAATTGTATCCTTCAATGCAGAAACGAGCGTGCCATTTTTTAAGGTGATCATCAGTCACAGGGGAATTAGAAGATTAGATTAAGGGGCAAATGTTCCGCACTAACACAATTTGGATACTGAGTTTTAACTTCTGCCACGGCTTTCTTGGAGGTGATTGATTATTTCCCCTGTTGGTTCCCCAAAATTGGTTTATTTCTTTCTCGAATCGCCGCACGCGGGATGGCGCACACCGCGCCAGGCGGGACCCAGGTGTCGGTGACGCCAACGGTGGGTGGTTGCGGACCCACCGTTTGCTCCAAGGGGAGGAAGCTACGGGAGCTCACGCAGGCGGGTCGCGTACCGTGGACCCGGAGAGAAACCGTGGGCCCACGTGTCAGTGGCGTGGCTCCCTCTAACATAAGGGCATGTACAATGCATAGCCTCAAGGTGATGCCTCGCATGCCACGTAGGATCGGATATGACGTAAAGTAGGTTCGGATAGGGAAGCGGGATCCTCTTCAGGAGGCGGGTGCTTGAAGAGAAAAAGTGTGGTCCGGTGACAAAAGTTGAAAAGGTTGAAGTGAAAAGTAGAGATACATGTGTATTAAAGTCTTTATTTTCTATTTCTTAATGAGGCCCACTAGTGGTAGCTTGCATTGGGGAGAAAAAATAAATGTAGATGCCTCAAATTACTTTTTGTCATGGGGCATATGTATCCATATGCCACCATTGTACATGCCCTAAAAGAAAATCACAGGTAGACAAACCCACCTGATTCAGTTAGAAGAAAAAAATACAACCTTGCATCATCACCTGCCACTTTGTTTGGACTATTTAATTACAGACTTAGCAGCACTGCAACTAAAACAAGAAACCCTGATAAACAAAAACTGCTTCAAAACTTAACTAAAACAGGACACAGAAGATAGACCGCCTAACCTAAGAAACTGGAGAAAAGGTCAAAGTAATGGGAATAAGAAGATCTACCTCGCCAAGAAAAAGAAAAAGAAAAAAATACAAAAAGGAGACGAATTATATCTTTCAATACAGACAAGAATGTGCCATTTTTTAAGGTGGTCATCAATCACAGGCGAATTCGAAGATTCATTGAATGGGGGTGAGGGGGGGCAAATGTTCTGCAATAACACAATTTGGATACTGTGTGCTAACTTCTGCCGCGGCTTTCTTAGAGGTGATTGATTAATACGCACTGTTGGTTCCCCAAAAACGGTTTCTTTCCTTCTCGAAATCGGCCAGTTCATCCTAAACGGAATCGATTCACAAGGCGCAGACTCAACTCAAGAAATCACAAGCAGATAATCCTAACGAGCAGGGAGCGGCATTGTGCCATCACAGAGTTCACCCCTAGCTAACTTTCACCCCAGTTCGTAGTACAAAAGCTGCAGGCAAACCGATACCACCGACCAAAGCAGGTAGAGAAAGAGAAGACAAAACCTTAAGCTCCAGGCACTTATGGCCTCCCTAACAACTCAAGCAACACCAGAGGTACTCTTTCTCAAGATCCAGAGAATTTGCGAGTTCGGAAATTCGACGCTTTTTCCAGCTCTTGCTTTTGGTGGACTCCTCTCGGGGCTACACCTTTCTAGCGCAAGAAGAGGATTTCCGCCCCCAAATTCCCGGCGCCGCCGCATTGGGGCTACCGGGGCCTGTCTCCACGGCGGAAAATCCCCCCTGTTTGTCCCCCCGCATCAAGAACGCGGACGCAAATCCCCTCGAAGCAGTCGTGCGGATTGAAGCCGAGCCATGAATCGAACCAATCTACTACCAGCGCAGATATCACCAATCGAGTGCGGAGAAATCCTCACCTCGAGAGCTCGCGGGCGGTCGTAGTCGGTCGCTGTTCTTCCTCCTCCGTGATGCTGCCGCTCGTCCTCCTCGTTGGTCTCGTGCTCCGGATATTATTCTTTCTGCCGTTGTTTTCCCCTTTTTATTCTACACTAGTTCTTATTTCTTCTCCTCCGCTTCTGGTGGCTGCGTGTGTGCGGGCGGCGGCGTCGCCGGCGGGCGAGCGAGGGCGGCCGGGCTAAATAGATTCGCGGGGAGCGACCGGCGCCAGCCAGTGCCCCGTCCCGCGATGACCTCCATCGACGGGTCGCGCGGGCCCATCCGCGTCCTCCCAGCCCTCCGATCGAGATCTAATGGTCGAGCTCCCACGTGATCACCCGTGATTGGCCGGGTGGTGGGAACGCATGACCGGGAGGGAAGGTCGGCTCATGCTATGTGCACGTGGCACGGCGCACATCATGGGGCGCGCGAGCCGGCTGGGGCGTGAGTGTCAGTGACTGCGATAATGAATGGGTGCGAATGGGTCATGTCCTCCATGAAAAAGCTACGGGAGTTCCTGCACGCGGGTCTCGCGTCGTGGACCCAAACAGAACCCATGGGCTCACCTGTCAGTGGTGTGACCCGCTTTACGGCTGGCTGAGCTAGTGTATTACAGTCGATATGAAGGCTACGTGCACGTTACATATATAACTGACTTGGGGCCCGGAAGCTTCTCTACCCCGCGTGTTAGCGTGAGGCTGGTTTTCGTGTGGGTAAAATGAGATGGGTGTGTGTGGCTTTCTACCATTTTTCTTTTCAGGTCGACTGCATATCATTTGCCAAGGAGCACATCTGCATGACGCACGCAACTTGTCTCATCTATTTTCTAGAGGCTTTGCTTTGCGAGGGAGGGGGTGAGGTCAGCGGGGAGGACAAGCAGGTTGTTTGAGTTTTACTAGCACAATTATTATTATTATTACTATTATTATTATTATTATTATTATTATTATTATTATTATTATTATTATTATTTGGTGCTTAATCTAATCATTATCGTGCGCTAGGCTAGGCTGGGTCGTCCATCGTAGTATTAGTTTTGGCTGATTATTGGGGTTTTACATGTTTAGGGAGGAGACGTAATCATAGGATTGATAGGTGTTTTGTTACCAACAATAACGAATAACAAGCAAAACAACACATTGACATGGTCTTATCAAACCAAACACAATGCCTTAGCTTTTCTATAAGAAAAGGCAGTGCCTTGGTTATAATAAAAATGTCTTGGGTGATTGATGGGCATCAAACATGTTTATTTGTTGTGTGGAATAGAACTATTTCATCGACAACTTTATAGAAACGCCTACGAATTTGCGCATGATTAGTCAAGAAACTCATGGACTTTGAGAGCGGGTTCTATTGTTGGCCCTCGTCGTCCTCCTTGTGGTGGAATGCTTTGTCACCAACGCATGAGTCTGTGAGGTCGTCTTGGCCATGGCCGGCACATTCCTGTTCACTTCACTGCTTGTCATCGTCACTTAAATCACCTTCGAAACGCCACCGTACCACACCATCCTGACCCTAACCCTAGACGTCACGAGTCTTCAAAACGCCACCACACCATCCTGACCCTAACCCTAGACGTCACGAGTCTTCGAAACGCCACCACACCATCCTGACCCTAACCCTAGCTCAGGATGATCAGGATGGCTCGTTGATTTGGCTTGAGTGGCTAGACACTACTGGTGTGCCTTTCCTTTTATAATCCATCTCACTGCAAGCTAAGATGTGTATTTTACGAATGTGCTCCCAGTGGATTTATCGTCAGTCTGATGTGTGGATCTTTCTAGTCAGTTTGGAGACAGTTTGCTCAAAAGGAGGACCGCACCATGTGAATAAGTTGGCCAAATTTTGTTGCATTGGCGAGAATATTTCTCGAATTATGTACTACCATGATTAAATGGCACTGTGGGGTGGTCAGGAGAAGTATATCACATGGTGGCCTGGGTTCGTACCCATGAAGGCTCTAGGGTGAGCAACTCCATTTGTGGGCGGTGCTGCGACCTGCGATATGTGGACGGCTCGCTTTACTAGAGCGGATGAGATGCCTTACATATTTGTCGGTTGTGTCTCCACCTAAAGATTGTATTTATTTTTTTGCATATGTTTTGGTGCTTTATCCATGGTAGAGGACTACTTCAACACTTTGCTAGTTTCAAAACCAACGCTGCTATACACACGACGAAGGTGCAGCCGACCCATGCACGATTCTTACGTGGAAGCACCAACAGTGAGTGTGTGTGTAGGAGAACAGTTGGGGAGGAAGCATCGTTCGCAGATCGTGTGCAAAGTGTCGTCTGTGAAGCAATTTCCTTTCAAAACAATGTCTTAGTTATTAAAAAAAATGTTTAGTTGATTGACGGGCATTGAACATGCTTACCCGTTGCGGAGAACAAAAATATCTCACACATAACTTTGTGGAAAATGCCTAACAATTGGTGCATGGTTGAGGGAGTCCTGGATTAGGGGGTGTCTGGATAGCCGAACTATCACTGTTGGCCGGACTCCTGGACTATGAAGATACAAGATTGAAGACTTCGTCCCGTGTCCGGATGGGACTTTCCTTGGCGTGGAAGGCAAGCTTGGCGATACGGATATGTAGATCTCCTACCATTGTAACCGACTCTGTGTAACCCTAACCCTATCCGTTGTCTATATAAACCGGAGGGTTCTAGTCCGTAGGACGAACAACAATCATACCATAGGCTAGCTTCTAGGGTTTAGCCTCCTTGATCTCGTGGTAGATCCACTCTTGTACTACCCATATCATCAATATTAATCAAGTAGGAGTAGGGTATTACCTCCACCGAGAGGGCCCGAACACAGGTAAAACATCGTGTCCCTTGTCTCTGTTACCATCCACCTAGGACGCATTCGGGACCCCTACCCGAGATCCGCGGTTTTGACACCGACATTGGTGCTTTCATTGAGAGTTCCTCTGCCGTCATTGTCGGAAGGATGCCTCATCCCGTCTTTAAAGACGGCACCGTTGCTAAAGGAGCTTTGGCCACCGCCAAACTCTCCGGCTAGGCGGTTTTCTTATGACCGCATGTTCGGCCGCCGCGCCGACGATGACTTCTCGGGTCATTGAAAGCAACCTTCACGTTAACTCGGAACTCGCCGAGCAGTTAGATCCGATGGAGCTCTCTTCCTTGAACGAGCTCTTGGATCGCATCGCCGCCTCGGGAGTCGCATCTGAGACTACGATCGATCGGGCCTAAAAGCGATATGGGAGAGATCAACTCTCCCGGGCTACCCCACGTTGATGTGGTAGAGGAACAATCAATGACTCTTCTCCTACCTTACGGACTAGCTATGTCCGGATTCCCGACCCTCCATGCGGATTCCCGCGGAGGAGGACACCACTCAAGCCACGAACTTAAAGTCGCAACGGGCTAGATTCATTGGACAACCTCCAAGAACCCAAGCTTCCAAGTTCGGAAACTTCTTGGCCCTGAATCTTAGATCGGACGGGTTGAATTTAACTCCACCCGCCCACCCAAACATAAGTGGTCTATCCCAAATCCGCAAGAGCCGGTGAAGCAAATACATCATTCTTGGGCGATTCCTCCTGGTTATGGACGGGATAAAGGATCGCCGCAAGGAGGACATGATCTCACTCTTTCGCAATAATTGCACGGACAAGGGAATCCTAAGCGCCATAAGTCGTCGTGAAATTACACGCTTCATCGACTTGGCGTCCATAATACGAAAGTCTTCGCACGATGGAGAGCGCTGAAAACCGAAATCAAATTTTGGGATAATCCGCCCCGAATCGACCCTAGTCCGAAATAAAAGGGTGCATCATCACCAGCACACGGGTTACATACCAAAAGCAAAACCCCCAAATGGCATGGAACCGTCTTGTGGGATGGCTCAATGGACCTGCAAAATTCATAGCACAGAGGGCGCCACTCCAACTCATAGCCTTAGAGCATGTTGGATACTACGGCGGTGGCCAAAAGTGGCGAAGAGCTCTTAGCTCGAGCACCACCAACAATACCGAAGACGGTATTAACAGTCTTGAGACTTTCACATCAAATAATATGCGAGCGAACACTCGCAGCCTTGCCAAGTCTACCAGATAGCAACAATAAATCCTTGGGTGACACGGCTATTACCTTTAACGCCAAAGGATGGCGAACCTAAGTTCGAACAGCCCGAGCACCGGCCGCATTGGTCCTCGGTCCAATAGTGGACAGCTTCGCCTTACCAAGGTACTCATGGATGGCGGTAGATTAAACCTCATCTACGAGGAAACCCTTCGAAAAATGGAAATAGACTGGAGCCGCATTGAGCGAAGCAGCACAACCTTTAGAGGAATAATCCCCAGTCGAGAAGCATGTTGTACAGGAAAGATCACACTAGATGTGGTGTTCGGCATGCCGGACAATTATAGGTCCGAGGAGGTCACATTCCAAGTGGCCCCGTTCAGCAGCGGATACCATGCTCTATTAGGGCGAGAGGCATTCACAATTTTTCAAGCTATACCCCATTACGGGTACATGAAGCTCAAAATGCCCGGACCCAACGGAATTATCACTCTCGCTAGTGACCCGGACATAGTGCTCCGCGCCGAAAATAAAACAGCCGCACTTGCCCTTGAGGTACTATCCGAAGCCCTAGCGGCAGAGGAACTCACTGCGCTGCGCTCCACGGTGGACAGGGACGATGTGATAAGAGATCCAAGTCCACCTCTTTTAAACCGGCAGACGAAATAGTCAAATTCCAAGTCCATCCAACGGACCCTACAAAGACGTCCTTCATCGGGGCACAATTAAACCCGATGTGGACGCCATTCTGAGAATTCCTGGCGAAAATTGGGACATTTTGCGGCACCCTTCAGACATGCCAGAATCCCACGCCATTTGGCAGAGCACAGCCTAAATATCCTAAAAGGATTCAAGCCGGTCAAACAAGCTCTTCGGCGTTTCTCCGAACCCAAGAGACAGGCCATGGGAGAAGAGCTAGCCAAACTATTGGAGGCCGGATTCATCAGAGACATTAAACATCCGGACTGGCTAGCAAACTTGGTAATGGTACCAAAGAAGGACAAATCCTGGCGCCTATGTGTCGATTTTAAAGACCTTAACAAGGCTTGCCCAAAGGATCCCTTCCCCCTCCCCCGCATCGATCAAATCATCGACGCTACCGCAGGACATGATTCATTGTGTTTCCTCGATGCATACTCCGGCTACCACCAAATTAAGATGGCAGAGCCAGACCAAGCCGCAACGGCATTCATCACTCCATATGGCCCATTCTGCTTCAACACAATGCCCTTTGGGCTCAAAAACGCCGGCGCAACATATCAGCGCATGATTCAGACATGTCTGGCAAACCAGATCGGCAAAACAATGGAGGCATATGTAGACGATGTGGTCATCAAATCCAAGCATGTCTAAACCCTAGTCGACGACTTGAGGCTCACATTCGATAATCTCCGAACGTATGACATCAAGCTCAACCCGGAAAAATGCGTTTTTGGCGTACTAGCCAGAAAGCTCTTGGGCTTCATTGTATCCGGTAGAGGAATTGAAGCAAACCCAGCCAAGATCCGAGCTCTGTCACAATTGGATATCCCCAAAGACCTCAAACAAATACAAAATTTGACTGGATGCATGGCGGCTCTCAGCCGCTTTATCTCCCGCTTAGGAGAAAAGGCATTACCCCTTTATCGCCTCCTCCGGCGCACCGAACACTTCGAGTGGACGGATGCTGCCACGGCCGGACTCGAAGAAATCAAAGCCATATTGGCAACAAATCCGGTCCTGGCCGCGCCCAACATGGGCGAACCAATGCTATTATACATCGCAGCAACCCATCAAGTTGTAAGTGCGGTGCTCGTTGTCGAACGAGAAGCGGACGGACACAAGTTCCTCTCCAAAACCAGTTTACTACGTGTCCATTGTCCTAACTCCATGCAAGTCACGGTACCCGCATTATCAAAAGATAGCATACGCGGTGTTCATGGCATCCCGGAAGCTGTGACACTACTTCCAAGAGTGTTTGATAACAGTAGCCTCCGAAGTACCTCTTAATGACATTATAAACAACCGCGACGCAACGGGCCGGATTGCTAAATGGGCCATTGAGCTCCTCCCGTTCGACATAACCTACAAGCCACGGCGAGCTATTAAGTCGCAAGTTTTGGCTGACTTCGTCGCCGAATGGACTGAAGCCGAACTCCCTAAAGAGTACGGCGCATATTCCAACTGGATCATGCACTTTGACGGCTCCAAAATGTTGGCGGCCTAGGGGCTGGCGTCGCTCAGCGTCCCCAACCGGAATCTGCCCAATCGTACTTCAAATAATGTACACGGACTCCAACAACGCAGCGAACACGAGGCCCTTCTACATGGTCTCCGGATGGCAGTCTCCATGGGCATTCAACGCCTAGAGGTGCGAGGATTGAACCTCGCGATATCCCAAATGAATGGGGACTTTGATGCCAAGGATCCGAAAATGGCAGCTTATCGCAATGCCGTCCTAAAAATGTCAGCTCGGTTTGAGGGGCTCGAATTTCACCATATAGTCCGGGATAACAACCAGGCAGCTGACGTGTTGGCACGCATTGGCGCAAAGCGCGATGCCGTCCCCCCACCCAACATTTTCCTAGAGAGGCTTTTCAAGCCATCCGTACTATGGGAGGGAGAGTCCGGAAATAACAACCCCGACCCAACCGCCTTTGCCCCATACCGAGCATTCCGACATAGTTGGTGGTCCCGCCAGCGAAATAACACCGTCACCCATGTAATAATGGCAGTCATTGCCCGTGGGCAGAACCATTCCTAGCCTACCTAACTAGGCAGGAACTTCCCAAGGACCAAAACGAGGCCCGCTGCATAGTGCGGCGGTCTAAAGCCTATAAGGTCCATGAGGAGAGCTTTATAAGAAAAGCACAACCGAGTCCTTCAAAGGTGTATCTCCGAAGAGGAAGGGCGGAATCTCTGGCTGAAATTCACGCCGGACTCGGTGGGCACCATGCCGCAGCTCGGGCCCTTGTAGGCAAGGCCTTCCGACAGATTTTATTGGTCGACGGCCGGACAGATCTTGAGGACTTAGTCCAACGATCGTTGGTTGCCGCTCTTTGCTAATCAAAGCCACATGCCACCCACCACCCTCAAAACTATACCCATCACCGGCCCTTCGCGGTGCGGGGCTTGACATGGTTGGACCCTTAAAGGAGGAACCCACAAGCAAAAATACTTATTGGTCATGGTGGATAAATTCACCAAATGGATAGAGGCCAAGCTCAGTAAAGACGGCGAATCCGGACCGTGATAGACTTCATATCGGGGTAGTACACGTTCTGGCGTCCCCATAGCATCATCGCGATAACGGCACGAACTTCACGGCCGACGAGGTAAAACTCGGTGCAAAAACATGGGCATCAAGCTCGACTACGCTTGATCTATCACCCCAAACTAATGGTCAAGTCGGCGAGCAAGCGATCTAATCATGAGCAGCATTAAACCCGGACTAGTGCGGTCCCTCAAGGAATCTAACACGCCTTTGGGTAGAGGAGCTCGACTCCGTACTGGGGTTGCGGACCACGCCGAATCGCACTACCGGATTCACACCATTTTTATGATATCTGGCGCAGAGGCAGTTTTGCCTGCGACATAATTCATGACTCACCTCGAGTGCGCATGTACGAAGAAAGAGAAGCCGAGCTCGATCGGCAGGACAGTTTGGACGCCTTGGAGGAGGAGCGCGACGTGGCAAAAGCTCGTTCGCATTCTATCAACAGCATGCTCGAAGATATCAAAGCAGGAAATGCGGGCCAAAGCTTACAATGTTGGCGAACTAGTTCTCGCTCACGGACAAGAAAAAGGACAAACTCAAGCCCAAATGGGAGGGTCCTTCATCATCGACCAAGTCGACGACCGCGGAGCGCACCGTCTGCTAACGCATCGGATAACCGACTCGAGCCGAACCCATGGAACGCAGCCCGTCTCCGAAGATTCTACGCCTAGCGCCGGATTCTGAGTTCGTCTCCTTCCTCCGTCTATATTTTATACTTTAAGCTGTCTTTTATTTCTCTCCTTCTTCCTCCCTTTTTCCGAAGCCGTTAAAGGCTCGTTTGCGCATTGTTCGCACACACTTGACGCGCTATCCGCGCTCATTATACCTGGGGGCTTCTTTAACAGAAGCTTATTTATACGGGCTTTATGCCCAACACATGTGTCACACTTCCGCATGTACCTTTTATTCACCATTATATGCATCGATATGACTTAAGTTTTGGCCAAGCTGGGTTGCCTGGCTCCTGTGCTTACCCCTACGTTCCCGATTGTTCGGCTAGGTGGTAAAGGAGCACCTCTGCGATTATTACCGCTGGTCACCGGACGTGTACCTCGAGCGGGTGAAGCCGAAAGCTAGCGTTCTTAAGGGAATATTCGGTCGGTGAACTAAAAGACGATTTTTTATTTTTCATTTATCTGCACCCAGATGCTTTTCGGCTTTTTTCGCAGTCCGGACATGCACTTTAGGGCATGCCTCCCAGGGAAAGGAACCCCTAACGGAACTATTCTCCCTGGAAGATGTTTCTTACTAACCATGTAATATAACATAACTAGTTGGGAACTTGTCTGATAAAGCACTCATGACCCCTACGCCTGGTCTCCACGCATGCCCCGGTTTTTACATAACCGCAAGGGTATTCGGACACACTCCGGACTATTGGGTCCCGAGGTTGCAGCGAAAAGGTCCGCTACGACAAACGATCTACAATCCGGCTAGAAGGCATTTTACATGTCATTTTCAATTACATAGTCAAATTGACTGATTGTATTCCTCTTCAATGTCGTCTAATAGGCTGTCTAGTTTACAGTCCTGCTGGGAATACTTTATGCCAACTCCACTTGGCCGTACACTAAGCTCACAGGATCTCCTTCCGTCGGGCCCCACAGTCCGACCTCGCCATGTGGTTTGGGTCCACCTTCGTGTACCGCGTCTTCACCATGGCCTGAGCCTCCTGGCGCCTTGACGACAGCCAATATCTTCCATAGTCAAGCGCGCCGTGCTCCTGAAGCTTCTCGCAATCTCTCCAAGGCCTTCGGCAAGGAGATAGATGGCCACAAGGCACAGGCGGCGCCTTTCATCACTGTCGAACTCGTTCGATGCGGTTGCAATAGCTCGGGAAGAAGGTCACCCGAGAACCAGGCGTTTCCTCTTCAGGGCGACCCGTGAGCATACCTCTGAGACATAACTCTGTTAATTGACTTCCTCGCCGAACTCTTTTTCAAAGTTCGCTCAAGCACTTACTATAAATGCCGCGACGAAGTCGCCGATTCTCCTTCACGGAGTCAGACAGCTGGGCACGAACATCCTTTAGTTCCTCACCCAGCTGGGTGTCGGCATCTTGAAGATTATTTTTCTCTTGTCTCACCCTTGTAAGAACATTCTCGCCGGCCTTCAACCGGTGCAAGAGCTGTTGCTTGTCAGGATCTAGTCCGGCGCCATCTGCAAAATTATTGTCAGATCTACACACACGCCGCACTTCACAAACTACTTATCTTTTAAAGCATATATTACGGAGGGGTCTCTGTGGCTCCCCTCAGTGGCGGCTAATGACCTCAAGTTGGGCCTTGCATTCTTCAAGCTCTGGGACGATCGGGTATTCTTTTTGTAAGATCTGCGTAACAAATGATCCTTAAATAAGTTATTCTAACTATTTTAAGTCTCGGGAGACTCTTGGCATATATAATCATCAAATTTCCTGCTTTGTATGTCCTTTACATACTGCTCCGTGCTCTGGTTAGACCATCTTGAGCGGCACGGAGGTGCGATCTCCAATTGAAGGCATTCAAAGCCTCTTGGGAGAAACATGCGCCACGAAGAACTGTCTGGCGGCGCCTGTGATTCATGGCGCTCTCCACCTCGGAGTTGGTGGCGGACAATCTGTCGGCATACTCTGTCGGAGGAGCATCCGACGACGCCTCGTGCTCGCCTCGCTTCGACCCGGCTTTGGAGCCTGGTGGCGGAGGTTCGATTATAACCTCTCCGGACTCGGTCCGCGGCGCTTTTTCTGAAAAGAGCACCAGCGTTAATCGCCTTCCGAGGAATCAATCACAGGAATATGGTGACGCGCCTTACCGTTGCGGCGGAGTTTCGTCTGGACCGCACTTCATTTTAACTGCGGGCGAACTTCCCTTGTTGGCTAGCCGCTGGCTCGGCCTCCTGCCTCGAAGGCACCCCTGCGAAACACCATTGGTATACGGTGATAAAAAATAAGCACGGATGGGTCATTATCAGAGTATTGGGACCTCGGTCTCAGTTCCCTGCGAGGCTGGAAGTATTCCGGGGTAATCGGCCGTAATGGCAACCAAGGCATTATCGATGCTCAGTTGATGATATACCCCATCAATCAGCTCCACCAATATGTCCGGATCCTCTTGGGAGGCCGGATCGAGGAGCCGTTCCGGATCCTCGGGTTGTGGAGGCGGGCTGTTTATGTCTTTCACGGCCTGGCGCAGTTCCTACGTCAAAATCACAAAATGAGATACCTAACCATGGGAATACGGATCGGGTGTACAAAAAGAAATGCCCGCTTACCCAGCTTCGAGGATTGTTCATAGAGAATCCGCTCAATGGACTGACGTGGAGAAAATCCTCCTCTTCTCCCTTGTACATCACAGACAAAATCTTCACCAGATCGGTGACCGATCCCGGCCCCTTACGGCCATGACGGGTGACATCATCCTCCCCGTTGAAATCCCACATGGGGTGGCCCCTATACTGGATCGCCTGCACCCCCCACATAATACATGTGGCCATGACGCCGATCATGGTCAGTCCGGCATGAGCTAACAATCTTATTCGGCTCATCAGGTAAAGGACGTCCCTGTCGTCTTCCCTCTGGGAGCTCCGTGGGCGCCAACTCAGGCGTTTCTTCAAAGGAGCATTGCTGAACTCCGGGAGACCGATCCGAACAGGATCCAGCAGTGGGACGTCTTCTATGTAAAATCATTCCGAAGGCCAGTCTTCGGACGCCTTCTTCGGGGTTCCGGATAGATATCCGGTCCCGGCGATGCGCCATAGTTCGGCTCCGCCCACTTGATATATTGACCCCTCATGAGAACGGGGTACAAGGCAGAATAATTTCTTCCATAGCGCAAAATGAGCCTCGACGCCCAAGAACAGTTCGCAAAGGGCCACGAAGCCCGTGATGTGCAAAATGGAGGCAAAGCGAAGGTGGTGCAACCGAGGCCGTAGAACTCCAAGAGCCCCCGGAGAAACGGATGAATTGGAAATCCGAGTCCTCTTACTAGATAAGAGACAAAGAATACCCGCTCTCCTTTAGAGGGATCGGGGACATTCTCCGCTTGCTTTCCGCCCTTGTAGGTGGCAAGTCCGGCTCGAACCGGAACCATGAAGGCCGGGGGAAGAAATCCCTTGGTTTGGAGTGTCACTAGCTCGCTATGCGGGACTGAGCATCTCTCCCAATTTCTAGGCTGAGGGCTGGGAGCGCGAGAGGAAGAGCCGCGTCGAATGTCCATGATGGAATGGATTTTTGTCAAAGGCGCTCCGATGAAAGCTCGCGGAGGGGGGATGGTGTGACTCAGATCTAGATCCTCGTCCCTTTTATAGGCGGCTCATTTGCGCAGCTAGGGTGATAAGTGTAAAAATACCCTGGCTTTTTGCATTCATTCAAACACGTGGAAGATGGCCATTATTGGGCGTGGAAGCCAAGGAGCATAGCATTTATCAGAAGCCGGACACTATTCGACAAGTATATGGAATTTGGAGAAGAACCCGCCTCGCAATGCCGAAGACAATCCCACGCCTGGACTCATCGCCATTGAGGCCTGGTTCGGGGCTCTTGAGGAGTCTGGATTAGGAGTGTCCGGATAGCGAACTATCACCGCTGGCTGGACTCTGGACTATGAAGATACAAGATTGAAGACTTCGTCCCGTGTCCGGATGGGACTTTCCTTGGCGTGGAAGGCAAGCTTGGCGATACGGATATGTAGATCTCCTACCATTGTAACCGACTCTGTGTAACCCTAACCCTATCCGGTGTCTATATAAACCGGAGGGTTCTAGTCCGTAGGACGAACAACAATCATACCATAGGCTAGCTTCTAGGGTTTAGCCTCCTTGATCTCGTGGTAGACTCACTCTTGTACTACCCATATCATCAATATTAATCAAGCAGGAGTAGGGTATTACCTCCATCGAGAGGGCCCGAACCTGGGTAAAAACATCGTGTCCCTTGTCTCCTGTTACCATCCGCCTAGACACACAGTTCGGGACCGCCTACCAGAGATGCGCCGGTTTTGACACCGACAATGGTTATTCTAAAACACTTATGCCTGGACATAATGCTCCAGCTAGTTTTGGCCCTTGTCGCGGCCTACTCGCGACCTAATGTTTCATTGTCAATGCATTTGTCCTCAAGGTTTTCTTACCTTGATTGATACATTTCCCTTCACTTCATTGTTTTTCATCATGGCTTCAATTGCTTTAGAAACGCTACCACACCATACGAACACTCAACCTAGCCATCATGGGTCTTGCATTTGTCTCCTGACAGAGCAGGATCGAGACGACTTGTTGATTTTTCTTGAGTGGCCAATCATTATAGATTTTCCTTTATTTTTATAATCCACCCATTACTAGTTTTTGTGTATTTTACGAATGTGGTCCCTGTGTAATTCATCACCAGTCTGACGGGGTGGGCCTTTCTAGTCGATTTGGAGACAATTTCTTGGAAAGGATGACTACACTGTGTCAACAAATTCGCTAAATATAGGGTATGTTGATGGGAATATTTATTAAATTGTGTATTACCCATGATGAAATGGTGCAATGGGGTGGTAAGTATAAATCGGGGTTGGTACTCATTTCTTTCTCCAGGGTGAGCAACATGATCTGTGGATGGTTCATGGACCTTCGATATGTCAACGATTCACTTTTCTGGAGCTAATGAGGTGTATTGCATAATTGTCATGTGTCTCTCAACCTAAGGATTGTGTTTTTTTTCATACCGTTCTGGTGCTTTATCCATGGCGTAGGGCTGCTTCGACATTTTGCTAGTTTCAAATAAATGTCTAAGTTATAAAAATGTCTTAGTTGATCGACGGGCATTGAACATGTTTGTCTATTATGGGGACCAAAAGTATATCAATGGTAACTTCATGGAAAATGCCTAAGAATTGGTGCATGGTTAGTTTAAATGTGTATGCTTGGATATGATGTTCTAGCTAGTTGTGGCCTTTTCCACAGCCTACTCACGGCCGAATGTTTCTTCGTCATCGAGGTTGTCTTACCTCGATCGATACAACCCCCTTCACTTCAATGTTTGTCATCATCACTTCAATCACTTTCAAAACACTACCACACCGTCCTAACCCTAACCCTAGTCGTCATGGGTCTTGTCTTTGTCCCCTCATGGAGATTGTCTGCGACGACTCGTTGATTTGGTTTGAATGGCCAAGGGTTACAAAATTTTCTTTCCTTTTACAATCCACCCTATTTACCAGTTGTTGTGCATTCTATGAATGTAGTCCCCGTGGAATTCATCGCCAGTCTAATGGTGGGACTTTCTAGTCAGATTGGAGACCATTTCCTGAAAAGGTGGACCACACGGTGTCAACAAGTTCACTAAATATATGGTATGTTGATGGGAATATTTCTCCAAATGTGTATTACCCATGATAAAATGGTGCAACGGGGTGGTCAGGATAAGAATATCCCATGGTGATCGAGGTTTGTACTCATTTCTTTCTCTAGGGTGAGCAAGTCCATATGTGGATTGTTCGGTAGCCTTCGATATGTGGACAACTCGCTTTTCTCGAGGAGATGAGGTGTATTACATAATTGTCAGTTGTGTCTCAACCTAACGATTGTGTTTTTATACCGTTCTGGTGCTTTATCCGCGGCATAGGGTTACTTTGACATTTTGCTAGTTTCAAAACAATGTCTTAGTTAGAAGAAAATGCCTTGCTTGATTGACGGGCATTTAACATGTTTATCTGTAGCGGGGAACAAAATTATCTCACTGATAACTTCATGGAAAATGCCTAAGAATTGGGGCATGGTTAATCTAAAATGCATCTGCTTGGATACGATATTCTAGCTAGCTGCGGCCCTCGTCACGGCCTACTCGTGGCCGAATGTTTCGTCGTCAACACATTTGTCGTCGACGTTATCTTACCTCGATCGGTAC
Organism: Aegilops longissima; assembly: GCA_021605205.1. Taxonomy (NCBI): domain Eukaryota; kingdom Viridiplantae; phylum Streptophyta; class Magnoliopsida; order Poales; family Poaceae; genus Aegilops; species Aegilops longissima. The sequence goes on along the minus strand of CM038682.1, from coordinate 127,025,674 downwards.
ATTCCCCTTCACTTAATTGTTTGTCATTGTCGCTTCAATCGCTTTCGAGATGCTACCACACCACCCTAACCCTAACTGTGGTCTTGCATTTTTCTCCTGGCGGAGCCGGGACTAGATGGCTCATTGATTTGGCTTGAGTGGCCAAGCATTAAAATGTTTCCTTTCCTTTTTATAATCCAACCCATTACCAGTTGTTGTGTATTTTATGAATTTGATCCCCGTGGAATTCATCGCCGGTCTAATGGATGGACCTTTCTGTTGGGGAACGTAGTAATTTCAAAAAAATCCTATGCACACGCAAGATCATGGTGATGCATAACAACAAGAGGGGAGAGTGTGTCCACATACCCTCGTAGACCGAAAGCGGAAGCGTCAGCATAACGCGGTTGATGTAGTCGTACGTCTTCACGATCAAACCGATCAAGTACCAAACGCACGACACCTCCGAGTTCAGCACACGTTCAACTCGATGACGTCCCTCGAACTCCGATCCAGCCGAGCATTGAGGGAGAGTTCCGTTAGCACGACGGCGTGGTGACGATGATGATGTTCTACCGACGCAGGGCTTCACCTAAGCACCGCTACGATATTATTGAGGTGGATTATGGTGGAGGGGGGCACCGCACACGGCTAAGAGATCCAAGAGATCAATTGTTATGTCTATGGGGTGCCCCCTCCTCCGTATATAAAGGGGGGAGGAGAGGGCCGGCCAAGGGGAGGAGGCGCGCCCAAGGGGGGAGTCCTACTCCCACCGGGAGTAGGACTCCTCCTTTTCCTGTTTGGAGAGGGAGAGGGAAGGAAGAGGAAGGAGGGAGGAAGGAAAGGGGGGGCCGGCCCCCTCCCAATTCGGATTGGGCTTGGGGGGGGGGGGGGCGCCCCCTCCCTTGCTCCTTTCCCCTCCTTTCCACTAAAGCCCAATAAGGCCCATATACCTCCCGAGGGGTTCTGATAACCTCCCAGTGCTCCGGTATTATCCCAATCTCACCCGAAACCATTCCGGTGTCCAAATATAGTCGTCCAATATATCGATCTTTATGTCTCGACCATTTCGAGACTCCTCGTCATGTCCATGATCACAGCCGGGACTCCGAACTACCTTCGGTACATCAAAACACATAAACTCATAATATAACTGTCATCGAACTTTAAGCGTGCGGACCCTACGGGTTCGAGAACTATGTAGACATGATCGAGACACGTCTCCGGTCAATAACCAATAGCGGAACCTGGATGTTCATATTGGCTCCCACATATTCTACGAAGATCTTTATCGGTCAAACCACATAACAACATACGTTGTTCCCTTTGTCATCGGTATGTTACTTGCCCGAGATTCAATCGTCGGTATCTCAATACCTAGTTCAATCTCGTTACCAGCAAGTCTCTTTACTCGTTCCGTAATACATCATCCCGCAACTAACTCATTAGTTGCAATGCTTGCAAGGCTTATAGTGATGTGCATTACCGAGTGGGCCCAGAGATACCTCTCCGACAATCGGAGTGACAAATCCTAATCTCGAAATACGCCAACCCAACAAGTACCTTCGGAGACCCCTGTAGAGCACCTTTATAATCACCCAGTTACGTTGTGAAGTTTGGTAGCACACAAAGTGTTCCTCCGGTAAACGGGAGTTGCATAATCTCATAGTCATAAGAACATGTATAAGTCATGAAGAAAGCAATAGCAACATACTAAACGATCAAGTGCTAAGCTAACGGAATGTGTCAAGTCAATCACATCATTCTCCTAATGATGTGATCCCGTTAATCAAATGACAACTCATGTCTATGGCTAGGAAACTTAACCATCTTTGATTCAACGAGCTAGTCAAGTAGAGGCATACTAGTGACACTCTGTTTGTCTATGTATTCACGCATGTATCAAGTTTTCGGTTAATACAATTCTAGCGTGAATAATAAACATTTATCATGAAATAAGGAAATAAATAATAACTTTATTATTGCCTCTAGGGCATATTTCCTTCAGTCTCCCACTTCCACTAGAGTCAATAATCTAGTTCACATCGTCATGTGATTTAACACCAATAGTTCACATCACCATGTGATTAACACCCATAGTTCACATCGTCATGTGACCAACACTCAAAGGATTTACTAGAGTCAGTAATCTAGTTCACATCGCCATGTGATTAACACCCAAAGAGTACTAAGGTGTGATCATGTTTTGCTTGTGAGAGAAGTTTAGTCAACGGGTCTGCAACATTCAGGTCCGTATGTATTTTGCAAATTTCTATGTCAACAATGCTCTGCACGGAGCTACTCTAGCTAATTGCTCCCACTTTCAATATGTATCCAGATTGATACTTAGAGTCATCTGGATCAGTGTCAAAACTTGCATTGACGTAACCCTTTACGACGATCCTTTTGTCACCTCCATAATCGAGAAACATATCCTTATTCCACTAAGGATAATTTTGACTGTTGTCCAATGATCTACTCCTAGATCACTATTGTACTCCCTTGCCCAACTCAGTGTAGGGTATACAATACATCTGGTACACAGCATGGCATACTTTATAGAACCTATGGCTGAGGCACAAGGAATGACTTTCATTCTCTCTCTATCTTCTGTCGTGGTCGGGCTTTGAGTCTTACTCAATTTCACACCTTGTAACACAGGCAAGAACTCTTTCTTTGACTGTTCCATTTTGAACAACTTCAAAATCTTGTCAAGGTATGTACTCATTGAAAAACTTATCAAGCGTCTTGATCTATCTCTATAGATTTTGATGCTCAATATGTAAGAAGCTTCATCGAGGTCTTTCTTTGAAAAACTCCTTTCAAATACTCATGTATGCTTTCCAGAAATTTCTACATTATTTCTGATCAGCAATATGTCATTCACATATACTTATCAGAAATGTTGTAGTGCTCCCACTCACTTTCTTGTAAATACAGGCTTCACCACAAGTCTGTATAAAACTATCTGCTTTGATCAACTCATCAAAGCGTATATTCTAACTCCGAGATGCTTGCACCAGTCCAAAGATGGATCGCTGGAGCTTGCACATTTTGTTAGCATCTTTAGGATCGACACAACCTTCTGGTTGCATCATATACAACTCTTCTATAACAAATCCATTAAGGAATGTGGTTTTGACATCCATTTGCCAGATTTCATAAAATGTGGCAATTTGCTAACATGATTCAGAAAGACTTAAGCATTGCTATGAGTGAGAAAATCTCATCGTAGTCAACACCTTGAACTTTGTCAAAAACCTTTTTCGACAAGTCTAGCTTTGTAGATAGTAACACTACTATCAGCGTCCGTCTTCCTCTTGAAGATCCATTTATTTTCTATGGCTTGCCGATCATCTGGCAAGTCAACCAAAGTCCACACTTTGTTCTCATACATGGATCCCATCTCAGATTTCATGGCCTCAAGCCATTTCGCTAAATCTGGGCTCATCATCGCTTCCTCATAGTTCGTAGGTTCGTCATGGTCAAGTAACATGACCTCCAGAACAGGAGTACCGTACCACTCTGGTGTGGATCTCACTTTGGTTGTCCTACGAGGTTCGGTAGTAACTTGATCTGAAGTTACATGATCATCATCATTAGCTTCCTCACCAATTGGTGTAGGAGTCACAGGAACAGATTTCTGTGATGAACTACTTTCCAATAAGGGAGCAGGTACAGTTACCTCATCAAGTTCTACTTTCCTCCCACTCACTTCTTACGAGAGAAACTACTTCTCTAGAAAGGATCCATTCTTAGCAATGAATGTCTTGCCTTCGGATCTGTGATAGAAGGTGTACCCAACTTTCTCCTTTGGGTATCCTATGAAGACACATTTCTCTGATTTGTGTTCAAGCTTATCAGGATGAAACTTTTTCTTATAAGCATCGCATCCCCAAACTTTAAGAAACAACAACTTTGGTTTCTTGCCAAACCACAGTTCATACAGTGTCGTCTCAACGGATTTAGATGGTGCCCTTTTAACGTGAATGCAGCTGTCTCTAATGCATACCCCCAAAACTATAGTGGTAAATCGGTAAGAAACACTATAGATTGCACTATATCCAATAAAGTACGGTTATGACGTTCGGACACACCATTATGCTGTGGTGTTCTAGGTGGCACGAATTTGTGAAACTATTCCACATTGTTTTAATTGAAGACCAAACTTGTAACTCAAATATTTGTCTCCGCGATCAGATCATAGAAACTTTATTTTCTTGTCACGATGATTTTCCACTTCACTCTGAAATTCTTTGAACTTTTCAAATGTTTCAGACTTATGTTTCATCAAGTAGATATACCCATGTCGGCTCAAATCATCTGTGAAGGTTAGAAAATAACGATACCCGCCGCGAGCCTCAACACTCATCGGACTGCATACATCAGTATGTATTATTTCCAATAAGTCAGTTGCTCGCTCCATTTTTCCGGAGAACGGAGTCTTAGTCATCTTGCCGTTCGCAAGCATCAAGTGATTCATAATCAAGTGATTCCAAAACCCATCAGCATGGAGTCTTCATGCGCTTTACACCAATATGACCTAAACTGCCGTGCCACAAATAAGTTGCACTATCATTATTAACTTTGCATCTTTTAGCTTCAATATTATGAATATGTGTATCACTACAATCGAGATCCAACAAACCATTTTCATTGGGTGTATGACCATAGAAGTTTTATTCATGTAAACAGAACAACAATTATTCTCTAATTTAAATGAATAACCGTATTGCAGTAAACATGATCAAATCATATTCATGCTCAACGCAAACACCAAATAACATTTATTTAGGTTCAACACTAATCTCGAAAGTATAGGGAGTGTGCGATGATGATCATATCGATCTTGGAACTGCTTCCAACACACATCGTCACATCACTCTTAACTAGTTTCTGTTCATTCAGCAACTCCCGTTTCGAGTTACTACTCTTAGCAACTGAACTAGTATCAAATACCGCGGGGTTGCTATAAACACTAGTAAATTACACATCAATAACATGTATATCAAATATATCTTTGTTCATTTTTCCATCTTTCTTATCCGCGAAATACTTGTGGCAGTTCCGCTTCCAGTGACCAGTTCCTTTGCAGTAGAAGCACTGAGTCTCAGGCTTAGGTCCAGACTTGGGCTTCTTCACTTGAGCAACAACTTTCTTGCCGTTCTTCTTGAAGTTCCCCTTCTTCCCTTTGCCCTTTTCTTAAAACTAGTGGTCTTGTCAACCATCGACACTTGATGTTTTTCTTGATTTCTACCTTCGTCGATTTCAGCATCACGAAGAGCTTGGGAATCGTTTCCGTTATCCCTTGCATATTATAGTTCATCATGAAGTTCTAGTAACTTGGTGATAGTGACTAGAGAACTCTGTCAATCACTATCTTATCTGGAAGATTAACTCCCACTTGATTCAAGTGATTGTAGTACTCAGACATTCTGAGTACATGCTCACTGGTTGAGCTATTCTTTTCCATCTTGTAGGCAAAGTACTGTCAGAGGTCTCATACCTCTCGACACGGGCATGAGTATGAAATACAAATTTCAACTCTTGGAACATCTTATATGCTCCGTGGCGTTCAAAACATTTTTGAAGTCCCGGTTCTAAGCCGTAAAGCATGGTGCACTAAACTATCAAGTAGTCATCATACCAAGATTTTGTCAAAACGTTCATAACGTCTGCATCTGCTCCTGCAATTGTTCTGTCACTTAGTGGTGCATCAAGGACATAATTCTTCTGTGCAGCAATGAGGATAATCCTTAGATCATGGACCAAGTCCGCATCATTGCTACTAACATCTTTCAACTTAGTTTTCTCTAGGAACATATCAAAAATAAAATAGGGGAGCTAAACGCGAGGTATTGATCGACACATAGATATGCTAACACTACCAGGACTAAGTTCATGATAAATTAAAGTTCAATTAATCATATTACTTAAGAACTCCCACTTAGATAGACATCCCTCTAATCCTCTAAGTGATCATGTGATCCATATCAACTAAACCATAACCGATCATCACGTGAAATGGAGTAGTTTTCAATGGTGAACATCACTATGTTGATCATATCTACTATATGATTCACGCTCGACCTTTCGGTCTCAGTGTTCCGAGGCCATATCTGCATATGCTAGGCTCGTCAAGTTTAACCCGAGTATTCTGCGTGTGCAAAACTGGCTTGCACCCGTTGTAGATGGACGTAGAGCTTATCACACCCGATCATCACGTGGTGTCTCGGCACGACGAACTTTGGCAACAGTGCATACTCATGGAGAACACTTTTATCTTGAATTTTAGTGAGAGATCATCTTATAATGCTACCGTCAATCAAAGCAAAATAAGATGCATAAAGGATAAACATCACATGCAATCAATATAAGTGATATGATATGGCCATCATCATCTTGTGCTTGTGATCTCCATCTCCGAAGCACCGTCATGATCACCATCGTCACCGGCGCGACACCTTGATCTCCATCGTAGTATCGTTGTCGTCTCGCCAACTATTGCTTCTACGACTATCGCTACCGCTTAGTGATAAAGTAAAGCAATTACAGAGCGATTGCATTGCATACAATAAAGCGACAACCATATGGCTCCTGCCAGTTGCCGATAACTCGGTTAAAAAACATGATCATCTCATACAATAAAATATATCATCATGTCTTGACCATATCACATCACAACATGCCCTGCAAAAACAAGTTAGACGTCCTCTACTTTGTTGTTGCAAGTTTTACATGGCTGCTACGGGCTGAGTAAGAACCGTTCTTACCTACGCATCAAAACCACAACGATAGTTCGTCAAGTTAGTGCTGTTTTAACCTTCTCAAGGACCGGGCGTAGCCACACTCGGTTCAACTAAAGTTGGAGAAACTGACACCCGCCAGCCACCTATGTGCAAAGCATGTCGGTAGAACCAGTCTCGCGTAAGCGTACATGTAATGTCGGTCCAGGCCACTTCATCCAACAATATCGCCGAACCAAAGTATGACATGCTGGTAAGCAGTATGACTTGTATCGCCCACAACTCACTTGTGTTCTACTCGTGCATATAACATCTACGCATAAAACCTAGCTCTGAAACCACTGTTGGGGAACGTAGTAATTTCAAAAAAATTCCTACGCACATGCAAGATCATGGTGATGCATAACAACGAGAGGGGAGAGTGTGTCCACGTACCCTCGTAGACCGAAAGCGAAATCGTTAGCACAACACGGTTGATGTAGTCGTACATCTTCACGATCCGACCGATCAAGTACCAAATGCACGGCACCTCCGAGTTCAGCACACGTTCAACTCGCTGACATCCCTCAAACTCCGATCTAGCCGAGCTTTGAGGGAGAGTTCCGTCAGCACGACGGTGTGGTGACGATGTTCTACCGACGCAGGGCTTCGCCTAAGCACCGCTACGATATTATCAAGGTGGATTATGGTGGAGGGGACACCGCACATGGCTAAGAGATCCAAGAGATCAATTGTTATTTCTATGGGGTGCCCCCTCCTCCGTATATAAAGGGGGGAGGAGAAGGCTGGCCAAGGGGAGGAGGCGTGCCCAAGGGGGGAGTCCTACTCCCACCGGGAGTGGGACTCCTCCTTTTCCTATTTGGAGAGGGAGAGGGAAGGAAGAGGATGGAGGGAGGAAGGAAGGGGGCGGCCCCCTCCCAGTCGGATTGGGCTTGGGGGCGCCCTCTCCCTTGCTCCTTTCCCCTCCTTTCCACTAAAGCCCATTAAGGCCCATATACCTCCCGGGGGGTTCCGATAACCTCCCGGTGCTCCGGTATTATCCCAATCTCACCCGGAACCATTCTGTTGTCCAAATATAGTCGTCCAATATATCGATCTTTATGTCTCGACCATTTCGAGACTCCTCGTCATGTCCATGATCACATCCGGGACTCCGAACTACCTTCGATACATCAAAACACATAAACTCATAATATAACCGTCATCGAACTTTAAGCGTGTGGACCCTACGGGTTTGAGAACTATGTAGACATGATCGAGACACGTCTCCGGTCAATAACCAATAGAGGAACTTGGATGCTCATATTGGCACCCACATATTCTACGAAGATCTTTATCGGTCAAACCGCATAACAACATACGTTGTTCCCTTTGTCATCGGTATGTTACTTGTCCGAGATTCGATGGTCGGTATCTCAATACCTAGTTCAATCTCTTTATCGGCAAGTCTCTTTACTCGTTCCAGTAATACATCATCCGCAAATAACTCATTAGTTGCAATGCTTGCAAGGCTTATAGTGATGTGCATTACCGAAGGGCCCGGAGATACCTCTCCGACAATCGAGTGACAAATCCTAATCTCAAAATCGCCAACCCAACAAGTACCTTCGAGAGACACTGTAGAGCACCTTTATAATCACCCGATTACGTTGTGACGTTTGGTAGCACACAAAGTGTTCCTCCGGTAAACGGGAGTTGCATAATCTCATAGTCATAGGAACATGTGTAAGTCATGAAGAAAGCAATAGCAACATACTAAACGATCAAGTGCTAAGCTAACAGAATGGGTCAAGTCAATCACATCATTCTCTTAATGATGTGATCCCGTTAATCAAATGACAACTCATGTCTATGGCTAGGAAACTTAACCATCTTTGATTCAACGAGCTAGTCAAGTAGAGGCATACTAGTGACACTCTGTTTGTCTATGTATTCACACATGTATCAAGTTTCCGGTTAATAAAATTCTTGCATGAATAATAAACATTTATCATGAAATAAGGAAATAAATAATAACTTTATTATTGCCTCTAGGGCATATTTCCTTCACTTTCTAGTCAGTTTGGAATCAACTTCCTGAAAAGGAGGACCACATTGTGTCAACAAGTTCGGTAAATATAGGGTATATTGATAGGAATTTTCCCAAATTGTGTAGTACCCATGCTGAAATGGTGCAGTGGGATGGTCAGGATAAGAATGTCCCATGGTGATAAGGGTTGGTACTCACTTCTTTCTCTAGGGTGAGCAACTCCATCTCTGGATGGTTCGGTGGCCTTCAATATGTTGACAACTCGCCTTTCTGGTGGAGCAGATGAGATGTACTACATATTTGTCAATTGTGTCTCCACCTAAGAATAGTTTTTTTATACTGTTCTGGTGCTTAATCCATGATGGAGGGCTACTTCGTCATTTTGCTAGTTTCAAAACAATGTCTCAGTTATAAAATATGTATTGACTGTTTGTGGGCTACTCCCTCCATTCCATAATGTCGTGCATATAGATTTTTTAAGAAGTCAAAACTCACGAACTTTAACCAAGTTTGTGGAGAAAAATATTTACATATAGAATGCCAAACATATATCATTAGATTCATTATATTATGTAGTTTCATATTTTATATATTTGGTATATCGTAGATACAAAATCAAAAAGAGTTATACACACTACAATGTGTTACAGAGGGAGTATTTTTCAGTCGTGTCTCCACATGAGGATTGTGTTTTTTAATACCATACTCATGCTTTATCCGTGGCGGAGGGCTACTTCGACATTTTGCTAGTTTTAAAACAATGTATTAGTTGTAAGAAATATCGTAGTTGATTGACAGACATTGAACATGTTTATCTATTGCGGGGAACAAGAATATCTCACTGACAACTTTGTGGAAAATTCCAAAGAATTTGTGCATGGTTAGTCTAAAACTCGTATGCTTTGAGATAACATTATAGCTAGTTGTGGCCCTTATTGCGGCTTACTCACCGCCGAATGCTTTGTTGTCAAATCATTCATCTTCAAGGTTGTCTTATCTCGATTGATACATTCCCCTTTACTTCATTATTTTTCATTGTTGTTTCAATCACCTTTGAAGCAGTACTGACACCATCCTAACCCTAACCCTAGCCATCATGGGTATTGCATTTTTCTATTGATGTAGCGGAATCGAGATGACCCATTTAGTGAATTGAGTGGCCAAGCATTACAATTTACCTTTGCTTTTATAATCCACCCCATTACTTGTTATTGTGTATTTTACGAATGTGGTCCCAATGGAAATCATTGCCATTCCGATGATATGTGGACAACTTGCTTTTCTGTAGCAGACGAGGTCTATTGTATATTTGTTAGTTTGTGTCTCCACCTAAAGATTGCACTTTTTTGCATACCGTTCTGGTGCTTTATCCATGGTGGGGGGCTACTTCCAAAATTTCCCCCTAAATTCTTTGTTTGTTTTCTGTTGTTCATATTACTGTTATTTCAGTACCTTTATGCCCGCGTCTGAGAGTTTCTTAAATTATTAAAATTAGACACTTTCTCTGTGAAAGAGTGGTGTCTCTCTTTAAGACGGTACAGACGCAGGCGGTAAATACATATGCACATACACACATCCCTATGAACGCTGGCACACACAATCTACCCTTATGAACACCTTTGAAAGATTGAGCTGGGACATCATCTTGAGATTGATGAAATCATTACAGATACCTTCGTAGTTGACAGGATAACAAGTCATCACTGAACAAACATCGCCTTCTAAAATAAATCAAAAAATGCAAGAATCAGTGCCAAGTCTAGGATTTGAATCTAGTGGGGCTGGTTTCACCACACAGAATCTAATAATCTGAGCTAGCCTCAATTCGCAGCATTATCTTTTCTTATAGGAAAATTTACTTTAAGAGTACAAGTGAAATTCACTAGAACAAAAAAGGACCAATGAAGATCTGAAATTTTGAAAGAACACTGCGGGAATTCGACTCGAGGGGACTGGCTAAGATGAAGATCGAAATGATCTACAAGTAAAAACTTACCCAAATGATAAATACCATGCGTTAGGTGCGTGGCACTTCGAGCCTGACGTTTTTTTACGTCATTTTTAATCATGCAAAGATGGCAAATTCCAACGGCACATGGTAAGTTTCTGTCAAAAATAAACTGAAGCACGAAAGTTGCCACGCTTAACAACTAAATTTGTCAGCCTCGCATCATTAAAATTGTCATAAAAACGTTCGAAGTTGCCCCGTGCTCGTAACTCATGTGTGACACGTATCAAGTCGAGCAATCCATAGAAAAGGGACCTCCGAGCGAAGAAGGGCACCGGTATTAATTTTCTGCAACATCTCCATGTATTTTCCGAATCAATACGACTACACATTGTCCATCGATTCATGCTCATTTCCGCCAGATATTTTTTTTGCGAAAATTGCTGCTACAGTTGCTGGATACGGCTCGTCGGTCAAAGAATTGTGAAACTTGCACCCGGTATTTGCGATTGGTAAAGGAACGCCTCCAACATAGCCAGCCGCCGCCTCCCCAAAACTAGGGTTCTTTGCATCCCACTAGCATCGGCGTCGGTCCGTCCCGTCTCCGGTGGCCTTAGGGCCATGGAGGCGGAGTGGGTCTCGGCCCTTGCCGGTGGGAGAGCTTCGTTTTCATATCTTTTATCGAGCTTTGTTAGGGTTTGTGTTCTGCTCAGGAAGGCGAGACAGCGGCGGCTCCCTGAAGATGGAATAAAGGTCTCCCTGTCTAGTCCCTGTTCCGGTGATGCATGTAGCATCATCGGTGGGCGTGTGAAGGTGTGTCTCCGGCGGATCTGTCTTTGGTGGATTTGCTCGAATCTGTTCGTCGTTCGTGTCAGTGGCGGAGCTAGCTTTTGACGACAGGGTGGTCCGCCCCCCAATTTTTTTTGATAACTAATATGGCATGTGAACATTCTAACTAATTATCAATAGGACAAAGAAATAGATCTATATGGTCTTACGAACACACTAAAATTCACAATTCGATCTCAGTTTTGCATAAAGAAGCCTACATAGTAAATAGTACATGGCTGCCATGAAGGTATCAAATAGAAACACTGACCATAGTACATACCTTGAGAAGTTCAAAAAGACTATGTTTCTGGCCTACGCTTTTGCATTGCCATGAAGGTATCAATTATGTCATCTTCATTCACCTCAGAGAAAGCATCCCTCTCAATGTATGTAACTAGGCAATCATCCAAAAGACTATCACCCATCTTATTTCTCAACTTGCTCTTGACTATACTCATGGCAGAAAATGCTCTCTCAACGTTTGCCGTTGCCACCGGTAGAATCAATACAAATTTTAAAAGCAAGTACACCAAATGATGAACTATGTGTCTCCCTGTTTGAACAAGCTTAACCGAGAGATCAACAAGATTTCCAAGGCCTTGGAAGTTATCATTATTTCTCATGTCATCAATATAGTTATCAAGTTGTAGTTCAAGGTGTATCAAGTTGGCACTTGAAAAGTCTTTGGGATAAAATTCAGCAAGTCTTCGTACCTAGTGTGAATCAAAAGAAACAAATGAGTTGAAGAGATTCAATACCAATTTTGAAAGAAATACAAATTTTAGAAGCAAGTTTGCATACCTTTTGTGCATCAAAAGCAGCAAATGAGTTGGCGGGATTCAAAGCAGACATACAAGATAGCAATTCCATATTGATATCATCAAACCGATTTTCAAGCTCTTGACTAATTTGATCAATGACTCCAAGAAAAACTTCTCTTCTAAAGTGATCATCATTTGTTTGGGGTCGAGCAAACCGTGTTGATCTTCCATAAGGCACATAATTATCTTCCATTGTAGAACTTGAATGCCATGCTTGTTACAAAATAGTGTGACCTTTTGCAAAAATGCCACCCACCCATTAGACCTAAGTTCTTGTATTCTACCTTTTGCAGTTCTAACAAGTGCCATTGCAGTAAGAATATCTTGGTCCCTTCTTTGCAAACAATCAGACAAATCACTTGTGTATCCAAGAATGACAAGCATCAAGTGTGCATTGAAAATAAAGTCAAATGACTCAAACACTCCAATAATAGTATGAATTTTGGGCCAATCACTTCTTTGTGAAGCATCTTGTCCAAGAGTTATGAGCACATCATGGATAGTGGGATAGATAGCAATAATGTTCAGAACAATTTTGTAATGAGAGCCCCGCCGAGTATCACCAGGCCTAGGTAACCCCATCTCTTGATTCAAACCACTCCCGGTTTGTAACTCACCACATTCAAGTAGTTTCATGATATTGTGAAGTCTAGCATCTCGAAGCATGTCATGACGCTTACAGGACACTCCAATAACATTCAGTAATAAATACACTCGATCAAAAAACCACACACCATTTCCCTTGGCAACAGCAACAAGAATTAGCTGGAGTTGATGTGCAAAACAATGAATATAATAGGCAGAAGGTGACTCTTTCATGATCAATGTTTTCAGTACTTTAATTTCCCCTCTCATATTACTAGCCCCATTATATCCTTGCCCATGAATTTGAGTTATAGTCAAACCATGATCATTAAGTAAAGTTGCAATTGCTTCCTTAAGTGAAAATGAAGTAGTGTCACTTACATGAACAACTCCAAGAAAGTGCTCACGCGACCTTCCTACTTTATCACCAAAATGCAAGCACAAAGCTAGTTGTTCTTTATGTGATACATCACTAGACTCATCAGCTAGAATGGCATAGTGCTCATCACCAAGTTCATCAATAATTTGCTTCCTAGTAAGTACTGCACAACATTGAATAAGTTGATGTTGTATCTGATGAGAAGTCAATTTGCAGTTACCTGGTGCATTCTTCAAAACATACTTATTCACCTCCTCACTATTTGTTGCAAGCCACTTCAATAGCTCAAGGAAGTTTCCTCTATTGCTAGACTGTTCACTTTCATCATGCCCACGAAATGCCAATCCTAGATGAAGAAGAAACTGCAAGCATCTAAGTGAATACTTCAACCTCATCTTGTAAAGACGTAGATCCTCACTATTTACCTTCACATAATCATCAATTGCTGCACGAGGATTCACAAATAAGTTATATCTCTCTTGAGCTGCATTGTGCACACTTGTTACGCAACCAACATGCTTAAGAAGAGCATCCTCTCTATTCCAATTACTCCAACCACCATCAGTAAATGCATTAGTACCCTTACCACTAGTTTTTTTCTCTTTGAACAAGTAACATACAAAGCAAAATGCAAATTCCTTCTTGATACTATATTCAAGCCAACTATGATTAGGAAGCCACAAAGGATTGAATGAACGCTCTCTACTCCCAATTGTTCTTTTTTTAAAGTTATGTGCATAAGGTTTGAATGGCTTTTTAAGGATATATGCTCTTCGAACTGCATCTTGATCATTGACGGGATAAATTCCAATGGGTAGCCTTTCCCCAGGATCATGTTTAAGATGACTAAAATCATAAACCGGTGGCGATGGCGGTGACACATCTTCAGTTTGCTCTATGGTCACATTCGACATAGACAATATTGGTTCTTCACTTTGCTCTTCATTCGCAATCGGCATACACACAACTTCGCTGGTTTACTCTTCAGCCACGCCCGACATATTCTCCGCCTTCTTCTTCTTCCCTATTTTCATAGCTTCTCTCTGGAAAAGAGAAACAATGTCTCCAACCCTCTTCATTTTTCAATAAATCTGCAAGAAAACTACTTTCTATCAATAAAGCTAATTGGGTATTTTGTCTGTGTTCATGTAGTGGATAGCATTGGGTAAAAAAAACAAACCCTAAATCAGAAATTTGAGAATTTTGGTACCTTAAATGGGACTATTCTAGTTTCTGCAGATTGGTTAATGAGCAAGCAAAGTAGCAATTAGCAAACTGCCCGGATTTGCAGCTGGAGCAAGGCCATGAGGGCAGGGGTGCTGGATAGCCGGCCGACGGCAGCAGAGAGCAGCCACAGCATGATGCAGGAAGGGCGAGGGCGAGGGGCACAGCATGAAAGGGGCGGGGGGGGCGCAGCAGGCAGGCGAGGGCCGAGCGGGCGGGCGGGAGGACCGGCTATCCGTACGACGAGGCGACTGCGTGGGGTTCGCGGGGCGTGGGCGTGCGTTGGGGACTAGGGCGTCGGGACGAGGAACCTGGCTGGACTAGGCGCCTGCGCTAGTGTTTATTGGGCCGTCATTTTTTTCTGGCCCACAAGTATGAGTAGGTATGTAGCATGTCTCAAAATCCCAGGGTGGGCGCGCCCACCTCGCCACCCCAGACGTCCGCCATTTGGTTCGTGTGTCTTGTGTTAGATCCTTTTGATCTACACTCTTCATCATGGCGGTTGCTGTTCAGTGCGTTGGTTCTATGGGACCTTAGCACGACGACTTCCCGACTGTCTACTACAACAAGGTTTGCCCGGTTCTGATGAGGGAGGGGCGATGATAGCGGCGCGCCTTCGGCTCGCTTCAGTGTTTGTAGTCATCGCTAGGTGGTCTACGGATCTGAATGTAATTTTTATTGTTTTTAGAGTTCGTTATACTACCATGATTGAAGATAAATAGATTAATTTTTTTTCCGAAAAAAGTATTTGCGATTGGCAACCCGACGAATCTAACCCCCGAGATTAGCCAATTACATGTGCAGTTGGGCATGCAAATTAGGATGGCAGCACATCCATCCATCCATCCTTCGCGAGGAAGACACACGTGAGCGCGTGACGATCGAGGAGGTTAAATTAGTCGCCAATCGGCAATCATTGTACACTTGCATGAGAATCTTCTCTGATCGCGTACGGCGTATCTCTACTGTCGATTTTACAGGCATCACGAAAAGGTTCTTCACATACTCTTTTCATTTACTTACATAAGATAAGATAAGACCACTATGAAATATACATTTTACATCTATACAAGGCCATCAACAGTAATCGAGAAAAAATTAATGATATTTTCTCATATATTTGCATGCATGCAATCATAATGATAGTCATCTACTTCCTCTACTCATTTTCCTTGCATGCATGCGGTTTGTTAATGATCCCAATAAACAAAAAGAAATCCTCTCAAGAAAAAATGAAAAGAAAACTGACTGGCATTAAATTCTACATTGGTACCTGCAATCTATATTTATGGCCTTGTATATAAAAATGAAGAAAGTACTAGATAATCTCGGTTAAGTACTCTCCATCCAATAATATAAGACGTTTTGACACTATGTAGTGTCAAAAAACGTATCATCAGCCAAAGGTTGAAGTGACAAGACAATCAACTTTTCAACAAGATCAAGACTTCTTCCAAGAGGGGAACTAGGAAAAAGGAAAGAAAAGAAAAGCTGCAGAATGTAATGCACGCACTAGTATCTACTCCCTCCTTCCGGTGAAGAGTGTACATCTAGAAATTTTATGAAAAATTATGGAGTAAAGTAAAAAAATGCATTGGAAAGATGCATGTCACCATCTCTCACTAGTAGAAAAACTACTTTACGTGAGACACATTAGTCCCGGTTTGTAAACGGAGCGGCACTAATGTGACCATTAGTGCTGGTTCCAATGGCTAGGCGGGCGGGCATCATTAGTCCCGGTTCGTGTTGAACCTCTAGTACCGGTTCGTACCACGAACCGGGACTAAAGATGTGGTAGCAGGCTGGTGTCAGGCTGGGGCCCCACCAGCCCCTTTAGTCCCGATTCGTGGCATGAACCGGTACTAGAAGCTCACCTTTAGTCCCGGTTTGTGTCATGAACCGGGACTAAAGGTTTTCCTATATAAACCCTTCGTCCAGCCTGCGATCGAGCTCTCTGTTCTTCCCCTTTCCTCTCCTATCTGTTCTTCGCCAAAGCTCGAGCTCATCCTTCATTTTGCCCAAAATTTGTCAAGATTTGAAGGCCCCCTGTCGGTGTCAAAACCGGCGGATCTCGTAGGGGGTCCCGAACTGTGCGTCTAGGCGGATGGTAACAGGAGACAAGGGACACGATGTTTTTACCCAGGTTCGGGCCCTCTCGATGGAGGTAAAACCCTACTCCTGCTTGATTAATATTGATGATATGGGTAGTACAAGAGTAGATCTACCACGAGATCAAAGAGGCTAAACCCTAGAAGCTAGCCTATGGTATGATTGTTGTTCATCCTACGGACTAAAACCCTCCGGTTTATATAGGCACCGAATAGGGTTAGGATTACACAGAGTCGGTTACAATGGTAGGAAATCTACATATCCGTATCGCCAAGCTTGCCTTCCACGCCAAGGAAAGTCCCATCCGGACACGGGACGAAGTCTTCAATCTTGTATCTTCATAGTCCAGAGTCCGCCAAAGGCTATAGTCCGCTATCCGGACACCCCTAATCCAGGACTCCTCAAGAGCCCTGAACCAGCTTCAATGACGACGAGTCCGTGCGCATATTGTCTTCGCATTGCAAGGCGGGTTCCTCCTCCGAATACTTCATAGAAGATTTTGAACACAAGGATAGTGTCGGCTCTGCAAAATAAGTTTCACATACTACCGAGAGAGAATAATATTTACACAAGTTCAATCACGACGATTCTCGCAGCGTGACATCACACCACGGCCAAGCCTTTATTGAATCGTTTTCTTGTCCCACCTCGGTAGCGTTTAGCGAGGCGGTTTCCTTGGCACGTCTTGTCAAAGCGGAGATCGTGTCCCCTTATTCTGGGATTCTCATTAATACGGGCGTGGGTAACCCAGTCGTGCCCGTTGGCACGCCTCTTCTATCGAATCACGAGTCCCGAGCGGTCACGGGAGGGCTCTGGTATTCAACCTCTTTATAAAGAGACCAAGGTCCCGCTCTTTTTTCTCAATCTCAATCGAATCCGCCCCTCGCTTCGAGTCCCAACACCCAAAGCTCCAGATTCAGGCGCTTCGGACCTTCGATGATGTCCGGCTCCGACCTTCAAGGCTGGTGGATGCCTTCCTCCGTCACGGAAGAAGACGTCCTAAAGCTAAGAGATGCCAGGTATCTAACCGGCGAAATCTCGCATAGGCTGCCTGCCCAAGGGTAGGTTATTCCCTTTCCCAAGCCCGATGAAAGCGTGGTGTTCACGTCTCACTTCCTTCGGGGGCTAGGTTTCCCGACGGACCCCTTCGTGAGGGGGCTCATGTTTTATTACGGGCTGGAATTTCACGACCTGGATCCGGAGTCCATCCTCCACATCTCATCGTTCATCGTCAGTGTCTGAAGCCTTCCTCCGCATTACCCCACACTTCGGATTGTGGCTCAAAACCTTCAAGGTGGAGCGAAGATGATCAAGGGCAATAGGCAGAGTCGGAGGGCTGTTATAAGCAAGAATCTTGACGCTCCATGGCCCGAGGGCTCTTTTCAAGAGGAGCTCAGTCTATGGCAACAAGAGTGGTTTTATATCACAGCTCCCAGGGGCACCAAATGGGTGGCGCCACCTGCCTTTCACTCGGGGTCCTCCACCGCGGCTGGCGTCATGGGTCAATAAAGGGCTTGACAGGGGGCCGTCCAAGGACGTGCCCTTGTTGCAGGGCCGTATTTGAGACCTCCGAGAGAGAGAGATCAATCTGGTCATAGTAGCGCAGGTCATGCTGATTCGTCACATCCTGCCCTGCAAACGTCGCCCCCTCCACCTGTGGGAGTTCAATCCGGAGGGACCACGAGCTCTTCAACATTTTATGGGCGCAATGCCCGTGGAGATGTACAAACTGTTCTTCAGATCACAAGCAATGTGTCCGGACTTGACCGAGGACGCAGGTCTGAGCTGCAATCGCCCGGATGCTCAAGTAAGTAGTCCCGTACCCGGGCACGCTAACCGTATATTTATCATAAACTTGCCCTTAAAAGAGTTGTCCCTTAAACAGGAGTGGATAGCGAAAGCAAAACTGATCAGGTGTCCGGCCCCCCTCCCTGAGACCACACCGGATCCCATGTTAACCAAGATGCTGGAGGCTGCGCCTTTAGAAGAAGGCAAAGGGGGGAACAAGGAAGCTACTGCCTCCGTGAAGGAGGTTATCAAGAAAGGAGGGATCGAGAATCCCTCCATCCAAGGGGAGAAGAGGACCGCCTCTGAAGATCCGGAGACCAAGGCCTCAAAGCTGGAAGAAATCTTCGCCAGAGGGTCTGCTGGCGGAAGATACCCGTCCGCATTATTTCCCCAAGGAGATCAGCCCTCCAGCGAGCCGTAAGTAGAGAGGGGAGTTTATAAAATAAGAGACATCCCTGTTTTATTTCTGAAGATGACCGAAATTTTACCTTGTAGTTTGGATCTCAGCCCTTCTCGTGAGCTCGTCGTCGTGGGATCTTCGTTCGGAGATGATGGAGAGCGGGCGCCTCCCCTGCCGTACCGCCTAGCGAGGCAGACGATCCTGAGGTGTCGTCGCGGAGGGTTTCTCCGAATCCGGCAGGGGTGGAGGGCGGTCGTAGGGCCCCCCAGAGCCTTCCATGTTCGGCCTTCGAAAAGGGCCATCGGACGAGTCTGGCACCTCCTGGTGCACGGTCGGAGGAGTTGAAGGATCTGCTCGGGCGAGTGTCTATCTCAGAGGATCACCGTGCATTGATGGGTACGGTGATTGAAAAATTTCGTCCGTGGAAGCGGGTTGTATGAGGCCGCCGGGGAGTTTCTTGACGGGTTTTGAGGTACGATGCAATGATGTACCTTTTGACGGTTCCGCATATATAAGATGCGCCTGTGTAGATAGTAGCCCTCGAGACTCGGTGCGTTGTCAAAAATGACAGCGTGCGAGGATCATAATCGAATATAATATGTCGCCCTTCCTATGTAGGTGGCGGGGCGTCCGGTGGCTAGCCGGACTGATGAATTTGCCGAACTAAAGCGGCAACTTGACGTGGCGGATGCCGACATCGCACTTGTCAATAAGCGGCTTGAGGAGTCACAAGGTATGCGGTTTCTCCATGGACACCTGGTAAGGGAGCTTGATGCCCGTGCCTTACAACATGTATGCTTGATGCAGATGGTGCGGCTGTGATGGAGAACCTTCGGGCAGAGCTTGCCCGAGCCAAGGAGCAGGCCAGAAAAAGTTATGCGGCTGCCTTAAAGGTGGCCGAAGAGCTAAAAGCCGAACAGGCGGCTCACTGCCGAAGCAAGAAGGAAATGGCCGAGATGGCCGTGAAGTTGAAGAATGCTACCGACCGTTGCGAACTTGTTAAAAAAGAAGGTCGAGCGGAGCAAGAGGACCTGAAGAAGGCCACCACCGAGGCCTAGGATGCTCGCTCTGCGATGAGAGCTATGAAGGAGGAGCTGCGTCAGGCCGGAGATATCGCGGCTGGAAAGCCCTTTCTGCTGCGGAGGAAGTTCACGGATCCTAAATATGCTCAGTTGGACCGGCTGTGGAGTAGTGAGGATGCTTATCTGGACTTGGCGGCGAGTGCCGCGGACGCGGCCGAACACTTCGGAGATCAAAAGGATCATGAGATGGAGGAGCTTTTTTGGTCGCAGTTCCATAATCCAGAGCGTCCACTTCCATTAACTGATCATTTGGCCGAATGGGCGGAGCTGAATAGGTTGTCCGGACTTGCCATGAAGAATGTCGTGACTCATTTATGGCCGAAAAGGCCCGAGCCGAAGAGTTATTTTGGCTTGGTGCAACAGTTCCTTGGTGCGGTGCCGCATATCAAAGCAATGAGGCGGTCAACATGTATAGAGGGTGCACGGATGGCTCTTGCCCGTGTCAAGACATACTGGGCGGAGATGAAGGCCACCGATGTTGCATCCCAAGATTCGGACGGAAGCCGAGTACCTGTCAAGCACTATTCTCAGGAAGTTCTGCAGGGCGTTCGTTTAATAGAGACACAGTGCTCGAAGGATATTATGTTCGAATAACATGTATTATTGTGAAACAATGTTTTGATGGAATATAAAAGCTTTTTATACTTGTGCCTTCAAGAATTAAAATACCTCCTGTGCGGCCGTTTAATGTATACGTGTATATAACCTGAAAGATGGCAGTCTTTGGCTTCAGCCCCCATGCATATAATGCAGGGGTGTTTGTAGAAAGCGCCTTTTCACACTTGATCCAACGTCTTGGTCCTACAAAGGAGGTGATAGCGCAACAAACTAGGCAACCAGACTATAATGCTTTATCACTTTCACTTAGCCATAGGAGTTCGACAGTGGGGCCACTATATAGCCCCTAGGGGCACCGCGCTCACCAATTCGGGCGCCGATGTGCTCGACCGAAGCGACCCTTCGTCAATGCGGAGGAATTCTAAAGATTCGGTGGGTCATCAGTGGTTGACCAGTCTCACGCTATATCATGACGGTCGGTTTTCGGCTTTCTCTCTTGAGGTGCTCGCTTTGGCGAACCGGGGCACAATCGCGATAGTTCTCCGGTGCCACATTAGCCGATAGAGCGGAGCGTAAGGCAGCAAAACACAGGAGCCGCAAACCCAACATTTGACCAAAGACATGATTCGAGCTGATGCATATAAGGCCTAACTCGAGACGCGAACACTCCCTAAGGTATTCGGTCTTTATGAAAACTGGTGAATAATCGCCCTTGGTAATAAGCCCACGGTGTCCAGTGCACGCGAAATTCGGCGTGGCCTATGCCAAAACGCCAGCCTCCTCCTCGGTTATAGCAAGAAACGGGGATGTGTATCAACAAGAGACAGTAAAAAGGTTTATGCAGGGTCTTAATCTAAAAGAATCCTTGCAGCGGGTCCCTCACTGCACGTCTCACGCTGTGTCTCCGTTGTGCCGTATCACGGGCCGGTGTAGCATGGTGTTCATCTGTAAAAACGAGGAACTTAGTTGAAAAAGGTCGATGCGAAAATGTACGTTATATTAAATAAATGAAGTACAATTCAAAAATGAATAAAATTGAGCTTTATGGTCTCTTGTTGCGGAGCCTTATGCGGGGTATGTGTCTAGTAAGCCCTTGTATGTTTCTGTTGGACTCGTCCGGCCGTGTCCGGTCCAGACGACCTGTCTAAGTGCTTTTATTGATGAAGCCAGTTTATTGTGTGGCTGTCAAGGCAACCACACGATTTTCCGGACTCAAGGAACCCTCGATGTTTCCTTTTAATGAGATGATGCCGCATGGACCGGGCATTTTAAGTGTACGAGATGCATAATGCGGTATTGCATTAAAGCGGGCGAAAGCTTCGCGTCCCAATAGTGCTTGATAGCTACTTGTAAATGGGGCGAGGTGGAAGGTTAACTTTTTGCGGCGGAAGTTGTGGGGTGAGCCGAACACAACTTCTAGCAGTAGAGAACCCGTACAATGGGCATATGGGCCTGGCATTACCCCTTGAAAGGAAGTGTTGCTACGATGAAATTTGGTTGAGTCTATCCCCATTTTGCGGATTGTGTCCTGATATAGCAGGTTTAGATCACTGCCGTCGTCCATTAGGACTTGTGAAAATTGGAGTCCGCCAATTATCGGATCTAATATCAAGGTAGTCCAACCTGCATTCCGTATACTATGGTCGAAGGTGATTGGTTTTAACAACCAGTGGCGGGACTCCTCCGGGATAGGCCGTATGGTGCGTACCTCTATGGGCGCCGCTCTATTTTTCCCTTTTGTCACGTGAAGTGAGTTTACTGTTTTGATTTCCTATGGGAAATTCTTTTGTTTTCCGGTGCTCTGCTTTTGGGGTTCGTCATCGTCCTCGCTTGGTGTGTCGAGCCCCTTGTGTTCGGCGTTGAGTTTTCTGGACTGCTTGAAGACCCAACAATCTCGGTGGGTATGGTTTGCGGGCTTCCCGAATCTTGTGGATTTGGCATATCTTGTCCAAGATTTTGTTTAAGTTAGATAGCTCGTCCTGTTATCCTTAAGGGCAGCTTTTATAATTCTGCCGAGAGCTTTTGAATCCGGCGTTGACGCCGTGCTCTTGGGATGTTTCCCTTGGTCCGACGCTGGTCCTTGCTACGTCGTGGTTTCCCGTTTCCATCCTGACTTCGGATGTACTTGGGTCGCTGGTGCTGCATCTTGCTAGCCAGCTATCCCCTCCCGCGCAAAAGCGGGTCATGAGGCTTGTTAATGCGGCCATTGTTCTTGGCTTTTCTTGGCCGAGGTGTCTGGCGAGCCATTCGTCTTGGACGTTGTGTTTGAAAGCTGCTAAGGCTTCAGCGTCCGGACAGTCGACTATTTGGTTCTTTTTAGTAAGGAATATGTTCCAAAATTTCCGAGCTGACTCTCCGGGTTGTTGAGTTATGTGACTTAAATCGTCGGCATCCGGAGGTCGGACATAGGTCCCTTGAAAATTTGCCCAAAAAGCATCCTCGAGCTCCTCCCAACTTCCAATGGTGTTTTCGGGAAGGCTTTTAAGCCAATGCTGGGCTGGCCCTTTGAGCTTGAGGGGTAAGTATTTTATGGCGTGGAGATCATCTCCTCTAGCCATGTGTATGTGGAGGATGTAATCCTCAATCCAGACTCCAGGGTCTGTTGTTCCGTTGTATGCCTCTATGTTTACGGGCTTGAATCCCGCTATAAATTCATAGTCCAGCACCTCATCGGTGAAACATAGGGGGTGTGCGGCACCCCTTTATTTAGGTGTACCGTGATGTTCGGATACTTGATGTGTTGCATTGCTTACTAGAGCTTGCTTTCTTGGCCCGTAGATAGATCTAACTGGGCCATCTTTTTGATGCGAATCCCTGTGCGGATCGCGTCTTTGGCTTGTGTGCGGCGCCGTTTGCGCTCTGTTTGCCATGGGGTCGTCCATCCGACCGGTGGCCTCTTTGTTTTTGATTGCGGGGCTCTCACGGCCTCCTCATCAAATTCAGGCAGTAGTTTTCGCTTTGGGTAGCTCTTCGTTCGCGATCGTCGCCGTATTTGTCTCGGTGTTGAGTACTTCGCTCCATCTGATTCTCGAGTACATCTTCCGCTGTTTTGAGCTTCCGCTTCGCTTTTTCAGGCTACGTGCGATGGCGGCGAGCCTTTGTGGAGGTTCTTCGCTCCGAGAACTTGTCCGGCGTGAGATCGTCCGGACTGTTATCTTCGTCGGGGACGGGTTGTTTATCCAGATTGTCCTGTTCGGACGGTTGCTCGATAGCATGTTCATCGTCCACCGGTTCGCCCTGCTCTATGGCTAGGTCTGTATGGCTGTTTTCTTTGTCGAGGCGGGACTTTGAGCGGCGCTTACATTGCCGTTTTGGCTGCTTTTCAAGGGAATGATCCTTCGTAGCGTCCCGTTGTTCCTCATCGTCGCTTCCTTTAGGTGTGTCCACCATGTATACATCGTGAGATGAGGTGGTTCTCCAGTGCCCTATAGGCGCTGGTTCATGTTCCTCCCCTAAATCGTCGTCCATACCGTTGATGTCTTCGGAGTCAAAGTCGAGCATGTCGGTTAAATCATCGATAGTGGCTACGAAGTGGGTGGTGGGTGGGCTTTGAATTTCTTCATCGTCCGCATCCCAACCTTCCTGACCATAATCCGGCCAGGGCTCTCCTGATAAAGAGAGAGACTTTAGTGAATTCAGGATATCGCCAAAGGGCGAGTGCTGAAAGATGTCCGCGGCAGTGAATTCCATGATCAGCGCCCAATCGGATTCGATTGGCGGGGGTGTGGAAGGCTCGGAGTCCGACACCTTGGAGTTACGAGCTTCGCCAAAGGACGGGGTAGGTGTACGGCTCAGTCACCGTAGAGATCGCAGCCCCCGAGGCGGTGTCATGCCACCCGTCCTCGATCGGCGCGGTCGTCTTCGAGCTAAAGGTCGGAGCGGACATTGGTGCGGCCTCCAGGACACTGTTCGGCGACAGAGCTAGATCATGCCCCTCGTGACAGTGTAGCACGCTTGGCTGTGGCTCGAACCCGTCGAAGATCAAGTCTCCGCGGATGTCAGCCGTGTAGTACAAACTTCCAAATCTGACCTGGTGGCCAGGGGCGTAGCTTTCAATCTGCTCTAGATGGCCAGCGAATTGGCCCTGATGCAAAGCCGCCGAATCTGAAGATCTGTCCGGGAGAAAAGTCTCACCACAGGCGCATCGTCGTTGATGATCGGAGGAGCCATCGGGCCTAAGGATGGCGACACGAGGAACTCTCAATGAAAGCACCAATGTCGGTGTCAAAACCGGCGGATCTCGGGTAGGGGTCCCAACTGTGCGTCTAGGTGGATGGTAGCAGGAGACAAGGGACACGATGTTTTACCCAGGTTGGGCCCTCTCGATGGAGGTAAAACCCTACTCCTGCTTGATTAATATCAATGATATGGGTAGTACAAGACTAGATCTACCACGAGATCAAAGAGGCTAAACCCTAGAAGCTAGCCTATGGTATGATTGTTGTTCATCCTACGGACTAAAAAACCCTCCGGTTTATATAGGCACCGAAGAGGGTTAGGGTTACACAGAGTCGGTTACAATGGTAGGAAATCTACATATCCGTATCGCCAAGCTTGCCTTCCACGCCAAGGAAAGTCCCATCCGGACACAGGACGAAGTCTTCAATCTTGTATCTTCATAGTCCAGGAGTCCGGTCAAAGGCTATAGTCCGGCTATCCGGACACCCCCTAATCCAGGACTCCCTCACCCCCATCCATCCAAGTGATCACAAAGGTTAGCAACTTTGTCCTTTTATCTCTCATTACTAGATTAGCTCTTGCAATGCTCTATAATTATAAGTATAGTGATTTGTGGGTTTTAGTTTGGGAGTAATTATATGTGGTTGTTTATTCTATTTATACGCAATTTGAGCTCAAATTAACTCTTAGTTTACATATATAGGTGTGATTTACTCAGTGCCTTCCCGTCCCCGTCCTAACCACCGTCAATTGCCCGCACGTCCCGTCGCTGGCACCACCTTGGTGAGCCTCTTGTTCTTATATTTTTTTATAAAAGAAATCATGTTTGTGTGATTTAGATATATAGTTACCTATATAATTTTCTTACCAGTATGTTGTTTGTTATACATAGTGGCATGGTTTTGATATCCGTCCCCGTCGGCCCTCGTCCGCTTTATGATTCGAATGTGGTATATTCTCTTTTGTAACTATTTGTTGCATTTAGTGTTTATGACAAATTATGCCCATCAAGTTGACATAGATATTTTTATCTAAGAGGTATGTGAACCTGAAATTCCAACCGAACCTCTTGTCGAGAGGTTAAATTTAGTTGAAAAAGAAAACGAGTATTTGAAAGAAAAAATGAAAAGAATTGAAGAAGAGAAGATGAAACTAGAGTTGTATGTTGCCGATGTCGTCGATGATCACAAGATCAAGATGGAGAAAATGAACTTGAAGATTAGAAAGATTAGAAAATATGCCATTGATAGTGAGGCTTGGTATCATTATGCTGTTGGATCAATTGTTACCTTAGTTGCAATCTTGATCGCATTTGTTGTTGCATTTAAATGCTTTTGCTAGAGAGTTTGTATGTTGTATGAGAATAAGTGTGTATGAACTTGTATTAATTTGGTATTTTCGGTGTTGTGTAATGAAGATGAGCTGGCAATGGATGTATGATGACCGATGCTCTCCCCAGTTTGTTAATGGCGTGCGTAATTTTCTGCTTGCGGCTGAGGCAAACAAGCGGGCGGGTGGTTTTATGTGTTCTCCATGTGCTGTCTGTAAGAATGATAAAAAATACTCTAATTCAAGAACCATTCACGTCCACCTGTTTGAGTCCGGTTTCATGCCCCACTATAATGTTTGGACCAAGCATGAAGAAATAGGGGTCCTAATGGAAGAGAATGAATAAGAAGAGGACGATGACAACTATCCTGACCATGGGTTCCCTAAATACGATGGTACAACAATGGGGGAAGAAGCTGAGCCGGCAATGCGGGAAGAAGCTGAAGAAGAGGCATCAGATGAGCCTGCTGATGATCTTGGTCGGGCCATTGCCGATGCAAAGAGAAACTGCACAACTGAAAAGGAGAGGCTGAAGTTGTAACACATGTTAGAGGATCACAATAAATTGTTGTACCCAAATTGCGAAGCGACAAGAAAAAGCTGAGCACCACACTGGAATTGCTGCGATGGAAGGCAGAGAATGGTGTATCTGACAAGGGATTTGAAAAATTGCTGGTAATGTTAAAGAAGATGCTTCCAAAGGACAATGAATTGCCCGACAATACGTACGAAGCAAAGAAGGCTGTCTGCCCTCTAGGATTAGAGGTGCAGAAGACACATGCATGCCCTAATGACTGCATCCTCTACCGCGGTGAGTAGGCCCGGTATGCAGTGAAATGCACTATAAGATCAGCTGCGATGACCCTGATGATGTTGAGGGCGAGCGCCCCAAGAATAAGATTCCTGCCAAGGTGATGTGGTATGCTCACCACGGTTGAAACGTTTGTTCCAAAACAAAGATCATGACAAATTGATGCGATGGCACAAAGAAGACCGTCGGGAAGTTGAGAGTACCAGCTGGCGGGTCACAGTGGAGAAGAATTGAGAGAAAGTGGGAGGACTTTGCGGATGACGTAAGGAACATATGGTTTGGTCTAAGCGTAGATGACATTTATCCTTTTGGGGAGCAGAGCAGCAATCATAGCACCTGGCATGTGACTCTATGTATGTATAACCTTCCTCCTTGGTTGTGCATGAAACATAAGTTCATTATGATGCCAGTGCTCATCCAAGGCCCTAAGCAACCCGGCAACGACATTGATGTGTACCTAAGGCCATTAGTTGAAGTACTCTTACAACTGTGGAATGAAAAAGGTGTACATGTGTGGGATGAGCACAATCCGGAGGAATTTGACCTACATGCGTTGCTGTTTGTGACCATCAATGATTTGCCTGCTCTTAGTAACCTCTCAGGACAGACAAACAAGGGATACCGCGCATGCACGCACTGTTTAGATGATACCGATAGTATATATTTGGATAACTGTAAGAAGAATGTGTACCTGGGACATCATCGATTTCTTCCGAGCAAGCATCCCATAAGAAAGAAAGGCAAGCATTTCAAAGGTGAGGCAGATCACCGGAAGAAGCCTCGCCACCGTACTGGTCGTTATATACTTGATATGGTTAAGGATTTAAAAGTAATCTTTGGAAAGGGTCCTAGCAGACAATCTATTCCGAATGACGCTGACGGACGCGCACCCATGTGGAAGAAGAAATCTATATTTTGCAACCTACCCTATTGGAAAGACCTAGAGGTCCGCTCTACAATCGACGTGATGCACGTGATGAAGAATCTTTGCGCGACCCTGCTTGGCTTCTTGGGCGTGTATGGGAAGACAAAAGATACACCAGAGGCACGGGAGGACCAACAACGTATGCATAGAAAAGACGACATACATCAGGGTCATACCAGCTACGCTCTTACCAAAGAAGAGAAGGAAATCTTCTTTGAATGCGTGCTCAGTATGAAGGTCCAATCTGACTTCTCGTCGAATATAAAGGGAATAATAAATATGGCAGAGAAAAAGTTCCAGAACCTAAAGTCTCATGACTGCTGATGTCTACTACACAACCTTCTTCTTGTAGACGTTGTTGGGCCTCCAAGTGCAGAGGTTTGTAGGACAGTAGCAAATTTCCCTCAAGTGGATGACCTAAGGTTTATCAATCCGTGGGAGGCGTAGGATGAAGATGGTCTCTCTCAAACAACCCTGTAACCAAATAACAAAGAGTCTCTTGTGTCCCCAACACACCCAATACAATGGTAAATTGTATAGGTGCACTAGTTCGGCGAAGAGATGGTGAACAAGTGAAATATGGATGGTAGATATAGGTTTTTGTAATCTGAAAATATAAAAACAGCAAGGTAACTAATGATAAAAGTGAGCACAAACGGTATTGCAATGCTAGGAAACAAGGCCTAGGGTTCATACTTTCACTAGTGCAAGTTCTCTCAACAATAATAACATAATTGGATCATATAACTATCCCTCAACATGCAAAAAAGAGTCACTCCAAAGTCACTAATAGTGGAGAACAAACAAAGAGATTATGGTAGGGTACGAAACCACCTCAAAGTTATTCTTTCCAATCAATTCGTTGGGCTATTCCTATACGTGCCACAAACAGCCCTAGAGTTCGTACTAGAATAACACCTTAAGACACAAATCAACCAAAACCCTAATGTCACCTAGATACTCCAATGCCACCTCAAGTATCCGTGGGTATGATTATACGATATGCATCACACAATCTCAGATTCATCTATTCAACCAACACATAGAACTTCAAAGAGTGCCCCAAAATTTCTATCGGAGAATCAAGACGAAAACGTGTGCCAACCCCTATGCATAGGATCATGGTGGAACCCACAAGTTGATCACCAAAACATACATCAAGTGAATCACGTGATATCCCATTGTCACCACAGATACGCACGGCAAGACATACATCAAGTGTTCTCAACTTTTTAAAGACTCAATCCGATAAGATTACTTCAAAGGGAAAACTCAATCCATTACAAGAGAGTAGAGGGGGAGAAACATCATAAGATCCAACTATAATAGCAAAGCTCGCGATACATCAAGATCGTGCCAAATCAAGAACACGAGAGAGAGAGAGATCAAACACATAGCTACTGGTACATACCCTCAGCCCCGAGGGTGAACTACTCCCTCCTTGTCATGGAGAGCGCGGGATGATGAAGATGGTCACGGTGAGGTTCCCCCTCCTCAGGTGCCAAACAGGTCCCGATTGACTTTTGGTGGCTACAGAGGCTTGCGGCGGCGGAACTCCCGATCTATTCTCGTCTTTGAAGTTTTTAGGGTACGTGGGTATATATGGGTGAAAGAAGTACATTGGTGGACCTCCGGGCTGTCCACGAGGCAGGGGGCGCGCCCTAGGGGGGTGGGCGCGCCCCCACCCTCGTGGGAAGCCCGGGACTTCCCTGGTGAGCTTCCGGTACTCCGTGGGCTTCTTTTGGTCCAAAAATAAGTTATGTGGAGTTTCAGGTCAATTGGACTCCGTTTGATATTCCTTTTGTTCGAAACACTGAAATAGGCAAAAAAACAGCAATTCTGGGCTGGGCCTCCGGTTAATAGGTTAGTCCCAAAAATAATATAGAAGTGTATAATAAAGCCCAATATTGTCCAAAACAGTAGATAATATAGCATGGAGCAATCAAAAATTATAGATATGTTGGAGACGTATCAAGCATCCCCAAGCTTAATTCCTGCTCGTCCTCGAGTAGTTAAATGATAAAAAGATAATTTTTGATGCGGAGTGCTACTTGGCATAATTTCAATGTAATCTTCTTAATTGTGGTATGAATATTCAGATCTGAAAGATTCAAGACAAAAGTTCATATTGACATAAAAATAATAATACTTCAAGCATACTAACTAAGCAATTGTGTCTTCTCAAAATAACATGGCCAAAGAAAGTTCATCCCTACAAAATCATATGGTCTGGCTATGCTCTATCTTCACCACACAAATTATTTAAATCATGCACAACCCCGATGACAAGCCAAGCAATTGTTTCATACTTTTGAAATTCTCAAATCTTTTTCAATCTTCACGCAATACATGAGCGTGAGCCATGGATATAACACTATATGTGGAATAGAATGGTGGTTGCGGAGAAGACAAAAAGGGAGAAGATAGTCTCACATCAACTAGGCGTATCAACGGGCTATGGAGATGCCCATCAATAGATATCAATGTGAGTGAGTAAGGATTGCCATGCAACGGACGCACTAGAGCTATAAGTATATGAAAGCTCAACAAAAGAAACTAAGTGGGTGTGCATCCAACTCGCTTGCTCATGAATACCTAGGGCATTTTGAGGAAGCCCATCATTGGAATATACAAGCCAAGTTCTATAATGAAAAATTCTCACTAGTATATGAAAGTGATATCATAGGAGACTCTCTATCATGAAGATCATGGTGCTACTTTGAAGCACAAGTGTGGTAAAAGGATAGTAGCATTGTCCCTTCTCTCTTTTTCTCTCATTTTTTTGTTTGTTTTTTTTATTTGGGCCTTTTCTCTTTTTATTTTATTTTTATGGCCTATTTTTTTTCTTTCTTTATTTATTTTTCGTCCGGAGTCTCATCCCGACTTGTGGGGGAATCATAGTCTCCATCATCCTTTCCTCACTGGGACAATGCTCTAAAAATGATGATCATCACACTTTTATTTTTCTTACAACTCAACAATTACAACTCGATACTTAGAACAAAATATGACTCTATGTGTATGCCTCCGGCGGTGTACCGGGATATGCAATGATTCATGAGTGACATGTATGAACGAATTATGAACGGTGGCTTTGCCACAAATACGATGTCAACTACATGATCATGCTAAACAATATGACAATGATGGAGCGTGTCATAATAAACGGAACAGTGGAAAGTTGCATGGCAATATATCTCGGAATGGCTATGGAAATGCCATAATTGGTAGGTATGGTGGCTGTTTTGAGGAAGTTATATGGTAGGTGTATGATACCGGCGAAAAGTGCGCGGTATTAGAAAGGCTAGCAATGGTGGAAGGATGAGAAAAGTGCGTATAATCCATGGACTCAACATTAGTCATAAAGAACTCATATACTTATTGCAAAAATCTACAAGTTATCAAAGCAAAGTATTACGCGCATGCTCTTAGGGGGATAGATTGGTAGGAAAATACCATCGCTCGTCCCCGACCGCCACTCATAAGGAAGACAATCAATAGATAAATTATGCTCCGACTTCATCACATAACGGTTCACCATACGTGCATGCTACGGGAATCACAAACTTTAACACAAGTATTTCTCAAATTCACAATTATTCAACTAGCATGACTCTAATATCACCATCTTTATATCTCAAAACAATTATCAAGCATCAAACTTTTCTTAGTATTCAACACACTCATAAGAAAGTTTTACAAATCTTGTATGCTTAGCATATTAGGATTATTTAAGAAAATTACCATGCTATTTAAGAGTCTCAAAATAATCTAAGTGAATCATGAGAGATCAATAGTTTCTATAAAACAAATCCATCACCGTGCTCTAAAAGATATAAGTGAAGCACTAGAGAAAACAACAAACTACTCTGAAAGATATAAGTGAAGATCAATGAGTAGTCGAATAATTATTCAACTATGTGAAGACTCTCACATTTAATAATTGATCTTAGTACTTTATTCAAACAGCAATCAAAGCTAAATAAAAATAAAATGACGCTGCAAGCAAAACACATATCATGTGGTGAATAAAAATATAGCTCCAAGTAAAGTTACCGATGAACGAAGACGAAAGAGGGGATGCCATCCGGGGCATCCCCAAGCTTAGGCTCTTGGTTATCCTTGAATATTACCTTAGGGTGCCTTGGGCATACCCAAGCTTAGGCTCTTGCCACTCCTTATTCCATAGTCCATCGAATCCTTACCCAAAACTTGAAAAACTTCACAACACAAAACTTAAAAGAAATACTCGTGAGCTCCATTAGCGAAAGAAAACAAAACACCACTTCAAAGTACTGTAATGAACTCATTATTAATTTATATTGGTGTTACAACTACTGTATTCCAACTTCTCTATGGTTTATAAACTATTTTACTAGCCATAGATTCATCAAAATAAGCAAGCAACACAATGAAAACAGAATCTGTCAAAAACAGAACAGTCTGTAGTAATCTGTAACTAACGCAAACTTTTGGAACTCCAAAAATTCTAAAATAAATTGGTGGACCTGAGGAATTTGTCTAGTAATCGTCTGCAAAAAGAATCAAGTAAATATCACTCTCCAGTAAAAAGTTGAAGCTAATCTCGTGAGCACTAAAGTTTCTGTTTTTTTACAGCATGATCATAAAGACTTCACCCAAGTCTTCCCAAAGGTTCTACTTGGCACAAACACTAATTAAAACATAAAACCACATATAAATATAAGCTAGATGGATTATTTATTCCTAAACAGAACCAAAAATCAAGAAACAAAAATTAATTTGGGTTGCCTCCCAACAAGCGCTATCGTTTAATGTCCCTAGCTAGGCATGATGATTTCAATGATGCTCACATAAAAGATAAGAATTGAACCATAAAAAGAGCATCATGAAGAATATGACTAGCACATTTAAGTCTAACCCACTTCCTGTGCATAGGGATTTTGTGAGCAAACAACTTGTGGGAACAATAATCAACTAGCATAGGAAGGCAAAACAAGCATAACTTCAAAACTATAAGCACATAGAGAGGAAACTTGATATTATTGCAATTCCTACAAGCATATATTCCTCCCTCATAATAATTTTCAGCAGCATCATGAATGAATTCAACAATATAACCAGCACCTAAAGCATTCTTTTCATGATCTACTTGCATAGAAATTTTACTATTCTCCACATAAGCAAAATTCTTCTCATGAACAATAGTGGGAGCAAACTCAACAAAATGACTATCATGTGATTGAAAATTAAGATCAAGATGACAAGTTTCATGGTTATCACTATTCTTTAAAGCATATGTGTCATCACAATAATCATCATAGATAGGGGGCATGCTTTCATCATAGTAAATTTGCTCATCAAAGCTTGGGGGACAAAAAATATCATCTTCATCAAACATAGCTTCCCCAAGCTTGTGGCTTTGAATATCATTAGCATCATGGATATTCAAGGAATTCATACTAACAACATTGCAATCATGCTCATCATTCACATATTTAGTGCCAAACATTTTAATGCATTCTTCTTCTAACACTTTGGCACAATTTTCCTTTCCATCATACTCACGAAAGATATTAAAAAGATGAAGCGTATGAGACAAACTCAATTCCATTTTTTTGTAGTTTTCTTTTATAAAATAAACTAGTGCTAAAGCAAGAAACAAAAAGATTCGATTGCACTCACCTCCCCGGCAACGGCGCCAGGAAAGAGCTTAGTTGACGGGGTGTGAGTGCCGCTTACCTAGCCTCTTCGGCAACGGCGCCAGAAAAGAGCTTGATGTCTACTACACAACCTTCTTCTTGTAGACGTTGTTGGGCCTCCAAGTGCAGAGGTTTGTAGGACAGTAGCAAATTTCCCTCAAGTGGATGACCTAAGGTTTATCAATCCGTGGGGGGCGTAGGATGAAGATGGTCTCTCTCAAACAACCCTGCAACCAAATAACAAAGAGTCTCTTGTGTCCCCAACACACCCAATACAATGGTAAATTGTATAGGTGCACTAGTTCGGCGAAGAGATGGTGATACAAGTGCAATATGGATGGTAGATATAGGTTTTTTTAATTTGAAAATATAAAAACAGCAAGGTAACTAAAGATAAAAGTGAGCACAAACGATATTGCAATGCTAGGAAACAAGGCCTAGGGTTCATACTTTCACTAGTGCAAGTTCTCTCAACAATAATAACATAATTGGATCATATAACTATCCCTCAACATGCAACAAAGAGTCACCCCAAAGTCACTAATAGTGGAGAACAAACGAAGAGATTATGGTAGGGTACGAAACCACCTCAAAGTTATTCTTTCCAATCAATCCGTTGGGCTATTCCTATAAGTGCCACAAACAGCCCTAGAGTTCGTACTAGAATAACACCTTAAGACACAAATCAACCAAAACCCTAATGTCACCTAGATACTCCAATGTCACCTCAAGTATCCGTGGGTATGATTATACGATATGCATCACACAATCTCAGATTCATCTATTCAACCAACACATAGAACCTCAAAGAGTGCCCCAAAGTTTCTACCGGAGAATCAAGACGAAAACGTGTGCCAACCCCTATGCATAGGTTCATGGGTGGAACCCGCAAGTTGATCACCAAAACATACATCAAGTGAATCACGTGATATCCCATTGTCACCACAGATACGCACGGCAAGACATACATCAAGTGTTCTCAAATCTTTAAAGACTCAATCCGATAAGATTACTTCAGAGGGAAAACTCAATCCATTACAAGAGAGTAGAGGGGGAGAAACATCATAAGATCCAACTATAATAGCAAAGCTCGCGATACATCAAGATCGTGCCAAATCAAGAACACGAGAGAGAGAGAGAGAGATCAAACACATAGCTACTAGTACATACCCTCAGCCCCGAGGGTGAACTGCTCCCTCCTCGTCATGGAGAGTGCCGGGATGATGAAGATGGTCACAGGTGAGGGTTCCCCCTCCGGCAGGGTGCCGGAACAGGGTCCCGATTGACTTTTGGTGGCTACAGAGGCTTGCGGCGGCGGAACTCCCGATCTATTCTCGTCTTCAAAGTTTTTAGGGTACATGGGTATATATGGGTGAAAGAAGTACGTCGGTGGACCTCCGGGCTGTTCACGAGGCAGGGGGCGCGCCCTAGGGTGGTGGGCGCGCCCCCCACCCTCATGGGCAGCCCGGGACTCCCCTGGTGAGCTTCCGGTACTCCATGGGCTTCTTCTGGTCCAAAAATAAGTTCCGTGGAGTTTCAGGTCAATTGGACTCCGTTTGATATTCCTTTTCTTCAAAACACTGAATAGGCAAAAAAAACAGCAATTCTGGGCTGGGCCTCCGGTTAATAGGTTAGTCCCAAAAATAATATAGAAGTGGATAATAAAGCCCAATATTGTCCAAAACAGTAGATAATATAGCATGGAGCAATCAAAAATTATAGATACGTTGGAGACGTATCAACTGCCACGTGATTATGACGCAACTGCTTCCGGTTGCATTGAGAGGGCTTCTACCGAAAAATGTTCGATTAGCCATTGTGACGCTATGTGCATTCCTCAATGCAATCTCTCAGAAGGTAATCTATCCAGAAATCATACCAAGGTTAGAGAATGATTTGGTGCAATGTCTTGTTAGTTTCAAGTTGGTGTTCCCACCATCCTTCTTCAATATCATGACGCACATCCCAGTTCACCTATGCAAAGAGATTGCCATTCCGAGTCCTGTATTTCTACACAATATGTTCCCCTTTGAGAGGTTCATGGGAGTCTTAAAGAAATATGTTCATAACCGTGCTAGGCCAGAAGGAAGCATCTCCAAGGGCCATGAAAATGAGGAGGTCATTGAGTTTTGTGTTGACTTTATTCCCGACCTTAAGCCGGTTGGTGTTCTTGAATCGTGGCATGAGGGCAGACTGGGTGGAAATGGCACACTAGGACCAAAAGCAATAATATGTATGGACGGGCATTCTCTCACTCAAGCACACTACCCAGTTCTACAAAATTCCGCCTTGGTGGCTCCGTGGGACTCTCTTGGCGTGGAAGGCAAGCTTGGTGATATGGATATGTAGATCTCCTCCTGTTGTAACCGACTCTGTGTAACCCTAGCCCCCTCTGATGTCTATATAAACCGGAGGGTTTAGTCCGTAGGACAACAACAATCATACCATAGGCTAGCTTCTAGGGTTTAGCCTCTACGATCTCGTGGTAGATCAACTCTTGTACTACCCATATCATCAAGATCAATCAAGCAGGAAGTAGGGTATTACCTCCATCGTGAGGGCCCGAACCTGGGTAAACATTGTGTCCCTTGCCTCCTGTTACCATCCGCCTTAGACACACAGTTCGGGACCCCCTACCCGAGATCCGCCGGTTTTGACACCGACATTGGTGCTTTCATTGAGAGTTCCACTTTCGTAAATCCTTTGCAAGGTTCGATGGCCCTTGATCATCGACAATGATGCGGTCCTGGGTGAGGTTTTCCTCCCCGGACAGATCTTCGTGTTCGGCGGCTTCGCACTGCGGGCCAACTCGTTTGGCCATCTGGAGCAGATCGAGAGCTATGCCCCTGGCCATCAGGTCAGGTTTGGAAACTTAAATTACACTGCCGATATCCGCGGAGGCTTGATCTTCGACGGATTCAGGCCCATGCCAGGTGTGCCGCATGATCACGACGAGCACGATATAGCTTTGCCGTTGGACAGTGTTCGGGAGATCACGCCAGCAACTACTCCGGCCTTCAGTCCGGAGAAGATCGCGCCATCCGAGGACGGGAGGATAGACTCCGCCATGGAGGCTGCACCCTCAGTGGCGATAGAGCCGAATACTGACCTCACCCTTCACGAGAGCCATGTTGCCAAACTGCTGGACTCGTCCTCGGCCACGGACTCCGAACCACCCGCGCCCATACCTATCGAATCTGATTGGGCGCCGATCATGGAGTTCACCTCCACAGATATCTTTCAGCACTCGCCCTTTGGCGACATACTGAACTCGCTAAAATCTCTCTCCCTGTCTGGAGAACCTTGGCCGAACTATGTCCGGCTATAGTGGGATGCGGATGACGAAGAAATTCACTCCCCACCCACCACCCACTTAGTAGCCACTGTCCACGAATTAACCGACATGCTCGACTTTGACTCCGAAGACATCAATGGCATGGACAACGATGCAGGAGACGAACAGGAACCATCGCCAATAGGGTGCTGGACTGCCACTTCATCACATGACATATACATGGTGGATACACCCAAAGAAAATAATGACGAGGATGCAGCGAGAGATTGCTCCCACGACAAGCAATCAAAACGGTGCCGTAAGCGCCGCTCTAAATCCCGCCTTGGCAAAAAAAGCGCAAGAAGAAGCCAAATTGACCCAGTGATAGAGCAGGGTGAGCCAGCGGGCGACGAACAAAGTGCGGAGCCGCTGTCCGAACACGGCGACGCCGAGCATCGAGACAACCAACTCGTCTCCGGTCAGGAGAACAGTCCGGACGACGACGAGCGCATCATCCTGGAAAGGCAGCTGGAGCTAGAAAGGCTTATTGCCACTGCAAGAAGTCCGAAGAAGCAGAAAAAAGGCTCAAGGCCGCACAAAAGACACTCAATAGTAGATGGAATAAAGTGCTCGACACGGCAGAAAATTACGATGGCAGTCGCCACACGAAGAGCTACCCAAAGCGAAAGCTGCTGCCGGAATTCGACGACGAGGCCTTCGAACCTCCGCAGCCAAATAACAAAACCACCGACCGGTCGGATCGACGACCTCGTGGACGTGGTAGGGCGGCCAACGAGGCCACACATAAGTCAATACATGACCGACGCGAGGACCCGCATCAATGGGCCGGCGCAACCAGATCCATCTACGGATCAAGGAAATGCGCTCTAGCACTCAGCCAACACCAAATACCACAACCATCCGAATGCCATGGCACAACCAAATACAGGGGTGCCGCACACCCCCTATGTTTCACCGACGAGGTATTAGACCACGAATTTCCAGAAGGGTTCAAACCAGTTAACATAGAGGCATACGACGGAACCACAGACCCTGGGGTCTGGATCGAGGACTTCATCCTCCATATTCACATGGCTCGCGGAGACGATCTCCACGCCATCAAATACTAGCCCCTCAAGCTCAAAGGACCAGCTCGGCACTGGCTGAAAAGCCTGCCCGAAAATTCCATTGGAAGTTGGAAGGAGTTCGAGGACGCTTTCCGGACTAACTTTCAAGGGACTTATGTCCGACCTCCGGACACTGATGATTTAAGTCATATAATTCAACAGCCTGGAGAGTCAGCTCGAAAGCTTTGGAACATGTTTCTCACTAAGAAGAACCAAATTGTCGACTGTCCGGACGCTGAAGCTCTAGCAGCTTTCAAGCACAGCGTTCGAGACAAATGGCTTGCCAGACACCTTGGCCAAGAAAAGCCGAGAACAATGGCAGCCCTAACAGGCCTCATGACCCGCTTTTGCGCGGGCGAGGACAGCTGGTTAGCCCGCAGCAGCACCAGCGACCCAAGCACATCCGAGGTCAGGGATGGCAATGAAAAACCGCGACGCAGTAAAAACAAGTGCCGGAATAAAGAAGACAACCCAGACAACACGGCGGTAAACGCCGGATTCAGAGGCTCTCGACGGGGTCAGCAAAAACAGCCCTTTAAAGGCAACAGAGATGGACCGACCGGCCTAAACAAGATTCTAGACAAACTATGTCAGATCCACGGCACCCCCGACAAACCTGCAAATCATACCCACAGAGAATGCTGGGTCTTCAAGCAGGCCGGCAAGCTAAACGCCGAACACAAGGGAGAGGACACTCCGAGCGAGGACGAGGATGCGCCTCGCCAGCAAGACACTGGGGGACAGAAAAAATTCCCACCAGAAGTCAAAACAGTAAATGTTATCCACGCGACAAAGAGGAGAGGCAAATACGCACTCCAAAATACACAAGCCATAGAGCCCGTCACCCATGAATTCTACCCCTGGTCGGCCTGCCCGGTCACTTTTAATCACAGGGATCACCTAATAGGTATCCGACAGGAAGGATCAGCTGCCTTGGTGCTGGACCCAATAAAAAACGGATACCATCTCACACAAGTCCTTATGGACGGCGGCAATAGTCTAAATCTGATATATCAGGACACCGTCCGCAAAATGGGGATAAACCCAACAAAAATCAGCCACAGTAATACTACCTTCAAGGGAGTAATACCAGGCACAGAGGCCCGCTGCACGGGATCTCTAGTACTAGAGGTTGTGTTCGGCTCGCCCGACAATTTCCGGAGCGAAAGGTTAACATTCGACATTGCTCCATTCCGAAGTGGCTATCAAGCACTACTCGGACGAGAGGCTTTCGCCCGTTTTAATGCAATACCGCATTATGCTTTACTCCAACTTAAAATGCCCGGTCCGCGCGGCACCATCACAGTACATGGAAATGTTGAGCACTCCTTACGAGCAGAAGAACGCACGGCTGCTTTAACAGCCGAACACTAGACGGCCTCACCACCAGAGATGATGACCGGTCGTTAGGACCGCGGACACGGTTAAACGAGTCCGGCTAATCATTGGATAGAGATTGGTTCGATGGTTATACCCGTATAGACGGTACCAGGGGCTTTGCCGCGATAATTCGGCTCAAATTTACCCATCTCGACTTTTTCATAGTTTATCTATAATAACCAAATTTTTGTACAACAACTTTTCACTAAGCACCTCTCTTTTACAGATGACAATCGTGCTACACCCGTCCAGGATACGGCACAACGGAGATACAGGCGCAGACGTGCAGCAGGGACCCGTGCAAAGGTTTCTCTTTAAATTAAGACCCTGCGTAAAACTTTTTTACTGGCTTTTGTTGTTCACATCCTCCGGATTCTCAATACAACCGAGAAGGATGCTGACGT
The DNA here is from genome assembly GCA_021605205.1 of Aegilops longissima. NCBI lineage: Eukaryota > Viridiplantae > Streptophyta > Magnoliopsida > Poales > Poaceae > Aegilops > Aegilops longissima. The sequence continues at coordinate 126,986,085 of CM038682.1, read as the reverse complement.
CTTGGCATGTGGCCATGTCAGAATATTGCTCGTACCTGGACACTACACTACAAAAAAGACACATCCGTGACATTTTGGGCGGAACGAAATTTTTTCCTGTCATACATATGACACTTCTATGACGATAATTGTGACAAAACCCGATATCATCATAGATGTGGTGGGCTCCTACTTCTATGACAAAAAATCATGATAGAAAATGGGCTTTTCGTCCTGGGCGGGCCGGAGACGCAGCTGCATGACATTCTTTGGGCCGTCCATGACGGAAAAAACCGTGGTAGAAGCGAGGGCGAGGAAAATTTTGGGGAGTTGCCGTTACGGTGGGAGGTCGGGACCGAGCGATGCGCGTTCTCTCGACGACGTCTGCTGCGTGTGTGTGGCGTTGGCTCTAATCGAACCGAAGCGAGGCGTTGTGCTCTAAGCGAAACCGGCGACAGACTGCGAGCTACGCGTTCATCGAACCCGAAGCGATCGATCGATGGCTGTTAATCGAACCCGATGGGCGATTCTTCGCTGCTGCTAATCAAGCCGATCGATTGGATGAGCAGTGGCGTTGCGGGGGTTTGGATGAGCGATTGTGTGGTGGCGTTGCCTCTGGATGAACAGGACCCGTGGTGTGGAGGGCTGGATGAGCAGTGAGACGGTGGAGGGGTGGCCGTGGAGGGTAGTTGAGCAGACCCGTGGTGTGGAGGGCTGGATGAGCAGTAGATGGTGGAGGGGTGCCCGTGGAGGGTGGTTGAGCAAGAGCGGTGGAGTAGCGCGGTGGAGGCTGGATGAGCAGAGCCCGTGGAGGTGGAGGAGGTCAGCGGTAGCCGTGGAGGCTGGAGGAGGTCGACGGTGGAGATGAACAGTATCCCATGGAGTCCCGTTTTGCGGTACGCCACACCCCTCCCGATGAGCAGGACCCCCGTTTAGACCGTAGCGCTCCAACACAAGTCCGTTTCGACCGTATTGCGGTACGCCACACCCCTCCCGACCAACAGGACCCCCGTTTCGACCGTAGGAGGTCCGTTTCCTCTGTTTTGCGGTACGACACACCCCTCCCGATCAACAGGACCCCCGTTTCGACAGTAGGACGTCCGTTTCCTCCGTTTTGCGGTACGACACACCACTCCCGATCAACAGGACCCCGTTCCGAACGTAGGACGTCCGTTTCCTCCATTGTGCGGTACGCCAGGCCTCGTTTCCATCGCCTATTCCGTCCAAGCCCTCCCGATGAACACGGCCACGCATTCCGTTCCGACCTAGCCGGTTGGCTCCCCATGAACACGACGACGATGCTGTTTCTCCGTTCCGACCCAGCCATGTACGTATGCGCGAGTAGGCATTCGAGACCCTGCTCGATATAATGCGACGCGTGGCGTATTTTCTTTCTTGCACCTCGCCGCGGCTATGCGCGCGTGTACATGCTACGTGCGCGTCTCTACATTGACGCGTCGCGGCGCCTCTACTACGACACGCGCGCGCCTCTACATCGACCGGTATATGCGTTACGCGTTTGCGACCAAAATGACAACGCTTACGTGCGCTTCGACCCGTGGGTCCCGATCGAGCACTTCCTTGCTGCGAAGATCTAGCTGGTGGGTCCGGCAATCGTGGGGTGAATCGTTTTGTTTTTTTGCCCGACGCACTTCCTTGCGTGCGAAGATGTAGCTGATGGGTCCCAGCAATCGAGGGAAAGCGTTTTTTTGCGAAATCGGTGGCCCGTCCGGTGGGTCCCTGTTGTCGGTGGAGGAATCATTATTTTCCACGTAATAAGGAGGCACTTCCTTGCTGCGGCCATGGACCCGGTATCGACCTCTCGACATCTGATCCACGTCCGATGGAAGTCGTTCCTTGACCACGTTGACCATGCCGCGCCGAGAGCACCAGGGCGGTGCACGACGGCGAGGCCTAGGAAGGGGACGATGCGGAGCCGGTGAAGACGCGGCAGTGGATGCCCACGCGGAGAGGAGTATGAGTATTCACTCGTTCGGCTACAGTGTGAGGCTGCCGTCGCTGCAAGGCCTAGCCTAAGGTGGGAATAGTAGGGGGCGGTGAGGTCTCCGCGGCAGCACAGCCGGCCACGGGAGGCAGGAGCGGGCGGCACGACCGACGCTGCTTTGGGCGGCTGGAGCAAGAAGACCAGAGGTTGAAGAAGCACTACGGCCGTTGGATGGACATCGTACGGTCACTGGAGCTAGAATCGTTTATATTGACTAAGTTGACAAAGCCCTCCGTCCCCGTCAACTTAGTAGGCCCACAAGTCAGCTTCCCACCAAGGTGAGTCCCAGCTAGCAGGGGGAGTATTCATTTTTTTGTGTGTAATAAAGAGGCACTTCCGGTGGGTCCGAGCTGACAGCGGGGGGAACATTTTTTTCGCAAAATACGGTGGCCCGTCTGGTGGGTCCCAGCAGTCAGGAGGGAAACGTTTTTTCGTGAAATAAGGTGGCCCGTCCGGTGGGTCCGTGCTGTCAGGTGGAGGAATAATTATTTTGCGCGTAATAAGGAGGCACTTCCTTGCGGCGGCTGTGGACCTAGCTGTCACCTCTCCACGTCTGATACTTTCCGATGGAAGTTGGTCGTTGACCACGTTGACCACGCCCGCCGAGAGCACCAGAGGCGGTGGACGACGGCGACGCCTAGGAAGGGGACGACGCAGAGCCGGGAAGACGATCGCTGGAAGCCCACGCGGAGAGGAGTACGAGGTTCATGGTTCACTGCGGTGTGAGGCTACCGTCGCCGCTTGAGAATAACAGGGGTGTGGGTGAGTGGAGGGTGGCCTGGCCAGCGGTGGGAGTAGTATGGGCGGTGAGGCCTCCATGGCAGACTGAGCCGCCACGGGAGGCAGGAGCAAAGGCACGACCGGCGCTGCTTTGGGCGGCTGGACCAAGAAGACCAGAGGTTGAAGAAGCACTACGGCCGTTGGATGGACATCGTATATTTGAATGATATCTTGCCCATCCTTTTCTTCATTACATTTCCATTTTTCGACAATGTTTGTACATTAAACTACTCTTCCTGTGAATCAGCCATTTGGGTGGGGGATGGAAAAATCTGGATGAAAACAAGGCCTTCAGAGCAGACAGTGCTACCTGTCGAAGCAGATCTCTTGTTGGGTCCCGATAGCTCCTGAGAGATGGATTCAGAGACAGATGACTAGTCCTATTCCCCCACTGAGGTGTATGCTCTAACTTGGCACGGTTATACTGCTCATATCATGCATACGGTGTCTTGCATTGCATAGTTTAGACATCATATACACAATATTCAACACCATGTTCTTAGTTCAGACATCATATCGATGCCCTCTGTTTAGCATATAAATCACATATGTGAATCAAAGTATGCGATCCTGATTACTTAGATAACATGTAGGTGAATTATGTCATGCGGTCCTGTTTAGTTATTCATCATATCTTTGAATTATGTTATGCTATGCTATCCAGTTTAGATAGACATCATATATGTGAAATTATGTCATGCTATCCGTTTTAGTTAAACAATATACATGTCAACTATTTCATGCCCTCTTTTTTCCACACTATCTATTGCATCTGTCTCTCATACAATGTCTGTACATTCAACTATGTTTCCTGTTTATCAGCCATTTGAATTGGAGCGGTGATGCGGTATCTAGCGGAATAAAACACGGTCTTCAATAAAGCAGTGCTACCTCTTGGTGGAGATAGCACCCGGTTGTACATGCACAAGAACCAGCCCTACCACACATAACCCAAACTCTCGCAGATTGTACCCCTCATGCGATGGACAGAGAACCAGCTTCACCCAATCTAACCCCAACCCCAGCCGATAGTAACCCAGTTCCTGTTGACACAGCACCATCTCCACCACAGAGCTCCCAAACAAGAGCAGTTAGTAAGGCAGCTCCAGTGCCCAAAGGGCCAGTACTATCACGGCGAACCCCAACTCCACCAGTTAGTACGCCTATTCATGTGGAGGAAGCACAACCAGCCAGTTGTAGTTTAGCATCTAGCGCAGTTGATGTTGTTAAATCGTATGTGCGTATCTTCCCATCTTGGAAATATTATACTGAAGATGAAGGAAAATGCCAGTTGCAGGTGTTTGTCCAGAGTTATGTGTAAGTAATATTATTCATGGCAATTACTTTGCTTCGTCCCATACATCCTACCTACATGATGGTTATAATACATCAAATTTTCCCATTTTCTCTATAGAGAAGGACCGATTTGGAAACTCGGGATGAGGTAACCTGTGCTAATACCTCTGCTATCTTCAAGAATGCTTGGTGGCGTATTGGAATTACACAAGAAAACGTACTTCACCGCAAAGAAACTCATCAAATTCCCTTACGTTCTCCCGAGACACATTTATCGGACGATGATAGGGAACGCTTGTTACATCTTGGTCCGAGAACCAAGAATGTGTTAAGGTCTATGAGCTCATTTTATTTTTAAGTATTTTATTCTTGCGTCTTACTATACTGTTCATGCAGAACAAGTGCCTAAACCTGAAGAACAACTATTCTAATTTAAGATTCCATTGCTATCATAGTTCAAAAAAGCGCTAGGCGTTAATTGTGCTTTTTTCCACCGCCTTGCGCTTTACTGACCAAAGCGCATGGTTATGCGCAGTTATGCACAGATTATGCGTAGTTATGCATAATGCGTTTTATAACGCCTAGAGCCTAGGCGCGCTTAAGCGCTCGCTTAGGTGTGCCTTTTTTAACTATGATTGCTTTGCTCTTGTATCACTGTATTTACTCATAAAAACTTATTTTTAAATTGAAGGATCCAATCGAAACTCCAATGGCACATCAGGTATGTTCACGCATGTTTCTTTAACAGGGTTTCTCTTATCAATAGCTCTGTTGATTTCAATTTCAATTGTGTATACAGTTGACTTTCATATCATGCACATTACTAGCATCACAACAGAGCCAATAGTGTTGTTGTACATGTAGACCCGTGGTACCCATCTGAAATCTTGTTGTGCCGTGTAGTTTCCCACGCTTTGTATTCTTTCACTGCTGCTTTGTCTTGAACTGATATGATTTGAACCGTGTCTCTATTTTGATTTGGCAAGACAATGTAGTGACCATAGGACATAGATATATGTTTGTTTGATGCTTTTATTATGTACTAGTACTTGGCAATAGAAGAATTGGTAGTTTAATCCTGTCCACCTTACTAATGAACTTGTTCACCAAAATGAGTTTCATATACTAGTACATGCTAAACTTGTTATGTGTCTGCTTGTTTCTTCTTTTAGAATGCTGACAGAATATTGGGGAAGAGTGCCTTATTAAGCAATGGTAAAGGAAGTAATGCAGATAAGGTTCAGGATAGTGACACATCCTTGTTGGTCTCCAACAAAGCTGATACAACCGCTAAGGAAGACTATCTTGAAGACAACGAAACAACCTCAAAGTCCTGTCTTGGTTTAGTGTTCGAGTTACTGGCCACTACCGCATGCACAAGCTATTCAAACTCACTATCTAAATTAGTTCAGTTTCTTGAGTCTCAACTACAAGCTGAAAGACATCGATCAGCTGTGCTGTGACAAGAAGCGAAAGGACCGAGGAAGTCCCTGGAGCATTCAGATGCATACTTTCTGCTGCAACAACAAGCGTTGAGGATTTTAGCGCCAAACAGACAAAGCTAATCAGTTTGCTGCTTATTGCCAGCATGGTGGATACCAGGATAACGTTTCTTGAAGTGTTCGAAGTTGTTTCAGTTATGCTCTTGTTTTGCTGCGCGTTTATTTTGCCTTTGGTGGCCAATTTTGATGGCGAGTGTATGTAATATGTTGTTTTGTTCCCTATATTTGCATTGGTGGTGAACTTTGATGCCCAGTGGATGTAATATGTGTAATAGCGGTAATAGGCTAGCCTTAATTGCTTGCTTATTTATTTCCTTATTGTCTTGTTCTGTGTTTTTCTAGTGGCCACAATAGCCTATTTTTGGTAACTAGGCCAAAATAATCATGGCAACACATGGACTGTTGTAACCATGGGCCTCCCGCAGTCAGATGATCCATGGGCCTTCGTTCGTCAGAGGACCATTGGCCTTCTCTACGGGTCAGAGGATCCATCGGCCTTCTATACGGGCCTTAGGGATCAATGGGCCTTCTACGGTCGAGGGTCCATGGGCCTTCACGGCTGTACGATCCATGGGCCTTCTCGTGCCATACTATCCATGGGCCTCATACGGGCCGTAGGATCCATGGGCCTTCTACGGGGCGTATCATCATTTCGCCAACCATGGGTCGTACTATTCGTGGACCATAACGGGCCGTTAATAGGCCGTAGTTGATAACTCTATGAAAATAGCCCAACGGGTTTTTTTGACATGAAAATTAGCAACGATTAACGGTCCGCAAACGGGCCGACCGTAACGACGGGCTGAATTTGGCCCACAAGCAAAAAATGACAGTAACAGGCCGTATGTAACCGAATGCTGCAAATGAGCCCAAGAATCAATGGGCCCTGAGCAGGCCGAAAGATAACTTGGGCTGGAAACGGCCTAATGGAATAACGGGACGTTAATGGGTATAAATGATACACTGTTCATTATGGGCCAGTTTCACCACGGGCCATTAATGGGCCAAGAGTTACAAAGGTCCTCATATGGGCCGAAAGAAGTCACGGGCCACACATGGGCCGGAAGTTAAAACGGGCTGAATCATATTGGACGGCCCAGATGACGCTACTGGGCCTAATTCAGATAGGGCGTAACGGGCCCTGGGTTAGTGGGCTGTAAATGGGCTATATGCGAACAGGCCGTTAACAGGCTTTCCATGGGCCGGCCCGCCACCTTTTGACAAGAATGGGCCTCTGTTGGGCCGTGCCACGTGTCGTCGTATCATAGGCGCCTTCGGTCCAATGAGCGGATGACATCTGTCCCAATAGTGAGCCGACACGTGTTTCCTCCAGCCAATGATGATTTTACACGTGGAAAATCCCCATTGGTCGGGGGTGTTAACGGGCTATCGGATCCAAAACCTGACCCGATAGCTTAACGGCGTTTCGTTACGGTGGATGCCACGTGTCGGTCACCCTTGACGAAAGCACTTCCGTGACGTGCAATTTATCGTCATGGAAGTGGACACTTCCGTGATGATAATTTTAGTAATCTCATGGAACACTTCTACGACAGCACAGGTATGACTATCTTGATTCTGTCATAAATTTGTCATGGATGTACATGCATGATAAAAAACGCGACCTACTGTGACAAACACGTATCATCACATAAGTGTATTTTTTTGTAGTGCTAGGGGTTCATTATCCAAGGGCATCATCTAAGCCTAGTATATATTTCAAAGACCGAACACCTTAGGGAGTGTTCGGCGTCGCCAGTTAGGCCTTATATGCATCAGCTCCGAATCATGACTTTGGTCAAATGTTGGGTTTGTCCGGCTCCTGTGTTTTGCTACCTTACGTTCTGCTCTATCGGCTAAGGTGGCACCAGGAGAACTACTGCGATTGTGCCTTGGCTAGCCCGGACGAGCACCTCAGTAGAGAAAGCCGAAAACTGACTGTCATGATAAAGCGAGAGACTGGTCAACCACTCGATGACTTACCGGAATCTTTGGGATTCCTCCGCATTAACAAAGGGCCGTTTCCCGGCCAGGCATGACCACGCCCTGTATTCGGATGAGCGCGGAGCCACCAGGGGCTATATAGTAGCCCCACTTTCAAACTCCTATGGCTAAGTGAAAGTGTTAAAGCAATATAGTCCGATTGCCTAGTTCGCTGCGCTATCACCTCCTTAATGGACCAAGATGTTGGTTCAAGTGTGAACACGCGTCTTTGGCGAACACCCCCGCATTATATCGCGTAAATGAAAGCCGACGATCGCAAACTTTCAGGTTATATACACATATACATAAACGGCCGCACAGAGGCATCATAACACTTTTTCAGCAAAAGTATAAAAATAGCCTTTATATAATTTAGTAAAACATTGTTTTTCAATGGGAATACATGTCATTAGAACATAATATTCTTCGAGCGCTGCGCTTCTATGGAACGAGCGCATTCAAGGACCTCATCAAAGTAGTGCTCGGCAGCTACTCGGCTAATCGCCGAACTCGGGCTGCAATCGCGGTGGCTTCCATCTCCGCCAAAGGCGTTTTGACACAGGCAAGCGCCATCCGCGCACCCTCGATGCACGCCGACCTCTTCATAGCGTCGATGCGCGGCACAGCACCAAGGAACTGTTGCACCAAGCTGAAGTAACTGTTCGGCCTTGGCCCTGCCGGCCACAGGTGATCCACGACAGACCTCATGGCGAGTCTGGACAACCTATGGAGCTTGGCCCATTCGGCCATCCGCTCATTCAGAGGAAGCGGACGCGCTGGACCATTAAATTGCAACCAGAATAGCTTCTCCACTTCACGATCTCTTTGATCTTTGAAGTACTCGGCCGCATCAGCAACACTCACTGCCAAATCCAGATAGGCGTCTGCAGAACTCCACAGCCGGTCCAGAGGAGCATACTTAGGATCTACGAACTTCATCCGCAGCATAAAGGGCTTCCCAGCCGCGATATCCCCGGCGTGACGCAGCTCCTCCTTCATCCTCTAATTGTAGAGCGGGATTCCTTGGCTGCTGCCACGGCCCTCTCCAGCTCCGTAGCCTTCGCTTGGCTTTCTTTCTCAAGAAGCCGGTATCGGTTGGCGGCATCACTTAAGTCAACGGCCATCTCGGCCATCTTCTTCTTACTTTGGCAATGGGCAGCCTGTTCGGCCCTCAGCTCTTCGGTCGCCTTCAGAGCGGCCGCATCACTATTCCTGGCTTGCTTTTTGGCTTAGGCAAGTTCCTCTCGAAGGGTCTCCACTGCCACAACTCCATCTGCAGTTCACAACATGTTCAAGATACTGGCATTACGCTCCTCTTACCATATGTTCATCACTGGAGAAATTACATACCCTGCGCCTCGTCAAGCCGCTTGTTGACAAGCACGATGTCGGCATCTGCCGCGTCAAGTCGCCGCGTTAGCTCGGCAACCTCACCAGTCCGGCTAGCCACCGGACCTCCCGCCACCTGCATATGAAGACGACTGGATTGTTACCTGGGACTATGATTCTCTGTTTACCGCCGTTTCCGACGGAACCAGAGTCTCAAGGGCTACTATCTGCACAGGGCACATTTAAAACATGTGCCGTACTGTCAAAAATACACACCACTTCACGTACCTCAAAACCTTTCAGCAGACTCATAAAGGCTTCATGCAACCCGCTTTCGGCGGATGAAATCCTCTCAACCACCATGCCCATTAGCGCACGGTGCGCTTCTGAGATAGCCGCCTGCTCTAGCAGATCCTTCAGTGCGTTCAACCGCATGACAAAGTGAGCGGACCTTCCGGTTGCTCTCTTCAAGAGCGGATATCGAGGACTTGGTGGCCAAAGAATCACCCTCTGGCCTTGCCGGATTGGGAGAAGCCCTCCGAGACGACACCTCGGGGTCGCCCGCCTCGTAAGGCAGGATGGCGTGGGGAGGCGTTTCGCTCTCCATCATCTCTGGAAGAAGATCCCCCGAAGACGAACTCTGTCGAGAGGGGCTATGATCCGGACTACAAGACAGACGTTTCGGTTATTTTCCTCAGAGGTAAAGTAGGATGTTTTTTTACTATTAAACCCTTTTTTACTTACAGCTCGATGGAGGGCTGATCCCCTTGCGGACACTGTACGCACCATTTGAAGCCACGTCATCAATTTTCAACCCTTTCTGATTTCATTTGCTATTTTTTCATGCATTTACTGATTTTTTGAGCGAAATAACCCTGAAATTGAAAAGAACTACAAATGAACTCTGAAAAGGTTGAATGTTGGCATGATATCATCATTTCACCCACATAGCATGTGCAAAAAAGTTGAGAGGGTTACTGCAAAACTGGATGCACTTCGTGTACAAAATGGACAATCTCTTTTGAAGGATCAAGGTTTTGGGCTAAAACTCATCTGTTACAAAGGCATTTCATTTTTAAACCTTATTACAACTCCAAACTTTTTGTGCGTTCAGTATGCACCATTCGAAGCCACGTCATCAATTTTCAACTCTTTCTGACTTCATTTGCTATTTTTCATGCATTTACTAAATTGTTTTTGAGCTAAATTACCCTGAACTTGAAAAGAACTAAAAATTAACTCTGAAAAGGTTGACAGTTGGCATGGTATCATCATTTCACCAACATAGCATGTGCTAAGAAGTTGAGAGGGTTACAACAAAAACTGGATGCACTTCGTGTACAAAATGGACAATCTCTTTCGAAGTATCAGGGTTTTGGAAGAAAACTCATCTGTTACAAAGGCATTCCATTTTTTAAATAACCTAAGAATTACCAAATTTAATATAATGATGAAACATACTAATATTAAACAGAAGAAAAATAATCACTGAAAATCTATTTTTAAAGTAAAGTTATTCACAAACTAGTGCTTCACACAAATTTCAAATAATTCTAATTTAAACTATTCAAATTTGAAAACTACTGGCAATAACAAAAAGTTTATATTTTTTTACCTAAAGCAAAAAGATTCACAAAGAAACTCTAAATAAAGCAAAAACAACAACTCAGAAACAAAAGAAAATAAATAAAGCAGAAATTAAAAAATTAAAAAGCCCACCTACTGGGCCACAACGGCCTGCATACGACTAGAAACCCAACATGTAGTTGGGCCAGAATGCAGGTCCGCAAGGCCCAATAGGCCCACCAGGGCAGTGTAGGTGAGGTAGGCCCATAAGGCCTGCATTAGAGAGGAGCTCGATGCAGTGCCTGCGCCGGGGCTTATAAACAGGTCCTGGCTCCCCTCAACTAGCGAGGTGGGACTAAACTTGCCATGCACCGCGCCTGTTCAAGCACCAGGCCTTTAGTCGCAGTTGGTGGCTCCAATCGCGACTAAAGGCCCCCCTTTAGTCCTGGTTGAAGTCACCAACCGCGACTAAAGGCCTGCGCTTCCCGCCGCTTTGGCTGGCCAACAGTGACCTTTAGTCCCAGTTGGTGGCTCCAACCGGGACTAAAGGTCTCCGCATATATATACTCACACTTCAAAATTTTCAGTTTCTCTGCTTTCTGGACCTCTTCGACATCGTCGCGCCGTCGCCGTCTCGCCTCCCCGACGCCAGCGCTCGTCGCCACCCCCGACGTCGGCTGCCCGCGCCGCCTCGCGCTAATCCCGATGCCGCCCCGCCTGGCCTCCTCCCGTGCACAGCCCGGCCAGCGCAGCACGGACGCAGCCCGCGCCCGCTCCTCCGGCCTAGAGCTCCTTGCCGCGCCACCGCCCCTGACTTGCCTCGCCTTGTCGTCGCCCCACTGTGAGCTCCCCCCTCTCCCTTGCCCCCTGTGCCGCCATGGCCGCCCCTCCCAGAGCCCACACACACACACACACACACACACACACACACACACACACACACACACACACATATGCATGAACACACACATTTTCTTAAGTTAGATGATTTATATGTATTTTTGTATGTTTCAGTATATATGTATAGCAATTTTTACATTTTTGCGAAGAATTTTGACATTTTTTTCACTAGATGTATAGAAAAAAGTGAAGGAATTTTTACATTTTGATCCAATATGTATAGAAATTAGTATATATATATATATATATATATATATATATATATATATATATATTACAATAGATTTTCTTAGTCCTTTAATTTAATAAGGGATTTATCAAGAATGTCCCCATTATGGATGTACACAGGTTGATCCAATATTTTTTCTAATCTCATCTACGTACCCTTCTATATGTCACGTTGTCCTGTGTGTCAAAGTATTAAAAAAATCCATAGCTTCATCATTAGCCAGAAGTAACAGTCGCCTGATGGTACGAAGCTCTCCAAAGTTGTTTTGGAATGGAGTTCCTGATAGGATAATTTGCTTTTTGGTATGAAGTTCAGCAAAGGCCTTCCAAATAGCGATATACAGAAGGCTCTTGCTGAACTTCGTACCAAAAAGCTAATTATCCTATCCGGGACTCCGTTACAAAACAACTTTCGAGAGCTTTTGTACCATCATGCGCCTGTTACTTCCGGCTAATGATGAAGCCATGGTTTTCTTGAATCCTTTGACACTAGACAACGTGACATATAGATGGGTAGATGAGATCAGGTAAAAAATGGACCATTTTCTGCACATCCAGAATGGTGCTATTTTGTTAAATCCCTTAAAGGTTAAGAGAATCCATTATGATTTTGAATCCTGTTCCTAGCCAGGGACAAAAGGTTCCTCGTATATAAGAAACACAATCCAAGCATTTAAAAAATGTTACATTTCCATAGAATTTGTTCTCGACGTCAATGATGCACGACCCACATCCTCATCGTCGACTCGTTCGCGACGACGTCCTCCTTCAGAGGCACCATGTCCCGGACTAGGCTCCGCCAGGCTGGCAGTGGGAGGTGCTAGCTTCAGGGGCGCGCATCTTGGTGAGGAACCCGGGTCCCGTCGCCACCGACACCGCGTCAGCCGACTCCTCCTCCAAGTCCGCCACTGCATCAGTGGACTCGATCTCCCGCTCCTCCAAGTCCGCCCACCGCGTTAGCCCACTCCTCCTCCTCCAAATCCGGCACCGCGTCAGCCCACTCCTCCTCCTCCAAGTCTGGCACCGCGTCAGCCGACTCCTCCTCCTCCAAGTCCGACACCGTGTCAGCCGACTCCTACTCCTCCAAGTATGGCACCACGTCAGCCGACTCCTCCTCCTCCAAGTCAGGCACCGCGTCAGCCGTCTCCGCCGCCTCAGCAATAGCGGAAGAGAGGCACCGCAGCTATGACAACTAACGGTACAACAGGAGGCAAGGAATAAAAATTTGGTCCAAGCCTCAAGCCTCTTCCGAGATTGTCTTACCACTTGACTAAAGAGGAAAACAAAGCCGAAGTCGCTGCCCAAGTGAAGGCCCATTTTGGACTGAAACTGTCCCCGCCGCTAGAGGAGAAAGTACATGAGCATGTCATGCAACACTTTATTGATATGGCTCAACCACCAGCTGTCAAGCATAGGGACTTAGACTATGAGCGCCAAATCAAGAAGTCATATCAAGCACAAAAAAGGAGTCGAGCTCAAGCTTGAGCCAAGCAGCTGCCAAAAAAGAGGGAAAACTATTCCCCAGCTAGGAGAACAAAGTGTAATCGACCCCCGCTCATTGTACAAACACATATGAGTACCGGTGCCAATCAGCTTGTCGGGGAAGCTGATCGGACCCACGAACACCTATGGGACCGGCGGACCGAGCCCCTTTCGGTTCGATTGGGGGCGGAGGTCGTCTGAAAGAGCGCAGATCGAGGCGGCACATGAGCAGTTTACCCAGCCGGAGCTCTCCTGAGAGATAATACTCCTACCGCTGCTTGTCCGATTGTATTGTGTTCTTGCTAGGAGCGCCGAGAGCTACAAGACCTAGCTTGAGTGTTCTCTGGTTTTGAATGAACCGAACCCCTTCTACGTTGCGCATGGGCCTCCTTTTATATGCTCAAGGGGTCTCCGACAGGTGGCAACGTAGACAAGGGCAAAAACGTAAAAGGAGTCGTGGTTGGTACAGCTACTTGTACAGTGTATCATACCTAACCCTGACGGCAGGGGACAAAAGCATTAAATGCCCGTCTAAGTCGACTAAACAGTGCAGAAAGGGACCGTCAGGGGCGCCACCGTTTGCCACGATGGCAATCTTGTCAGCGCCGCTTACCACCACAGCGCTCGCCGTCAGACAGCCTCTTGCCACGCTACCGAAAGGTCCCATGGCGACATGTTGGTGGATGAGTTGGAGCGGAGGAACGGAGTGGTAGTCTGCGTGCAAGCGCCTTGCCGCATGTTGTTGCCTTTGTCGCGTCCGGAAGCTTGTCGCCACGGGCCTTCCGGCAAGCTCCTCTTGCCGGGGCCTTGTCTTCTAGGTGCCTTGAGTGGCCTTCCCGGCAAGCTCCTCTTGCCGAGGCCTTGTCTCCTTGGCTTAAATACTTTGTTCTCGAATGGCTCTAATGGAGCCGCGGAGGACCTTGGCGGTCACCAGCAAGCCTTGCCGCTGGTGTGCTGCGATCGCCGCGGCACGAAGTTCGGGATACTAGGGTACCCTACTCTAGTACACCGGCAGAGCCCCGGCTGGGCCACACACAGTGCCGAAGCGCTGTTGGGCCAGGCCCAAAACAAAGGCATCGGCACGCGGCCTTGGTTACGCCTGTAACTCACTCCGTCCCGCCACGCCCACGAACGGCACGCATCGATTGCGGCATCGTGGGAGAGATCGTGGGGGGTTTCTTTATTCGGAAAGGCGGAACGTCCGCCTCCTCCCTCTTTATAAGCAGAGGAAGCAGGGCAGTCCGCCCACCTCGCCAGCTTGCTGTCCAATCTTGAGAAAACCACCGCTGCTCCCCCTTCTTCCCAAGTTCGAAGAGAGCAGCGCTCCACCTCATCGCCACCAGTACCACTAACGCCGCCGGTCTCCCCACCGCCCGCCATGGTTCAAAGCCGATAAGGGAAGGGCGTGAGTCGGCGGAGGCGCAGCGGCTCACGGGCGCCGCGAAGGAGCGGGCCATCTTCCCCCAGCTCGCCGCAAGGGAGCCGAGGGAGAACTACTACCTCTTCGTCGACGGAGACGCTGAAGATCATCCAGCACGAAGGTACTCCCAGCCGCTGCTTCGAACTAGCCCCAACTGGGTACCCTTTCTTCAAGATCGTTTTTCTATTGCAGGCTCTGCCCGCCCTTCTCTGAATTTTCTGCGATATCATGAACACCTACGGGTTCCGCCCGCTGATTTCACCCCCAATGCTGTCTCGACCATGGCAGTTTTCGACATCTCTGCGAAAACTTTGTCGGAGTCCATCCCAACGTAGCCCTTTTCCGCCATTTCTTTATGCCTCGAGTTGAGAGAGGAGAGCCACTCGCCGGAGGAATCGCTTGGATCTCAAGGATCGGCAAGAAGGAAGCCTATCTGGAAGGAGAGCTCCGCAGCAAGTGGGAGGAGTGGAGGGCAGATTGGTGTTGGATTGTAGAGGAGAATCCGCAGCCCTTTACCGCCCAGCGCCAAACCCCAATAGTGCGCGGCAATGATTGGAGCAACTTGGCGCCGGAAGATGCTAGATTGAAGATTGCCGTCACCGGATCCTGCGCCTCGAGCTTGCCAAACTCATCAGAGGCGCCGTTGGCATGCAGATTTCTTCGCCGCCAGACGCTTCTTGCAGAGAGAGGAGGAGACCTGCTTGGGAGTTCGAGAACGCGGCGGATATCATGAGGCTGCGCCGGGCCTCAACTTCAATTTCACCGCCTTGGAGTTGGATGCGATGCTCCCGAGCTGTTCAAGCACGACCCCGATCATCCCGAATGGTTAAGGTTGCCGAGGGAGTCGTTCCATTGTGCAACAACTCCTCGCCGACCGCATCCCGCAATGATGCCCGCAGCGACTCGCATGGAATTGTTCCAACCTGGCAAGAGCTCGCAGATGACGCTGCGCGGGTGTTCTTCGACAGCTTGGAAGAAGTGCCGATCCGCCCGATGAGCGAAGGGCCTCACCATGACACCACGTGATGACGAGATGCAGCGCATCACCACCAGGTTGGAAGAGGCGGCATCAGCTGCTGCCGCGGGCGAGGTTGGATTCACCGTGGAGGAGGCAGAGGCAACAGAGGCGACAAGCCTTGTCGAGCCAAGGGAGTTTGCCGGCGAGGAGGAGCTTGCCGAACCTGAAGCCGAGTCAAGCGAGCC
Source organism: Aegilops longissima (assembly GCA_021605205.1). Taxonomy (NCBI): domain Eukaryota; kingdom Viridiplantae; phylum Streptophyta; class Magnoliopsida; order Poales; family Poaceae; genus Aegilops; species Aegilops longissima. The sequence goes on along the minus strand of CM038682.1, from coordinate 126,970,412 downwards.
CGCCGAGGGCGCCTCCTCCCCACCATCTAGCAGCTTGCCGCGAGCGGAGCCCCCAGCTCCACCAAGAAGGCATCTCCGCAAGGCCGAGACTAAACGGGCGGCAGACGGGTTAACAGCCGCCCAGCGCATGCATGACGCGCTTCCATCAGGCAAGCATCATTGCTGCTGGAGCACCTCACGCCCGCAGAGAATCGGAGCGGGGCCTCCTGTGCCACCGCTGCTACTCCCGCCAAGCGGTCAAGGGAACCCACCTCCGCCTCGTCGCACCGGAGGCGAGCCAGATTTGATCTCTCCGCACTCAGCTCCGACGAGGAAGAAGAAGAGTAAGATTCGTGGTCGATTTGTATTTCTTCAATTTTGTTGCTTTGTCTTGTATCTGATTTGCTTCATTCTGAACTCTTTCCTTTTCGTGACGCTGGCCCGTAGAGCGTCGAAGAGAGCCAAGACCCGTGGTTGTCATCGAGGACGATCCCCCCAGCAAGAAGAGGAGGCGCGCCCGAGACCACCTTATCGGACGCGCAACTCTTCCACAAAGCAGCCCCAGCCGTAAGTACATGGTTTACTTTTTGCTGTTGAGCGTATATGGGTGCTCTTTCTTGATCGATATCGATTGTTGGTTTGTGTAGGAGCAGAGCAGCCTCACCAAGAGTGCCGGAAGCCGCCTCGACGTGCCATCTGCGTCGACTACACCGCCAAGGGAGGATCCCCCGGCAAGGGAGCGTTCTCCGGCAAGGGAGGCTTCTCCGGCAAGGGGCAGTTCTCCGGCAAGGGATAGCGCCAGCGACCCTCCGGTGGTTGAGACCGCGGCTGCAGATCCCATCGCAGGTAATCCTCTTGCCTGAAAATTTCCCTTGGGTTCTTTTTCTTCTTATTTTCTTTTTGAACATTTGCTTGACTGTTCTTTCTTTTTCTGGTCGTCAGATCCATCCGCCGCAGAGCCGATGGAGACTGAGGTCGCCGGCGAGGAGGACGTGCGCGACAATACTGACGACGCCGCCGCCATTGAGGAAGAGGCTGGCGCCGATGAGTCCGCCGGCGAAGAGGCCGCCAAGGCTGCTGCCGCAGAGGCTGGCGAGGGTCCGCGATCGACCGACGGCCCCGAGGCCGCAGGAGCGCCAGCGCTACACCGACCGCCGATCCTCCGCTGCTGCTGCCAGCGCCAGTTCAAGAGCCCCAGCCCGGCGCCTACTTGAAGGCCGGCGATGGCGTCTTCATCAAGCTTCCCTGGGCGTCGAGCTCCAGGGCGCCGGTCGAAGGAGAAACCTTTGACGATGAGCTGCTCGCTTCCGCTGGGCTGACGCTGGTCAACGCGCCAAGCAGCAGCAGCGGCGAGTCTGAGGAGGAGTAGCTATTGCAGAAGCTGCTGTCGCTCTACCGCACCCGACAAGCCAAGCTGGAATCCCGGGAAGCGCTTGTCGCGAAGGCGGGAGCAGACATCGAGAAGCGCGCGGAGGAGCTCCGGGGCATCAATCAGGAAGCTCTCCGGTCCTTGGCAGAGGAGCGGGAGCAAATCGTTGAGGCACGCAAAGCCTTCATCCTCGAGGAGGCTGAGGTTGAAGAGCAACAACGGCTTGCCGCCGAGAGGCTGTCTGCGCAAGAAGGCGAGCTGGCGCAGCGGAAGATCAATCTTGACAGCCATGAGGAGGAGCCTGCCGCACGCGAGCAAACATTTGGTGGAGCCCTCAAGGAAGCAAAGGACGCCGCCGCAGTTGCCAAGGCCGCCAAGAAGGAGTTGGAGACGAAGGTGACGCAGCTGGAGGCCAGTCTGAAGAAGGGCGGTGAAGAGCTTGCTGCACTCAAGCATGAGCGAGAGAAGGACGCCTACACTCTTGGCGAGCTGCAGGGCGGTCTCGCTAAGAGGAGCAAGGAGCTCAGCGCCGCCAAGGACTCCAAAGCAGATCTCAAGTTGAAGCTGACCACCTTGACTCAGACGCTAGAAGGCGCCAGGGAGCGGGAGGTGGCCTTGTTGGAGAAGATCAAAACCGACGAGGCGCTGCTGGCGAGTGCTGTTGCCGCCCAGAACACCTTCAGAGAGAATGTGGAGCACTGGACCGAGGGTCTCGTGAATGTTGCCGCCGCCATCGACAGGGAGCTGGCGGAGCTGGGGATGGTGGATCTTGGATATTCCGCTGATGAGCACCTCCAACCCAGCGCCAAGCTCAGCTTGTTCTTCAAGGGCGTGGTGACGGCTCTCCAGCGACTCCGGGAAGAGATTCCAAAACAGCTGGCCGAGGAGTCGCGCCAGATCTGCGCGGGAGCTCTCCAGAAGGTGCTGATGAAGGTGGCCTTCCGCAATCCAGGCCTCAACCTCACAGGCGTCCTCAAGTCCTGTAACATCCCAAATTTTGGAATGTTAATATAATTAATTGAATTGTTTGTTTGTTTTCTTGAGTGAATTAAACTTGAGTGAAATTTGAACCTTTTCAAAAACTTTTGAATGAGAGGAATAAAATGACTTTCCCTTCTCCGTAAATTCAAATTCATCCTATTAAAATCAATGAGAGAAGATGACATGACTTCTTCAACTATAAAGAATTTGAACGGAGTTTTGCAATTTAATTCTTTCAAATATTTGCACTTGCTTTCTATTTTTCTTCCCGAGAAATACCCCAAAAATAAATTCTTGCAATCAAGAAAGAGCGGAGGAAAATGACCTCCAAAATCAGGGGCATTTTTGAAAATATTTGAGCCAAGAAAACCAAAGTTTTTATTTAAAATTATTTGCAAAAAGAAATAAAGCCTTTAGGGATTTTCTGAAAACATTTTTTAAGTTTTTATTTTGGCCGTGGAATAATGCTCATCATCTACATTTTATTTTTCTGATAATTTTAGTATATAAAACTCTTTATTCAATTGATTTGATTTCCTTTTATTGTTTTAGTTTCCTAATTTTAAAATAGGAATGGAATCGTTTTATTAGGAAAACCTGCTGGCCCATTAAGCACTTTCCTATTCTAGCCCAACAAGAGATCATCTCCTTCCTCTGTTTCCTCTCACGTTACACAAGCTTTCCATATCCATGGAGACAGGAATCTCCACCTTCCCGATCTCCCTAGTCTTTCCATCCCAGCGCCTCCCGAGACCGCCTATAAAACCCCCTCCTCTCCTCGCTCCATTTTTCCCATCACCACGCCTCCCTGCCCGTAGCCTCTCGCCACCGTCCTCCTTTTCCTGCCTAGAACGCCACCAGAGCTCTCCGAACCTCCCATCACCCAGCGCCACCTCCCAAGCGCCGACCCCTCCTCCGCCACCCCACCTCGCCGACCTCGCCCCCTCGCCGAGCAGCCTCCACATCGCTGCCTCCTTCCTGCCATCTCTGCCTCACGCAGGTAACTCCCTTGTTGTTTTTTTTCTTTCTTTGTCTATTCCCGCACCACCGTTAGATCTTGATCCTAAGGCCCCAAATAGATCACTTAATAGCCAAACCGCTTTTCTTCAAATGCGGCCGCCCTCTAGATAGCCTAAACGCGCACACCGACAACCAATCAAATCTCGCCACGTCGTTTTCGTTTTCAGATTTATTTCCGTAACAGATTTAGTTCCGTTCTTGTTTAGCTTATAACTTTTGATCTAGAAGTCCAATGATGCTGATTCTTTTTGCGTTAGATCACAATTTTCTTGTAGTTTCCAAAAATATATAATTTATCTATGTTTGGATTTATAAAATTGAGTTAGATCAGATTTGAATTAAAGCTTGTTTTGCTTATTCGGGAGTTTAAAATAGATTTTATTTGATTCTTTTTCTACTGATCACTAGTGATCATATTTACCAGTGGTAAAAACTTCAAAATTGTTTGAGTATTTTAGCTTATTGTTTCATGTAAAACAAATTCTGTTTTAGTTCTATTCAATTATAGCTACTTTTTTTCTATAGTTGTTTTTAAATTATTTTATTTTATATTTCAGAAAGTTTATGTTTGGTTTCTATTAGTTAAACAGTAGGTGTTCAACAAGTTTTTATATTTATTTTATTTTGTTATCATGAAATCAATTCAAGTTCGCTAATAACTTGCAATGGATTTTCTACTGTTTTAACTCCCAATTGAAAATACTTTCAAAATAGCTTTATGAAAAAATACTTTATTTTTTTCTTTGTCTTAACTAAATTTATATTTTATTCTCTGTTATTTTAGTGTTTTATTTTCCGTTAGACAAAACTATTTTTGTGAATGTTGTAGAAGAAGACTCCTAGTTTTATTTGAAGTTCCTTCGATTCTTATTCGCTCTCTCTTTTGTTTTGATTGTTAGTGTGAGTGCTTATGTGAATGATATGTTTGTTATATAGATTTCATCGAGAGTGACGAGTAGTCTATCAAGTTATTTCTTGAGAACGATAATTCTTCTTCGTCAACATCACCGTGCAAGTTCACTTTGATCATTGCTTTCATACCTATGTTTTATTGCATTTAGTGGCACCTTTGCAACCACCCCTCAAGAGTGTTATTGAAATTTTGTAGTTGAGTAGTATGCATGAGGTAGGAACCCATCACCCTGTTACCAAGCCCGGACGTTATTTTATTCTAATGCTACTCTGTAGTAGACGGGTTTGGTATGAGTGTTCGAGAGTGGTGTGAAGAAGGAGGACTCTACGTCAATGACGACAACTCCATGATGGAATCTGCAAGGACTGCATCTTCAAGACCTCAAGACTTCAAGACTCGAGACAAGAATTCAATACACACTACTGGGTGAAGGACGGTTGATGGGCACCCTGGAGAAACCAGTGGTTGGCTGGGATGCATGGAGAAGCGCCATGACATCTTGCGGAAAGCTTCACCCAGACTCAAAGAGACGGAAGAATACTTCATGCCCGAAGCTTACTGTGCAACCGCAAGTCATTATGGGCTCGCTTGGTTGACCTTAGTTGTGACTCTGGCTGGGGACGGTACTAGCAGATGTAGAACTACGGTAGGATGGGTTGAGTACGGACGGTGGTCGAGGAACTCTTTGGAAGACCATGTTTGGTCATCTTGTTCTCAAACACTCAAGTGCGAGAACGTAAAGAGAGGGATCAATCTTGCTGGTAAAGTGTACAAACCTCTGCAGAGGGTTATAACCTAATCGATTAGCCGTGTCCCTGTTACGGACAATTTGAGCCTCTGGACTTGGATCTATTTCGAACTCTCAACACCGGATTGATAACTTAATTGTGGGCAACTTATGATGATTTTGGGCTATGAGACATCGGTTGGCGGAACCATGTCATGACAGAAAAAACTCCATAGTACAGGCTTCATTTTATTCCTTTGATGTAGGTAAAATAAAACCAGCTTTTACGCAAACAAAATTCAGATACAGAGCCATAAAGCCATATTGCATATAGTATAGTTTTATCATCTGTTCTTTTTATTGTGATCTTGCTGGTACATTCAATGTACTAACCTACACGGCTGCAACGTATCATGTTGCAGATATTTCCTCGACGAGTAAGAGTTACGATACAGGGTTATGGTCTACACTCAACCTGCCGATGGCGTTGATGGGACTCCACACCCGTTTGATTGTTTCCGCTGATTATTATGAGGTATATATCATTTTACGTTAATTATACATGTGATTGCACTTTGATATATACATTGATGTTGTGTGTGCCAAAGATACCGATCGTGGATGGCACAAGAATACGTAGGCTTGACCGTCTCGAGGTCGGGTCGCTTCTGAAATGGTATCGAGCACATGTTGGCTGAGAACGTGACCCTAGAAAATGACTTAGTAATATGAAGACCCCAATAGGAATGACCTTTGTTTTGTACTACTCGTAACACCTCATTCCTTTTCTTGAACCTTCCTTATCTCAAACTATAGATGGAGAGCTACATTTCGAACAAAAGAGAACACTACGAGAAGGTTCTTGAGGACCCTTCCTTGTGGAGCTAGTCAGCTGCTGAAGTTACCGATACCGAGATCAAGGCAACTAAGAGGACGCCCAGATCATGGGGAGTCAAGACCCAAATTTTTGGTCGAAGAAGCCCCCAAGACTGCAGACATCATCTTCGAACTATAAATGGTGATCGTGATATGGGCATCAACACTGCCGTCCATGATGCTATTGCACGCTTATGCTATCGCCATCGTGCTGCACTAAACTCACACTTCTTTGGAAAGGTTGGATGGCGAAGTCCGATGGAGCAACTATTGCCTTGACGGAAGCGCAAAAGATGAAGTTCTCCCCACTTATAGTGTACAATCAGGATCTGGAACAATACGTCAAGAATCTTCAGATGGACCTCCTGGAAGCCCTGTTCGACAATGAAGCACTACGAGAAGAGGTCAAGACTCAGAGACTGAAGGTAAACAAGCTGGAGGAGGAGAACTTCGAGATCTCGAGAGTGCGTCAGGAACTGAAAAGCAGCAGGACCATGTCTCATGTCAAGGACGTTGAAATCCGTAAGCTCAAGGAACAACTTCAGACATACTGTGGTCGCCACAAGAAACTTCGTGTCGACAGAGAAAATCTAGCGTAAGAACCGGAGGAGATCAAGTCCACATGTAAGAAGCCCGGTGGGGACAATGACCAAGTTCCTAATAAATTAGCTTAGTAGTATCCCACCATGAGAGAAATAAAGATGAACGCTTCCTCGATTTAAGTATCGACCATACCAACTTATGTGGGTGGCGATATTGTAGTATTGATTGAATAAATGAATGCTTGGTTGCTATTATTTTGTGTGTTTATTGAATGGTTGGATAGATGCGATATACGAGATTTGTATTTATTTCAACCATGAGAGACGAAGTTACGGAAGAATGGTAGAAAGCCTTCATATGGGAACAGCATCGAGGAATTGGGAAAACTTCCGAGCATTGAAGACCAAGAAATGAGGACTTAGAAACGAAACCATAGTAGAACGCCCATTACAAACGATAATTTTGTTGATGAGTGGGTAATTGCTTTCTTTCTATCTCAACCAAACCCCGAATCTTGAACCCATGGACAATGAACACCAAACTTTTTCGGAGACAATTGCAATTTCCCCATGGAGATACATTCCTTGTTCCGAGCACCCTCCTATCCTACACATGCAGATGACAACCCTTTATGAGTCTTTCCTTAAGGGTTCTTAAACGATCATGACCCCGACAAGTGATCATGATTACCCAAGATCTTGAAGGACATGATGAAGCATATTCACCTTGAAGGAGATGTAGTCTACAAAGGCTACCCTTCATGCAAAAGGGAGTGGAACTTTGGTATGTGGAGGTACACCTCCACCGCTTGAAAGGAGTTTGCCCAAAGAGGATGGGACATTACTTTTCATCTCACGTGTGCCACAAGCAACTTTCTTCGACGTTGTTCGTGAAGCAGCCATGGAAGCCATACGCCGATCGGAGAAATACTTGAAGCAAGACTCCGTTATACTCGGGAATACCTAAGCGAAGTGCATGCAGAGATGATGAAGGTGAAGCTCAAGACCACCATGATGAAAAAGAAGATTGAAGATTTCAAGGCTCATGTCGCACACTTCGGTGGGATCAAGAATCCTCGAGGAGGATAAATAAATAAAGTGGAAGTAATGTCTGACCATACCAAATCATGTGGGTGGCAGCATTTGTAACAAGTACTTTTTGGAATTTGGATTTACGAAAATGGTTAAGGATGTAACGAAAGATTGATATGAGATTAATGAGATTTTATGGATAAACTTGTGCACTTCTTTTGGTCATAGTACTCTATAAAGCCACAGGATCAATGAAGAAAGAAACGTGTTATTCATGACGGCCATAGAAGGAAGCTGGACAAAATAAGTTGGAGTTTTGTTTTTGATATGATGGTATGAAGAAACAGAGTACTACTGGATTAAAAGGAGGAGTAATAAGAGAGTTACTCCAAAGATGAGTTAAAGCTGCACTAGTGCTGAAGTGGGCCATAACCCATATGCTGATTTGATCACTGCTGATGTAACCTTGATGAAGGAAGAAACTTGGAAGAAGCAGTGATCAAATCAGCATACGTTCCGTAGGAGGTTGCGCAAAAACCTAAGAGTGGTGAAGTAACGATAGATGTTTTGTTTGGCTTGCAGAAACCATGGATTTACTCGAAAACAGTTCGAGAACAAGAGAAATTCTGCAATGCCTGTGAGTATGCCCAAGTGTTAGAATACGTGATTCACTATTTACGTATGTGGTAATGATTCAAGTACGGGATGGATTGGCCCCCATACCGAAGACTTCTATCATGAACTATCATATGTTGATGGAAAATCAGAGAGACTTGAAAACCTTTAAAGAGTGTCGACGCGATAAGCCATAAAACCATAGAATGGTAGGACGATGGAACCCATGTACATGGCAGTTGTTGCCAATCGTAGATTATACGGTGAGAATGAAGCCAAGACACGTTTTCTGCAGAAACCATAAATTGTAGACCACCATGAGTGTTTCGATAGTTGTTTAGAATGGACATGCACCCATCAGCTAAGAAGATCCGGTCTGGATTTAACTTCAACTTTGACGAACCGACCCAAGCTTTTGAGGAAAACTCTATGCTTCTCGATGTAAGAGCTTTAATGAAGGAGCTATTGTAAGATATGTGAAGAGACATACATTGTCAGCCCTCCAGAGGAAATATCTGAGTTTATTGGAACCATGACCTTGTTTTTAAGTGTGGTAGCACCCCGACCTTTCCGACCAAGACATTTGCTAGAAGACCCCAACCCCTAACCTTTTCTTGTTAGTTTCTTCAATCTCGAGGACTAGATTCATTTTAAGTGTGTAGGTTTGTAACATCCCAAATTTTGGAATGTTAATATAATTAATTGAATTGTTTGTTTGTTTGCTTGAGTGAATTAAACTTGAGTGAAATTTGAACCTTTTCAAAAACTTTTGAATGAGAGGGAATAAAATGACTTTCCCTTCTCCGTAAATTCAAATTCATCCTATTAAAATCAATGAGAGAAGATGACATGACTTCTTCAACTATAAAGAATTTGAACGGAGTTTTGCAATTTAATTCTTTCAAATATTTGCACTTGCTTTCTATTTTTCTTCCCGAGAAATACCCGAAAAATAAATTCTTGCAATCAAGAAAGAGCGGAGGAAAATGACCCTCCAAAATCAGGGGCATTTTGAAAATATTTGAGCCAAGAAAACCAAAGTTTTTATTTAAAATTATTTGCAAAAAGAAATAAAGCCTTTAGGGATTTTCTGAAAACATTTTTTAAGTTTTTATTTTGGCGTGGAATAATGCTCATCATCTACATTTTATTTTTCTGATAATTTTAGTATATAAAACTCTTTATTCGAATTGATTTGATTTCCTTTTTATTGTTTTAGTTTCCTAATTTTAAAAATAGGAATGGAATCGTTTTATTAGGAAAACCTGCTGGCCCATTAAGCACTTTCCTATTCTATCCCAACAAGAGATCATCTCCTTCCTCTGCTTCCTCTCACGTTACACAAGCTTTCCATATCCATGGAGACAGAATCTCCACCTTCCCGATCTCCCTCGTCTTTCCATCCCAGCGCCTCCCGAGACCGCCTATAAAACCCCTCCTCTCCTCGCTCCATTTTTCCCATCACCACGCCTCCCTGCCCGTAGCCTTCTCGCCACCGTCCTCCTTTTCCTGCCTAGAACGCCACCAGAGCTCTCCGAACCTCCCATCACCCAGCGCCACCTCCCCAGCGCCGACCCCTCCTCCGCCACCCCACCTGCGGCGACCTCGCCCCTCGCCGAGCAGCCTCCACATCGCTGCCTCCTTCCTGCCATCTCTGCCTCACGTCAGTAACTCCTTGTTGTTTTTTTTTTTCTTTCTTTGTCTATTCCCGCATTCACCGTTAGATCTTGATCCTAAGGCCCCAAATAGATCACTTAATAGCCAAACCGCTTTCTTCAAATGTGCGGCCGTCCTCTAGATAGCCTAAAACGCGCACACCGACAACCAATCAAATTCGCCACGTCGCCGTTTTGTTTTCAGATTTATTTCCGTAACAGATTTAGTTCCGTTCTTGTTTAGCTTATAACTTTTGATCTAGAAGTCCAATGATGCTGATTCTTTTATGTTAGATCACAATTTTCTTGTAGTTTCCAAAATATATAATTTGTCTATGTTTGGATTTATAAAATTGAGTTAGATCAGATTTGAATTAAAGCTTGTTTTGCTTATTCGGGAGTTTAAAATAGATTTTATTTGATTCTTTTTCTACTGATCACTAGTGATCATATTTACCAGTGGTAAAAACTTCAAAATTGTTTGAGTATTTTAGCTTATTGTTTCATGTAAAACAAATTCTGTTTTAGTTCTATTTGAATTATAGCTACTTTTTTCTATAGTTGTTTTTAAATTATTTTATTTTATATTTCAGAAAGTTTATGTTTGGTTTCTATTAGTTAAACAGTAGGTGTTCAACAAGTTTTTATATTTATTTTATTTTGTTATCGTGAAATCAATTCAAGTTCGCTAATAACTTGCAATGGATTTCTACTGTTTTAACTCCCAATTGAAAATACTTTCAAAATAGCTTTATGAAAAAATACTTTATTTTTTTCTTTGTCTTAACTAAATTTATATTTTATTCTCTGTTATTTTAGTGTTTTATTTTCCGTTAGACAAAACTATTTTTGTGAATGTTGTAGAAGAAGACTCCCTAGTTTTATTTGAAGTTCCTTCGGATTCTTATTCGCTCTCTCTTTTGTTTTGATTGTTAGTGTGAGTGCTTATGTGAATGATATGTTTGTTATATAGATTTCATCAGAGAGTGACGAGTAGTCTATCAAGTTATTTCTTGAGAACGATAATTCTTCTTCGTCAACATCACCGTGCAAGTTCACTTTGATCATTGCTTTCATACCTATGTTTTATTGCATTTAGTGGCACCTTTGCAACCACCCTCAAGAGTGTTATTGAAATTTTGTAGTTGAGTAGTATGCATGAGGTAGGAACCCATCACCCTGTTACCAAGCCCGGACGTTATTTTATTCTAATGCTACTCAGTAGTAGACGGGTTTGGTATGAGTGTTCGAGAGTGGTGTGAAGAAGGAGGACTCTACGCCAATGACGATAACTCCATGATGGAATCTGCAAGGACTGCATCTTCAAGACCTCAAGACTTCAAGACTCGAGACAAGAATTCAATACACACTCTTTGGGTGAAGGGCGGTTGATGGGCACCTGGAGAAACCAGTGGTTGGCTGGGATGCATGGAGAAGCGCCATGACATCTTATGGAAAGCTTCACCCAGACTCAAAGAGACGGAAGAATACTTCATGCCCGAAGCTTACCGTGCAACCGCAAGTCATTATGGGCTCGCTTGGTTGACCTTAGTTGTGACTCTGGCTGGGGACGGTACTAGCAGATGTAGAACTACGGTAGGATGGGTTGAGTACGGACAGTGGTCGAGGAACTCTTTGGAAGACCATGTTTGGTCATCTTGTTCTCAAACACTCAAGTGCGAGAACGTAAAGAGAGGGATCGAATCTTGCGGGTAAAGTGTACAAACCTCTGCAGAGGGTTATAACCTAATCGATTAGCCGTGTCCCCGGTTACGGACAATTTGAGCCTCTGGACTTGGATCTATTTCGGAACTCTCAACACCGGATTGATAACTTAATTGTGGGCAACTTATGATGATTTTGGGCTATGAGACATCGGTTGGCGGAACCATGTCATGACAGAAAAAACTCCATAGTACAGGCTTCATTTTATTCCTTTGATGTAGGTAAAATAAAACCAGCTTTTACGCAAACAAAATTCAGATACAGAGCCATAAAGCCATATTGCATATAGTATAGTTTTATCATCTGTTCTTTTTATTGTGATCTTGCCGGTACATTCAATGTACTGACCTACACGGCTGCAACGTATCATGTTGCAGATATTTCTCGACGAGTAAGAGTTACGATACAGGTTATGGTCTACACTCAACCTGCCGATGGCGTTGATGGGACTCCACACCCGTTTGATTGTTTCCGCTGATTATTATGAGGTATATATCATTTTACGTTAATTATACATGTGATTGCACTTTGATATATACATTGATGTACTGTGTGTGCCAAAGATACCGATCCGTGGATGGCACAAGAATACGCAGGCTTGACCGTCTGAGGTCGGGTCGCTACAAGTCCTTGCCGCCGGATGCTGATGTGGAGGCACTCAAGGCCCTTGTCGCACCCATTATGGACAAGGTGGGCAAGATCAAGAGGGTTGATGGCGACCGCGTAGATTGGGCCGCCAATTTTATCTTTTCCTTGTCGCTGCTGGTCATGTTATGAAAACAATCTATTAGAGCCGCGACAAGCTATCTTGTAATATAACTCTATTTTGGGTAGTAATTGCTATGTTATTTCCTTTACTTGATTCCTTCCTTTGTATGTTTTTGCCCCACGCTTTTAGGGAACTTGTCGGCGCGAGCACCTTTGTCATGAAGCGCTGAGTGCGAACGTCAAGAGCCTCTTTGGCGGTGCCGCTCCGACAAGCAACCTTGTCGCAACTAGTTGCAGCTCACTTAAGTTGTTGAGCGGACTCAAACAAAGTAAGGGCGTTAACTAGCTACGAGTTGGTTCCTCCGCGCACAGGTTTTCCATACAAAGTACGGTCGCTCGAGGAAGATAACTAAAAATTTAAAACTGATTGCTCAAACTTTGGCAACTTAGCTTTTTCTGTCGTTTGCTTCCCGGTAAGGCAAAACTTCCTTGAACGACGCCTGGTCCACACCATTATCTTCTCCTTCCCCCGCAAACTTGTGTGCGAGCGAGCCTTCCTTTCTTTGAGAAAGAGAAAGAAGAGAAAATAAAGATATGGAGCCTTATGCTCGTTATTGCTTACCGGAATAGGTGCTGCACAAAGTGTCGATAATGCATGCAAAATAAAGTAGAAAGCATGAATTGACAAGGTGTGCGGTGCACATCAGCTTTACTTATGCACGGATCTGCGCCCGCTTTGTACAAAGGATTACATGCAACATTGGCAAGACTTCAGTAAAGATGGTTGCCGGAACAGGTTCCGCAACCGCGCTTCTCACGGGTAAAACTTACGAAGATGCTCGATGTTCCGTGAGTTGCTCACCGAATGCCATCTTTGGTCTCAAGGCGGACAGCGCCAGCCTAGTGACTTGTTTCACCCGATAAGGGCCTTCCCACTTCAAGGCCAACTTGTTGGAATTCTTGGCGGACTGAACGCGCCGAATAACAAGGTCGCCTTCCTCGAGACTTCGGCATTAACTTGCGGCTATGGTAGCGGCGCAAAGCTTGCCGGTAACGAGCAGCTCGTACAGCGGCCTGAAGACGGTCCTCCTCAAGGAGCAGCGCGTCATCTTGTCGCAGCTGCTCTTGCTCAAGCTCATCATAAGCAAGCACTCGAGGTGATCCGAATACGAGTTCCGTGGGGAGAACTGCCTCTGCTCCATAGACTAGAGCGAAGGTGTCCGCGCTGGCTCGATTTGGCGTCGCCCCGATCGAATTAAAGAACCACCGCAGCTCCTCAATCCAGTTTCTTCCGCACTTGTGCAGCCCGTCGAAAGTTCTGGTCTTGAGCCCACGCAGCACTTCAGCATTTGCCCTCTCCGCTTGACCGTTATTTCTCGGATGAGCAGCGGTTAAGCGCACCTTGGCGCCAAGATCTTGGACGATCGCATGAAGGTGCGGCTCGTGAATTGCGATCGTTGTCGGTGATGATCCTGTTAGGGATCCCAAACGGCAAACAATTGACTCAAGAACTTGATCGCCGATCGTGCTTTCACCTTCCTCATCGCTTCCACTTCCGCCACTTTGTGAACTTGTCGATTGCAACGTACAAGTACTCAAAGCCCCCGACAGCTCGGGGAAAGGGGCCGAGAATGTCGAGCCCCTAGACGGAAAATGGCCAGGATAAAGGGATCGTCTGGAGAGCTTGAGCTGGTTGGTGTGTTTGCTTGGAATGGAACTGACATGCTTCACACTTGGTTACTTGTGCAGTTGCATCCTGGAGGGCTGTTGGCCAAAAGAAACCTTGCTGGAAAGCTTTGCCGGCAAGTGCTCTTGCGCCAATGTGGTGACCACATATGCCTCCATGTATCTCTGCCAACAACTTATGTCCATCTTCCCGGTGAATACACTTCAATTTCACACCGTTGAGTCTTCTTCTGTACAGTGTGTTGTCGACAAACTGGTACATACTTGACCGCCGGGCTACTCTTTCCGCTTCTTCTTGCTCTTGGGAAGTTCTCCGTCTCAAGGAAATGGACAATCTGCTGCGCCCATGTTGGAGCTATGGCTCGACAACAAGGACTAAAGGCACATCTGCTGCTGCGGAACATCCGCTTCTACGGCAAGAACTCGCGGCTCAGCCGAGCTTGATGTTCCCGGCAAGCTTGCCGAGCAAAACTTGTCGGAGCGCTCGCTTCAACGAAACAAACCTTATGGCTTGTCCGAGCAGATCGCTCCTCGGCGCTCTTGGTGTTGATCTTGGGGACCCTCTTGGCGGCGGCTTCGAGCTCTGCGGGAAAATAGTCACCAGAAATCAACTTCCTCTTCTTGTTCTGTCCGATTGATGGCGTTATGATCGGTTGAGTCAGCTTGAGCACAAAAATCCCTGGTTCCATAGGTAACTTGAGGCGGCGACTTTGACAAGCCATCGGCAATGTCGCTCGGGCCCTTGGAATATATTCCATCTCAGAGGCCGTCAAAGTGCTCTTCTAGCTTTCTCACTTCATCAACATAGGCTTCCATCAACGGACTCGATAATCCTTGTTCACTTGGCGGACGACAAGTCGTGAGTCTCCCCGACAATGAGTTTCTTGATCCCTAGGTTCATCATGATCTCGAGACCGCAAGCAAACCTTCATACTCTGCAGATTGTTTGTTGCTGGTTCCTAGGGAAAGTGCATTTGGACTATGTACTTGAGGTGCTCTCCGATGGTGCTACAAGCACGCGCAAAGACCGGCGCCTTGCAGCGAGAAGGCACCATCAAAGTACATTAGCCACTCTTTGCTTGCTTCCTTGATGGGGATGCTCGCTCTCGAATTTCTTCATCCCGGGTTGGCGCCCATTCTGCTATGAACTCCGCCAATGCTCGCTTTGGATAGTTGAAGTGCTCTCAAACTTGAGGCCAAAGCTTAACAGTTCCAGTTCCCACTCGACAATCCTTCCTGTTGCTTCGGATTTTGCAAGATCCTCTTCAGATGAAAGCGAGTGACGATGTGATCTCATGTGCTTGAAAGTAATGGCGCAGCTTTCTCGAGGCTATGAGAAGGCCGAAGCAATTTCGCACACCGTAGTACCTTGATCTAGCCCCCGCAGAAGGGAACCGACAAAGTAAACCGGGCGCTGCACCATCCTTTTTTCAGATCTTCTCACACGCCTGCTGCAGACTCCATCTTTGTCGGGACCAGAGCTTGCCGGTGAAGTTCCTTGCTTGTCGCTGGATGTCTCTCGCCGTGGTTGCCGGCTTATCATCCGCCTCCCTCTCGCTATTAACGCAGCACTAACCACTTGATTGGTTGCCGCTATATATAGCAGCAACTTCTCTTGTGGCTTAGGTGCGACAAGTATTGGAGTGGAGGACAGGTATCTCTTTAAGTCCTGCAGTGCAGCCTCCACTTCGAGTCCATTTCATTGACCTGCCTTTTTCAATATTTTGAAAATGGTAGGCTCAGCAGACCTAGAAATAAACCTGCTGAGAGCAGCTACGCAACCGGCAAGCCTTCGTACATCCTTGACACGCTTTGGTGCTTCAATCTGCTCAATGGCCTTGATCTTGTTGGGATTGGCTTCAATTCCCCGCTGAGACACAAAGAACCCGAGAAGCCTGCTGGAGGGGACTCCAAACACACAATTCTCGGGGTTGAGCTTGAGGTTGATCTTGCGCAGATTTGCAAAGGTTTCATCTAAATCTTGAATCAGAGTTGCCTTGTCCTTGCTCTTGACCACTATGTCATCCATGTAGGCTTCCACATTTCTGTGTATTTGCGGCTCAAAAGCGTGATGGACTACTCTTGCAAATGTTGAACCAGCATTCTTTAAACCGAAAGGCATCCGTATGAAACAAGATGTGCCACATGGGGTGATGAATGCGTTTTTCCTCATCCTCTTTCGCCATGAAGATCGATGATATCTCGAGTACGCATCAAGAAATGAAAGCAAATCACATCCGCCATGGAGTCAACAATCTGATCGATGCGCGGCAAGGAAATGGGTCTTTGGGACAAGCTTTATTAACATCGGTAAAGTCGATACAAAGCCTCCATTTTCCGCTTGCCTTACGCACGACTACTGGATTGGCCAACCACGAGGATGGAGCACCTCCGACAAGGCCTGCTACTTCCAATTTCTTGATCTCTTCGCGATGAACTCTTGGCGCCCACCGCTTGCTTTCGACTTTATGTTTGACGGGCCGCGTGAGGACAGACGGCAAGATGGTGCTCAATTACCTTCCTGGGAACACCGGGGATGTCAGACGGTTGCCACGCAAACACGTCGACGTTCGCCCGCAGGAAAGCAACGAGCGCGCCTTCCTATTTAGGGTCGAGAGTGGCACTAATGGTGAAGGTACCACCAGTACCGTCCTCCTTGGCGGACACCTTCTTGGTCTTTGGTGGAGCTGCCATCGCCTTCTTACACTTGCCGGTGGAGCTCGATGGTGCGTCCTCGACGGTAGCAGCAGCACCAAGAGGTGCGCTTGCGGAGTGGGCATCGAGCTCTTGCCGGACTTGGTCTTCTTCTTCCCCGGAGCTTCAGCGGCAAGTGACTTGCTATCTGTTGCAGCAGCTGCTTCCCGGTAGATCTTGGCGGCGCAGATAAGAGCATCCTTCTTGTCGCCATGGACAGAAATGATACTTATCGGGCCTGGCATCTTGAGCAAGTTGTATGCATAATGAGAGGCTGCCATAAACTTGGCGAGTCTTTGGACGACCAAGTATCCCATTATAAGGCAATGGAAGTCAGAATGTCAAAGGTGACCCTCTCATCCCGAAGTTCAACTCGCGCCAAATGTCACGGGCAACGTGATTTTTCCCTTTGGCTTGCTCCTTCCCGGATTGATTCCTTGGAATGTGCCGGTCTCTTCGAGCTCGCCATCAGGGATCTGAAGCTTCTGGAGTACCGCGGAGGAGATCAGGTTCAAACCGGCCCCGCCGTCAACTAGCATCTTAGTGACCTTGAGGTTGCGGATAGTTGGTGAAACCAACATCGGCAAGCACCCGACCGCAGTAATGCGATCAGGGTGGTCCTCAATATCAAAGATGATAGGCGTGCTGGACCATTTCAGAGGCTTGCGTGACTCGATGGATGGTTCTGCCGCATTGACTTCCCGCATCCACTGCTTGAGTTGGCGGTTTGAAGTATGCAGAGAAGCACCGCCGTCAACGCACAAGACCTCTGTGGCTTTCTGGAACTCCTGCTCATCAGTCTCATCATCATCCATGTCTCCATCATTGTCGTCATCTTCATCCTTGTTGCGGCCGCGGGGAGGTCTGTCTCCTTGCCGCTGCTTGGCCTTGCCGCGGCAAGGCCCTCCCGGCCGGGCGTTTCTTGCTAGGTCCTCCAAGACCTTCCCGAGCCTTCTCCTTGTCGCGCGTCAGATTCAGCCTTCTGCTGCTCAACAAGCTGCTCGACCTTCTTGCAGCTCTGGAGGTCATGGCCCTTGGTGCGGTGGATCTTGCAATACTGCTTGTTGGAGCCGTCCTGCTTGTCGGGGACCGCCACAGCCTGGCAGTTGGTGTCTGCGGCAACTTCCTTGCCGGAGCTACCAACTTTGGCTTTCTTGGCGCCACCTCCGTTGCCGGACTGCTCGACAACTAGCACATCTCTGCCTTTCTTCTTTCTGTCGCTCCGCCGCCGGCTTTTCTTTGCCGGAGTGGACCCCTCACTATCAGATCCTGCTGCCTCCACATTCTCTCCGGAGTCTCCTCCTTCTTCAAAGACGCACACTTGTCGGCCAGGGCATATAGCTCACTGACGTCCTTGATCTTGTACATCGCCATCTCCTCTCGCATCCTGCGGTTCCGCATGTTCTGATGGAACGCGCTGATTACCGCGGCAGGGTGGACATTTGGAATGTTGTGCTGTACACGGCTGAATCTCTGAATGAACTTGCGCAGGGGCTCTCCTTCCTTCTGGGCGAGCAGATGAAGGTCGCTCTCTTGGCCACCTGTGAAGGCGCCAAGAAACGGATGGCATAGATCCGCCCAAGAGGATATGGAGTTGTCCGGCAAGTGCATGAGCCAGGATCTGACATTGGGCTTGAGTACCAACGGGAAGTAGTTGGCCAGGATCTTGTCGTCTCGCCCCCCGGCAGCTTGCACCACAATGGTGTAGATGCCGAGGAACTCCGACGGATGCGCCTTGCCGCCGCATTTCTCCGCACGCCTAGCTTGAATTCTTCTTGCTGGGCCATCGACTTGCCGCAGCTCACGAGTGAACGCAGGGCAACCTACCGTGATACGGTAAGTCGCCGTTCTTCGGGCGCATGCATGTCGACAGAGGGCTCAGCGCGCTGGTCGGATTGATGTCGCGCTTCTCTTCGGCGCTCGATGCGAGTTCGAGCGTCTTCTTGCTGTCGTTCGTGAAGAACTTGGCGCTGATCACGACGAGCTCGTGGATCGATGACGCGGTGGAGTCGCTGCCGAGGTGGATCCGCGAGTCGGCGATCTTGGCCTTCGGGTGGAGAGTGCATGGTGGTTGCACCTCCACAGGTTTCGCCGCCACCGCTCGTGTTTTGTCGCCCCGCCGCTGCAGCGGATGTAGTCGGTTGTCGCTGGAGTGCGCCGCTGGCGGCCGATGAGACTCGGATGGTGGCCTCCATTCGCCGACCTTGTCGGCTGTTGAGGGTAATCTAGGAGCAGATTGAGCTCGCCAAAGCTTCGGCTGGAGTGGTGGGTGGCATGGCGAACGGCGCGAGGAGCGGATATGCTCGACTCCTAACTATGTTAGAAGGAGCAGATCCCGCCCAGCGACCGTGCCTCGCTTCGTGCAAAGATGTTGGCGTGCACGCTGGTCTTGAGGGCCTTGGGATCCACCAGCTCGATCTTGATCCAACGAGCGCATGGTACTGTGAATACCATGACGCTGTCAGTCCCGCGCCTCCTGAGATGGGCGTGGTGAGTGTACGGACGCCGAGGTCTGTGCAGCCTTGTCCTTGGACTTGGCAGCATCATGAGCTCCCTCGCCGACGCCCGTTCTTCCGCCGGTGTCTACCCCACCACCCATTTGCTCCGGTGGTGGTGGGATTGACGTGGACGGCTCCGCTGCCGCCGAAGCCTTCTTCTTGGCGGCATGTCGATGAAGATGATGAAGATGTAGCTCGTGTGAACGCCGGATCAGGTTCACACAGCCTCGACGCCCTACCGGCGCGCCAAAGATGTCGGGAAGTTGATCGAACCCACGAACACCTATGGGACCGGCGGACCGAGCCCTTTCGTTCGGTGGGGCGGACGTCGACGAAGAGCAGATCGAGGCGGAAGCACACGAGCAGTTTACCCAGCTTCGAGCTCTCCGGAGAGATAATACTCCTACCGCTGCTTGTCCGATTGTATTGTGTTCTTGCTAGGGAGCGCTAAGAGCTACAAGACCTAGCTTGAGTGTTCTCGGTTTCAATGAACCAACCCCTTCTACGTTGCGCATGGGCCTCCTTTTATATGCTCAAGGGTCTCCGGCGGTGGCAACGAGACAAGGGCAAAACATAAAAGGAGTCGTGGTTGGTACAGCTACTTGTACAGTGTATCATACCTAACCCTGATGGCAGGGGACAAAGCATTAAATGCCCGTCTAAGTCGACTAAACAGTGCAGAAAGGGACCGTCATGGGCGCCACCGCTTGCCACGATGGAAATCTTGTCAGCCGCTTACCACCGCGCTCGCTGGCAAGACAGACCTCTTGCCACGCGCTACCGAAAGGTCCCATGGCGCCACGCTGGTGGATGAGCTGGAGCGAGGAACGGAGTGGTAGTCTGCATGCAAGCGCCTTTGCCGCGTTGTTGCCTTTGTCGCGTCCGAAGCTTGTCGCTCACGGGCCTTCCCGCAAGCTCCTCTTGCCGGGGCCTTGTCTTCTAGGTTCCTTGAGTGGCCTTCCCGGCAAGCTCCTCTTGCCGGGGTCTTGTCTCCTTGGCTTAAATACTTTGTTCTCGAATGGCTCTAATGGAGCCGCGGAGGACCTTGGCGGTCACCAGGCAAGCCTTGCCACGGGGTGCTGCGACTGCCCGTGCACGAGTTCGGGATACTAGGGTACCCCTACTCTAGTACACTGACACAGCTGTTAATAACCGATGATCATCGAAGGCAGGCTAAAGAGGCCGGTGTAACTGTAGAACAACTCCCAGGCATCAAGGACTTCCACACGTTTAAAGAGGAGGAACTAAAACGGAAATATGCCCGCGGTGTACCTCTGGTCAAGCCTGAGTAGACCCCGCGTCTATCAACAAGAATGTATGAATTGCATCAATGGTACCTGAGAGAAGCAAAGACTACCGATCAAGAGTCCCTCATGGTGAAAGTCAAGGCAGAGCATTACTTCCATGAAAAAGATCTGTGGGTTGAGTTTCAAGAAATGTTTCAGTTATTCAATCAAGATGCACTCGACAAATATGTCATCAGTTGCTATTGTCTGTAAGTGATTTCCTTCTGTAATTTAAGTCTCTAGCTAGCTGTAGTACTTGTTCATTACCTGTAATTATCCTCACTATATTCTTTTTTGTGGTATTATGTAGAATGAAGATATATAAAATGAAAAGAGTTGGACGCTATGGCATTGGATTCATTGACCCAAATATCATTAGTAAAGCGACATGGTCACGTGAATATGATCGACCACACACAGGAAAAATCTTGCTAGAGTTCTTGAAGCACCTAAATACCCAACCAGAAATACTACTTCCTTACAACTTCGGGTGAGCCACACTGTCTTGTACTACAAATTCTGTTTTTGCTTAGTAGATGTTAATAAGTGTAGTTGATGAGTTATGCACATGCCCGCTTAATTATACATGCAAACGTGTGCGCATGCAGTTTCCGTTGGATCTTGTTAATCATTGAAGTTGACAAGGGAAAAGTTGAAGTACCGGACAAACTATATAAAGACGTCTCCAACGTATCTATAATTTTTGATTGTTCCATGCTGTTTTATTATCAATCTTGGATGTTTTATAATCATTTTATATCATTTTTTGGCACTAACCTATTGACATAGTGTCAAGTGCCAGTTGCTATTTTTTTCCATGTTTTTTACATCACGGGAAATCAATATCAAATGGAGTCCAAATGCAATGAAACTCCATGATGATTTTTTATGGGCCAGAAGAAAGGCAATGGGCCCTGGTTGCTCCTGGGGGGTGCCCCGAGGGGGGCACAACCCACCAGGGCACGCCAGGAGGCCCAGGCACACCCTGGTGGGTTGTGCCCACCTCGGGTGCCCCCGGACCGCCTCTTTGCTCTATAAATACCACAATATTCCAGAAACCCTAGAAGAAGCGTCGAAATATTCATCCAGCCGTCGTAGAGTCCATAACCACCAGATCCAATCTAGACACCATCACAGAGGGGTTCACCACTTCCATTGGCGCCTCTCTGATGATGCGTAAGTAGTCTTTTGTAGACCTTTGAGTCCGTAGTAAGTAGCTAGATGGATCTCTCTCTCTCTCTCTCTCTCTCTCTCTCTCTCTCTCTCTCTCTCTAGCTGGATTCTCAATACAACGGTCTCTTGGAGATCCATATGATGTAACTCTTTTGCAGTGTGTTTGTTGGGATCTGATGAACTTTGAGTTTATGATCAGTCATATATTTTTATATCCATGAAAGTTATTTGAGTTTCTTTGATCTCTTATATGCATGATCTCTTGTAGCCTCGTATTTCTTCTCCGATATTTGGGTTTTGCTTGGCAAACTTGATCTATTTATCTTGCAATGGAAAGAGGTGCCCGGTAGTGGGTTCGATCTTACGGTGCTCGATCCCAGTGATAGAAGGGGAAACGACACGTACTTATCATTGCTACCAAGGATAAAAATACGAGGTCTATATCTACCGCCATATAGATAAATGGATCTTGTCTACATCATGTCATCGTTCTTATTGCATTACTACATTTTTCCATGAACTTAATACACTAGATGAATGCTGGATAGCGGTCGATGTGTGGAGTAATAGTAGTAGATGCAGGCAGGAGTCTGTCTACTAATCTTGGACGTGATGCCTATGTAATGATCATTGCCTGGATATCGTCATAATTATTTGAAGTTCTATCAATTGCCCAACAGTAATTTGTTTACCCACCGTTTGCTATTTTTCTCGAGAGAAGCCACTAGTGAAACCTACGGCCCCCGGGTCTTCTTTCTCATATATTCGTCTTGCGATCTACTTTTCCTTTGCATTTTTATTAGATCTATTAAACCAAAAATACAAAATTACCTTGCTGCACTTTTACTTATTTGCGATCTATTATTTCAATCTACTACAATTTACCTCACGTCCGCTTGCCAATTTCTGGCACCGTTACCCGAAAGGGATTGACAACCCCTTTAACATGTCGGGTTGCGAGGTGTTATTATTTGTGTGCAGGTGCTGTTTATGTTGTGTTGCTTGGTTCTCCTACTGGTTCGATACCTTGGTTTCCTAACTGAGGGAAATACTCTACCGTCGCTGTGCTACATCATCCCTCCCTCTCCGGGGAAATACCGACGTAGTTCTAGCTACCATCAAGTTGAATTTCTGGCGCCGTTGCCGGGGAGGATCTTCAACATAACCAGGTTCCTACTCACAAATCTCATCTCCTTGCAATTTACATTATTTTCCATTTGCCTCTCATTTTCCTCTCCCCCACTTCATAAAAAAATGCCGTTTTATTTGCCTCTCTTTTTCCGTTCGTCGTCTTCTTGCCGGATCTGTTTTTTAGTGCAATCTTGTTGTGTGGTCATCATGACTCAAGAGAACACCAAGTTATGTGATTTCTCAAATACCAACGACAATGATTTTATTGGCACTCTGCTTGCTCCTCCCGCCACTAGTGCGGAGACTTGTGATATTAATACCGCTTTGCTGAATCTTGTTATGAAAGACCAATTTTCCGGTACTCCTAATGAGGATTCCGCGTCGCATCTTAATACCTTCGTGGAATTATGCGATACGCAAAAGAAAAAAGATGTGGACAATGATGTGGTCAAGATGAAATTATTTCCATTCTCTTTGCGTGATTTTGCAAAAAATTGGTTCACTTCTTTGCCTCGCAATAGTATTGATTCTTGGAATAAGTGCAAAGATTCTTTTATCACTATTTTCCTCCCGCAAAAATTATTTCCCTTAGAACCCAGATCATGAATTTCAAGCAACTTGAACATGAGCACGTTGCACAATCTTGGGAAAGGATGAAAATGATGCTAAGGAATTGCCCAACTCATGGCGTTAAATCTTTGGATGATCATACAAAAACTTTATGCGGGAATAATCTTTTAGATTCCGCCGCGAGTGGTACTTTTATGGAAATTACTTTGGGTGAAGCCACCAAATTGCTTGATAATATCATGGCAAATTATTCACAATGGCACACCGAAAGAGCTCCTACTAGTAAAAAAGTTAATTCGGTTGAAGAAATTTCTTCTTTGAGTGATAAAGTTGATGCTCTTATGAAATTGGTTGCTAGTAAAAGTGCTCCTATTGATTTTAATGATATGCCTTTGTCTACTTTGATTGAGCAAAATAGTGATGCCATTGATGTGGATTTTATCTCTGGAAATAATTTCAACAACAATGCTTATAGAGGTAATTTTAATCCTAGGCCTTTTCCTAGTAATTCCTCTAATAATTATGGTAATTCCTATGGAAATCAATCTTATAATAAACCCCTCTATTCTTGAGAATATTATGAAAGAATTTATCAACACGCAGAAGGTTTTCAACACTTCGATGGAAGAAAAGTTGATGATTTGTCTAGAAGTGTTGATAGAATTGCCCATGATGTGGAAAGTCTCAAGATGAAAACTTTTGTGCCTAAAGTGGATGGATCAATTAAATCTCTTTATGTTACTATGGATGAAAGTAAGAAAAGAACTGCTATGCTTAGAGCTAAAAGAGAATTTTTAGAGAAAGCCTTTTCTAGTGATTTTTCTTGCAAAAGTGACGAAGATCTTAAAATGATTGGTGTTTCTTCTATTGATTCCTTGTTTAGTAAAATTAAGAATGATGAAAAAGGGACTGGAGAAGAGTCAACTTTAAGTAGAAGGCGTCCCAATATTTCGGAGGGTGAAAATCTTGTTGAGAAAATTGATAAAAGTGGGTTTGGAGAGGTCAAAACTTTAGCTAGTGATGTGCCCACTCTTTTGGATTACAAAGACTTTAATTATGATAGTTGCTCTTTGATTGATTGTATTTATTTGTTGCAATCCATTATAAATTCACCCCATGCTTATGAACAAAACAAAGCTTTTACTAAACATATTGTTGATGCTATGATGAAAGCTTTGGAAGAAAAGTTGGAATTGGAAGTATCAATTCCTAGGAAATTACATGATGAATGGGAACCTACCATCAAAGTCAAGATTAAAAATTATGAGTGTTTTGCTTTGTGTGACTTGGGTGCTAGTGTTTCTACTATTCCAAAATCTTCATGTGATGTGCTTGGTCTTACTAATCTTGAAGAATGCTCTTTGAATTTGCACTTGGCGGATTCTACTATTAAAAAGCATATGGGAAGAATTAATGATGTTCTTATTCTTGCAAATAGGAATTATGTGCCCATAGATTTTATTGTTCTTGATATTGATTGTAATCCGTCTTGTCCAATTATTCTTGGTAGACCGTTTTTACGCACTATCGGTGCCGTGATTGATATGAAAGAAGGCAATATTAAGTTCCAATTTACTTTGAGTAAAGGGATGGAACACTTTCCTAGAACTAGAATTAAGCCACCAGGGCATCTTATGGATCTCGAACCAAAGATGACAAAACTTAGATCCTTGCTTTATGCCTAGCTAAGGGCGTAAAACTATAGCGCTTGTTGGGAAGCAAATCAATGAATAAAATTTATTTTTTCTTTTTGTTTTCTGTTCTTGAGTGTTGGCACAATTATGCTACTGTTATGATTGTGTTTTTTGTGTTTTAATTAGTGTTTGTGCCAAGTATAACCAATAGGATCTTCTTGGGTGATAGTTGTTTGATCTTGCTGAAAAAGACAGAAACTTTGTGCTCATGAAAAAAATTGCCAAAATTCACCAGAACGTGATAAAATGTTAATTCTTTTTGCAGAAGATCAATATACAAATTATCTAGGTTTTCCTAGTTTTTCAGAATTTTTGGAGTTCCAGAAGTATTCGTTTAAATCAGATTACTACAGACTGTTCTGTTTTGACAGATTCTGTTTTCTTTGTGTTGTGTGCTTATTTTGATGGCTCTATGGTTTCCTTTGATGAGTTTTTGCCATAGAAAACTTGGAATACAGTAGATATCATACAAAAACAAAATAAGAATTGGTTTGATACAACACTTATAGTAGTGGTTTATTTTCTTACACTAACGGATCTCACGAAGGTTTTGTTGAGTTTTGTGTGATTGAAGTTTTGAAGTTTTGGGTTATCTTACGATGGATGAAGGAAGGATGTAAGAGGCTAAGCTTAGGGATGCTCCGGCATCCAAATCTATTATCCAAGAATGAGCAACCAACTAAGCTTGGGGATGCCCCCGAGTGGCATCCCCGCTTTCTTCCAACAACTATTGGTATTTTACTCGAGGCTATAATTTTATTCGTCACATGATATGTGTTTTTCTTGGAGCGTCTTGTATGATATGTGTCTTTGCTTGTTTAATTTTGTGTTTTAAGTCATCAATCCTTTCTGGACACACGTATTTGAGAGAGCTAAAATTATATCATGATTGGTTAGAATTGCTCTCTATGCTTCACTTAAATCTTTTATGAGCTAGGACTTGCTCTAGTGCTTCACCTATATCTTTTTGAGCACGGTGTGCTTTGTTATTTTTGAAGAAATTATCTCTTGCTCCACTTAAATTATTTTGAGATAAAGAAAAGTTGTTATGCTCATGATCTTCACTTATATTTGTTTGAGCTTGTTGGTGGAAACGACACCTATGCGATCACTGGGATCCCTTCTACGGTTGGCAGGCACGAGGTTGTGCAAAGAGCGGGTCTGACAGGAAGCACACAGATCGTTTACCCAGGTTCGGGCCAAGAAGATGCGTAATACCCTAGTCCTGCTTTGGTGGATGTATTTGAGTGTTCTTGTGTTCTTGAGCTAGCTACGGGGTGTAACTTGCCCAAAAGATCCGAATCCCTCTCCTGGTCACCTTGGGCCTCCTTTCATAGGCAAAAGGGGTTGCCACAGTGGCACACAGGAGGTGGAAAGGTCTACAGTCGATAAGTCTATCCTCTCGCACCGTCGGACAAACGCATTTAATGCGCCCCGACGCGTTCTCTCACTTTATCGGGGACGGCAACGAAGCACGTCCCAGCTATCGCCGCCTCGCCTGGTCTCGACATGCGTCCGAGCTGACGAGGCATCGTGGCGCCACGTTGGCTGGCTGCTGGGCTGGCGTAGTGGTGGGGCCTTCACGAAGATCTGCATGCCACCATGCAGGTGCTTGCTGAGTCGGTCATGGAGGCCGCTCGTCGCCACGTAGGTGCCTGCTCAGGTGGTTGAGCTGGCAGCTGCATGGGGACGGTGGTGGAGTCATGGCAGACACGGGCCCTGCTGCTACCCTGTAAGCGTCTCCGGCAAGGGCCTTATCGGGGCCCCGACAAGGGTCTTGCCGCGGCTTCATGGTCTTCCCCGGCAAGCATCGTGTCGGGGGTCTCGTGGATTTCCTCGGCTAGGATCCCGCCGAGGATCGTCGTCTTCTGATCCTCATATGATCTTGTGTGTTTATGATCTTGAAGAAGATTTGTATGCCACCACAGAGGCGCCTCCCGAGCCTTGGTTCCAATGTGGATAGTTGGGTGGTGGTGTTGGAACCCGCGGGCTCAAGGGTGGCCTGCTCTACTGGCATCGGGCAAGTTGCCCCGGCAAGGGTCTTGCCGGGGCCGCGGAGGCTGCCCCGGCAAGGGTCTTGCTGGGGGAGTCCACCTCGCCCTCTTGCTCTTTTGTGTTCTCTGGTCTTGGCATTGCCTATGGTCACCTTGTGCCTTCGGCTTCCCTCCTCTGCCCTACTTAGTGTGGCCGTGGGCGCGCCTCCGACTGCCCGTGCACAAGTAAAGGGACCTGGGCCACACATAAGCGTGACACGTTGTTGGGCCAGGCCCAGAATAGTGTGCAGGCAGGCGGGGCGGGATTTTTACCATGGTAACTCTCGTCCGATGTGCTTCCCCATGACCTGCGTTGAACGCACGACATGGAGGGTCGCGCGTGACGTGGGGGTCATGCATGGGGTGGTTCCCGCATCCATGCGTCACATCATGGTAAAGAGGCGGCTCGCGCCTTCCCCATAAAAAGAGGGAGGCGCAGAGGCCCGGCTCATTTACTGAGTGGACTCGGGTCGTGGTCTTCAAGGCGGCCGCGCCCCACGATCACGGGGTGGGGAATGGTCGCCTCACCCGTCCCCTCGATCCTTCTCACTCACCACTTGTCCCCCATGCAGGTGGCAGGCAGTGGAGGCGGGAAACGGGCCGTCGCTGATTGGGGCAGCGGGTCGGTCCCGATTCCCTGCGCCCTCGATGGTTGGATTGGTCAAGTGGGGCTGCCGAGCCCCGACCCCGCCCCTTTATAAGAGGGGGGAGAGGGATGTCATCCCACATTCGCCCAACATCCATATTCTTCCACTCCCGTTCCTTTCTTCCATCTGCCATGGCGAGAGGGGGCGCATGACCTTCAACGGTGGCGGCGAGGGTCGCTGCTCGACAACGCGTCCCTCCTCCCCAGGAGCTCGCAGCGGAGGAGCCGACCACGAGAGGAAGGGGGAGGGGGTGAGGCCGAGGCCGTCGTGGTGCCCGAGGGAGAGGGGGACGGGGTGGCGCGCCGGCCTCGCCTCTGCCGTCGATGCCTCTCCCGATGGAGGATCACGTCGGGGACCAGCCTCGTGAGTTCTTCATCAAGCTACGCCGGCCACCGCGTCGTCGTATTCGTCTCCCTACCCCATTTGCTCGGGAGATGGAGCTCGACCCACCCCAGACCCTCAGGTTGCACATGAGGGGCTGCGGGAACGGTGGCACGCGGGTCAACGTCGACTTCCCCGCTCCTCACGTCATGAACCTCCGTCGCGGATGAAAGACGTTTGCTCGTGTCCATAGCCTGACGGTGGGGCTCGTCCTCTACTTCAAGTTAATGAAGAGTGGCCTGCTCTCCGTCAAGGTCTTTGGAGATCTTGGAACTCGCCTAAAGTGCTGCGTGGAGAGCTCCTCCTATTATGAAGATTCCTCCTCAAGGGGGAGTGATGAGAAGGACAGCGACATCGACGACGAGGGAGTTGATCGGCGCGACGCCGACCTCGACTCTGACTGACAGCGTCGCCCCTCCCTCGGCCACACGCCCTGCCGAGGGCCTTCCTCGTCAAGCTCTCCATCGGTGCATACCCCGTCGCCTCCCTGGGCCGCTGGCATAGGAGGGCTGGAGAAGGAGAAGAAGGCGAGTGGCAGCCGTCAAGTCGGAGTACGCGTGCACCGACGCCTTCGTCGCGTATTGTCGGCCTGTTGCCTCATCTTCCAGCTCCCCTCTGGCACCGGGATGTTCTCTTGGTGCCTTCTGCTCCTCGCACCTCGCCTGGGCACTCTTTTTGCCCTCCCGCTATCTTGTTCCACCTTCTGAGGAGAGGGACAAGAAAGGGATTACAAGCATCTTATCTCTTTTTAGTTTGTAAGCCTGCGGGCACTTGTTAGATTTAAAATTTGCAATCCCTTGCTCATGTTTTTCATTCCATATGAACTGTACTTGGATGGGATGTTTTTAATGAAAAAGGGTGCTTGCCGGGTTCTTTGTTTGTGGGCGAGACCCACACCAAGGAGTAAGTCCTTGTTATTTTTAGGATAAACATTGTCACCCGACAACAGGCCTTGCCGTCTCCTTACTTCAACCTACCATTCTCACGCTCTTGGTGGAGGCAGGCGCAAAGTGGAGTTAGGCCCCTCGTTTATTTCCTTGCCAACGCGACTACGACCCGGTTCCGACCTAGGGACTTGGGTACAACAAAGAGGGGGAGCACGGTGGTCTAGGAGCAAAATGAGGCTTCATACGCCCCAACTTCATACGGAAATGCACAACAGAGGATAAAAAACTTATCTGAATCTGCAGCTCTAGGCAGCCTTGGCTTGCCGTGGTTGGATTCTTGTATCTGCAGCCCCTGGCAACCTTGGCTTGCCGAAGCCGGAGCGCCGGTTTGTTCTCTTTCTTCCAAACAGCTCACCAGAAATGTCCATGTACCCTGCGAACCAAATAGGATGGAAAGGAACAGAGTAACGCAAACTCGACCTCTGAGCTAGGGGTTAGTCACCGCTTTGCACTATCAACCCTAACCGAGGGAGAGACTCAACCTAGCATGCATGCTATAACTTAGGGCGCCAGCGCTTCATTTATCTATGCTCAGGGTCTGCACCTGGCTTTGTACAGAGGGTTACATGCCTTGCCGGCAAGGCTTGTACAAAAGGTGGTTTGCCGGGGGGGGCCGGCAACCGCGCCTCATGGGTAAAACTTGTGAAGTTGTTCAATGTTCCAGGAGTTGATCACTGGAATAGCATCTTCGGTCTCCAGGCGGACTGCACCGGGCCTGGTGACTCGTATTACCCGATAAGGGCCTTCCCACTTTGGCGTCGACTTGTTGGAATTATTGGCCGATTGAACGCACCAAAGAACAAGGTCGCCTTCCTCAAAGCTTCGGGCATGAACCTTGCGGCTATGGTAGCGGCGCAAGGCTTGCTGGTAGCGCGCTGCTCTCACAGCCGCCCGAAGACGATCTTCCTCAAGGAGTGTTGCGTCATCTTGCCGCAATTGCTCTTGCTCAAGATCGTCATAAGTGAGCACTCGAGGTGACCCGTATGTGAGTTCCGTGGGGAGAACTGCTTCTGCCCCGTATACCAGGGCAAAGGGTGTCTGGCTAGTGGCTCGATTTGGCGTCGTTCTGATCGACCAAAGAACTGCCGGCAACTCATCAATCCAGTGCCTTCCACTCTTGTGAATCTTGTCAAAAGTCTTTCTTCTCAGGCCTCGCAGCACTTTAGCATTTGCCCTCTCCGCCTGGCCGTTGCTCCGTGGGTGTACCACGGAAGCGAAACAGACCTTGCTGCTGAGGTCTTGGATGTATTGCATGAAGATGTGGCTTGCGAATTACGTGCCGTTGTCAGTGATGACCCTGTTTGGCATACCAAAACGGCAGACTAGCCCCTTAAAGAACTTGATGGCTGACTGTGCTGTAACCTTCCTCACTGCCTCCACCTCCGGCCACTTTGTGAACTTGTCGATCGCAACGTACAAGTACTCAAAGCCCCCGACAGCGTGAGGGAAAAGGGCCCAGTATGTCGAGCCCCCAGACCAAAAATGTCCAGGAGAGAGGAATTGTCTGAAGGGCTTGAGCTGGTTGATGAAGCTTCTTCGAATGGAATTGACACGCTTCACACTTGGTTACTAGTGCCGTTGCATCCTGGAGGGCAGTGGTCTAGAAGAAACCTTGCCGGAACGCCTTGCCGGCAAGGGTCCTCGACCCTATGTGGGAGCCAGATATGCCTCCGTGTATCTCCGCCAACAGCTCCAGTCCTTCCTCCCGGGGGATGCACTTCAATTTCATACCGTTCGGCCTGTTCCTGTACAGGACGTCATTGATGAACTGATACATAGCAGACCGACGAGCTACTTTCTCCGCTTCTTCCTGCTCCTCAGGAAGCTCCCCTGTTTGGAGCAATCGGACGGTATGCTGTGCCCATGCCGAAGCCTGGGGCTCAACGGCAAGGACCAAAGGCATTTCTTCTTCCATGGGAGCGATCGTCTCTACGGCCAGGGCTTGGTGCCCTGCCGGAGTCAGCTGCCCCTCGGCAGGCTCAGTACCCACGGCAACACCCTTGCCGGCGGCCCGAGGGGGCTCGGCGGAAAAGTACTTGCCGGGGCCTGATTTCCTCCGCTTGTTCTGCTCTGTTGATGGTTCGATGGATGGTTGAGTTAACCGAAGCACAAAAGTACCTGGTTCCATAGGTAGTTTGAAGGCAGCACACTTCGACAGGTAATCGGCGATGTCGTTCTCCGCTCGGGGAACGTGCTCTGCTTGTATACCATCAAAGCGATCTTCCAGCTTCCTCACCTCATCTACGTAGGCCTCCATCAACGGGCTCTGATAATCTTTGTTGACTTGCCTGACGACAAGCCGTGAATCACCCCTGATGATGAGCTTCTTAACTCCGAGGTCTGCTGCGATCCTGAGACCGGCAAGCAACCCCTCGTATTCGGTAGTGTTGTTCGTGGACATCTCCCTGGGAAAGTGCATCTGGATTACATACTCGAGGTGCTCTCCGGTGGGTGCCACAAGCAGCACACCAGCACCGACGCCTTGCAGCGAGAAAGCCCCGTCAAAGTACATGATCCAGTTGCGACTTGCTTCCTTCACTACAAAAAAATACACTTCCGTGATGATACGTGTTTGTCACAGTAGGTCACGTTTTCTTTCATGCATGTACATCCATGACAATTTTATGACAAAATCAAGATAGTCATACCTGTGATGTCGTAGAAGTGTTCCATGACATTACCAAAATTATCATCACGGAAGTGTCCACTTCCATGACGATAAATCGCGCGTCACAGAAGTGCTTTTGTCAAGGGTGACCGACACGTGGCATCCACCGTAACGGAACGCCGTTAAGCTACCAGGTCCGGTTTTGGATCCGATAACCCGTTAACAGCCCCGACCGATGGGGATTTTCCACGTGTAAAATCATCATTGGCTGGAGGAAACACGTGTCGGCTCGCCGTTGGGACAGATGTCATCCACACATTGGGCCCAAAGCATCTATGATACGTCGACACGTGGCACGACCCAACAGAGGCCCATTCCTATGAAAAGGCCGGCCCGTTTTACTTAGTCAAAAGGTGGCGGGCCTGCCCACGGTAAGCCTGTTAACGACCTGTTCGCATATAGCCCATTTACATCCCATTAACCCAGGGCCCGTTTACGGCCTATCCGAATTAGGCCCAGTAGCGTCATCTGGGCCGTCCAATATAATTCCAGCCTGTTTTAACTTTTGGCCCATGTATGGCCCATGACGTCTTTCGGCCCATATGAGGCCCTTAGTAACCCTCGGCCCATTAACGGCCTGTGGTAAAACTGTCCCGTAATGAACAGTGTATCACTTTATACCCATTAACGGCCCATTATTCCGTTGGGCCGTTTCCAGCCCATGTTATCTTTTGGCCTTCTCAGGGCCCATTTATTCTTGGGCTCATTTCTAGCATTCGTGTATGTTTTGTTTATAAAAATTTTGCCAGGAAATTAAATTTTTTTTCTGGATTTATATTTGATTTCAGAACCTTTCTTTTCTTTGATATTGTGAAGTTTTTGCCCCAAGTAAAAAAAAATTTCAAAAATGTTGTTGGGTTTGTATACCCTCTCTTGAAACATTTCTTTTATCAGTGGAATTATTTATATTCCCTGGGCTCTATTTCTCTAAAAATGATTTTTCATAAGATTTAGGGTCCCATTTGCACTGCAACCCTTTGATAAATTCATTTAAAAATCTCACCAAAATTTGGGGATGACATATGATGTCCCTAAATCACTTTTATGCAAACATATCCTTTAGTCATTTGGAGATTTTGAGCTTTACCCCAAGTTTTCAAATCTGGTCCAGTTGGTACTTTTGCACTACAACCTATTTAAATATTCCTTTGAAACTTCCAACAAAATTAGGGGATGTTAGTAGGAGTATATTATTCATCTTTGTGCAAAACCCCACTAATGTGCTTTGAAAAATTGCATATCATCTTATTTTGCTCTCTGGTCCAGTTTGGCATTTTCTACTGCAACCCCATTTTATTTTGCTCTGTTGCCCATGATTCTTTCTCCTGCTTATAGTCCTGCCTACAAAACCCTTAAGTCCAGGAGAGTGGACCCATTGGAGTATTTTTGGTCCATGAAACTATGCCCTTTTCTTTCTGTCCAGAAATGATTTTCTCAAAAACTTGTACTATCAAGTTTCTAGTCTTGACCAACTAACCTTGCCACCATCACCTACACCTAAAGAGACACTGGTCTGGAGATTTTGGCCACCCCAAGAGTTTCCTAGATGCACATGGCATTCTGTCAAACACCTTGAGTGCATGCACAGATTTGGCATGATCTTTAGTTTGCATTGTAAACTTGATCTTCTGACCCAACAAGCTTGTCCACTAAGCTCCTAGAGGACCCTAACCTATACCTGTTAATCCCCAGCCCCACCCAAGCCTCCTGGCATGCCTTGGCATTTTGCCGAACGCCTGGCGTGCGTGCACTGGGCGCGTCCAGAGCGGACGTTTTGCACACGCTCGTGCAACCGAGCCGCCGCATTCGCTCGCCCCGCGCCCCTGGCCTTTGCTCGTCCGCAGAGCCACGCTCATCCTCATCCGCTCGCCAGAACCATCCAATCCCCCTGGCACCCTACAGCGCCTCCGTCAGGTCGGCCATGGCAGCGAGCAGGCGGCCGCAGCAGTCTCTGCCATGGACGGCGCCGCCCGAGCCACTCCAGCGCGCAAGCTCACCCCTGGAGCAGCTCAAGCTCATCCCCTCGCCCTGCCAGACCCCGCCAGCCATCGCCACGCGCCCCCAGCTCTGAACGGCGGTTCGCCGTCTGCTTATCCTCGCCGCCATGAACTGACCTTGGCTGCCTATAAAGGACCCCGAGCTCGCTTAGGCCCTCGTGCAACCTCAAGCCAACCCTCCGAGCTCCCTAGCCCGCAATCGACGGAGGAAGGCCGTCTTCCCCATCTCCGCAGGTACGGCCGCCGCCACTCTCCGGCTCCGCTCGTCGCAGCGAGCCTCCCCGCCCAACCAAGGCCACCATCCCTTGCCTCGATCTTATGGAGCCACCCAACACCTCAAACTCGCCGGGAACCATCGAGTCGAACCCCAAACTCACCCGAAGCCGCCGTCCGCCTGGCTTCGCCGCCGGCGACTCCCCACCCCGCCAAGTTAACGACCACCGGAGGACCGCCTGGACTGGCGGATCCATCCCTGCCTTCGAGCCCGCGGGAGCCGCTGTTCACGGCGTTGATTGCCGAGCCCCGCCTGCTCGCCGAGGAGGAAGGAGGCGGGCGACGGTCAACCTGACCAGTGGGCCCAAGGGACCCACTGTCAGTGACCCAGAGCCGGTCCACGCTGGCTAAGTGGAAACGTAAAGCGCAGAGTACGCTTTCCCCCCGAACCTTTTTCTTTTTTCGGTTTCTTTTATTTATTAAAAAAAACAGAATTTGACTGCCTGTAACTCTTTAAATATAACTCCAAATGAGTTGATTCTTTTTCCCAGCTCTCTCAAATTTTTTCTAGTTTATTTTCAGATTTATTTGAATAAATTTCAGACAACTTTTTTGTACTGTTTTGAAACTATGTTTTAATTCAAATTTTTTTATAGGATTTTTGGAGAAGAAAACTTTCAAAAGTTTTGGAATGCACCCTGCCTCTCCACAACTTGAAGACAAGCATTCTGAACTCTGGCATAATATTTTTGTGTGTCGTTTGATACGGTTACAACACTCCTTGCCTCGGAGTTTTTGTTATTTTTTGTGATGATATGAACCTACTCATAAGTGCATATTGGTGATTCCGTGCTACTGAAATTTGATACGTTGTGATAGTAATCACCCTCGTATGCCTTTCATGCATACCGGAAGGAAGCCGGTAAAGTCTCTGTCTTGGGTAGACCCGAGCTTTCCCTAGTTCCTCGTCGAGACGAGTGTGTCCGGTATGGCATGACGGGGTATGAGGAGTGGTGATTCTGTCTGTTGGTTGAAAATACATTTTGTTATGCTAATCATGCAGGGAAATACTTAAACCTCCTGAGTCGGCCGTAGATCGAGTCTTGTTCCAGTAACCCCCATACTTGTTTCGTACTACCACTTGTCCCTGCCGCAGGTAGGGTACGGTTCAGTAAGTTGTCAACCCCTTCCTAGCACACACCGTACAGAGAGGCCATGGTGGAAGATACCGGATGCATCCGGTAGGCATGCCACCTGGTCCGGGGGCATGGGTGTTTCCGGTTGGGACCGAGAGGGGGGCACCCCTTAGTAGCGTGCGGTATAAATTTTGATCCCATGCTAATCAAGGTTGTAGCCTCGCCACTTAGAGTTTTGCTTGACAAGTGTCGTGGGTGATTCCAGACACCGGTAAGTCAAGCTGGTGTGTGCGGGTCAGGTGTGTTTTCAATTAAAAGACCGTAGACGGAATTAGTCCCGATGGACTAAAGGAATCCGTTACTCGTGGGTAAAGAGTACACCCTCTGCAGAGATTATATCTATTCGAATAGCCATGTCCATGGTTAAGGACTACAGTCTGGGATGGGTCAAGTGTCGGTCTTAGTGTCGGTCTTCGGAGGAGAAACTTCTAAACCAGAACATGGATCATGACAGACTTACGATGATTATGATTATTATTATTAAGGACCAACCCTTTATATTATTTGCATTATTGAATATCCCTGGGACGATTCTACCTCCTGGATATTCATTGTGATTATTTGCTTATAAGCCCTTTTTGTGGTGTCGCTCAGACGCCCGACTGTGGCATGCTTGTTATTTGTTTACCTTATAAGCCCTTTATGTGGTGTCGCACAGAAGCCCGACTGTGGCATGTTTGTTACTTATTTCACTTATAAGCCCTTTATGTGGTGTCGCTCAGACGCCCGACTGAGGCACGCTTCTGTTATTGTCCTTTCGAGGCGCCGCCTGCATAATTCGATCGGTGCATTTTATTTCTATTCTCGATTGCATATTCATGTTTTATATGAACAACCTGCTTGCGTGCTTCATGGGTTTTGATTTCATGACCGACGCTAGGATCATAGAATATTTCAGAGCATGAATATCATTTGTTATATTATACCGCGTTCAAAATGTTTGCGAGTACATTCAAAGTACTCACTGGCTTGTCCCTGGCTATTGTCTTGGCCAGATTTCTTGCTTGGAGAGGAGCGTTGCGATGACAGCCCCGGAACCTAAGCAATGGTGATAGCATCCTCGCGAAGATAGGAGTTATCTAGGTCAGTTGTTCCTGTGGGAAATGGAGTCCCATAGACGCTGAAAGACCACAAACCGCTTCCGCCATCAGCCACTAGAAACCATTTGTTGTACTCATAGGACAGAATGGTCTTGTACTACATATTTTGTACTTTGCTTGGAAATTTGTATCAAGTTGGTGCCTCATCGCCTAACAAGAATCCTGGGCTGGTGAGCACAAGGACCATTTTCGGGAAATTGATATCCCAAAATCCGGTCCCGACAATTGCTTACTTTTGGCCCACATCGCTATTTTCTACTTGTGGGCCAAATTCAGCCCGTGGTTCTGATCGGCCCGTTTGTGGCCCGTTAATACGTTGGGCCGTTTTCATAGCGTCATCAAATACGGCCGATTAACGACGGCCCGTTATGGTTGGCCCATGAACGGACGATTTCAACTCTAGCCCATTTACGACCATAATGTGGTTTGTTATTGGCCCACGTTTGGCCAGCCGATCATACGGCCCGTAGAAGGCCCATTGATGATACAGCCCGTAGAAGGCCCATTGTGTCTACGGCCCGTATAAGGCCCATTGTTTCTATGCCCCATAGAAGGCCCATTGTTTTTATGGCCCTTAGAAGGCCCATTGCTTCTATGACCCGTAGGAGGCCCATGTTAACTATAGTAAATATGTAGCCCATGGTTAATGTGGCCTAGTTTTAAAAAATAGGTTATTGCGGCCACTAGCAAACCATGGAAAAAGAACTACACTGACTACAAGAAAACAAATAAACAAGAGAATAAGGAAATAAATATGCAAGCAACTTATGCTAGGCTATCATGGCTATTACACATAATACATCCACTGGGCATCAAAGTTCGCCACCAGTTCAAATATAGGGAACAAAGCAGCATATAAACGCCGCAGCAAAACAAGTCCAGAAGTGAAACCACTTCAGAAGAGGTCAAGAAACAATATCCTCGGTACCCATAATGCTGGCAAGATGCTTAGCAAGCTTATTAACTTTCTCTTGTTTGGCGCTTAAATCCTCCAGCACTTGCTGTTGCACCAGAAAGTATGCATATGAAATCTGCAGGGACTTCCTTAGTCCTTCGGCTTCCTGTCGCATAACATCTGATCGATGTATTTCAAATTGAAGTTGAGACTCAAGAAGCCGAACTGATTCAGGCAGCGAGTTCGAAGAGCTGGTGCCAGCAGTAGTTGCCAGTAACTCAAACACTACATCAAGACAGGACTTTAGGGTTGTCTCAGTGTCTTCAATATAGTTTTTATCAGCTTTCTTGGAGACCAACAGGGATGTCTCACTATCTTGAACCTTATTTGCATTACTTCCTTTACCATTGCATAATGGGGTACTCTTCTCCAATATTTTATCCGCATTCTAAAAGAAAAACAAACAAACACATCACAGGTTTACAATGTAGTATATGAAACTCATTTTGGTAAACTAGTTCAGTAGTAAGGTGGACATGATATCAGCATGAAACAAACATATATCCATGTAGTATGGTCACTGTATGGTCTATATCATTCTAGTTTATGTTGCCAAATCAAGATAGATACAGTTCGAATCATATCTATTTAAGACAAAGCAGCATAGACAGAATATAAGTGTGGGAAACTACACAACAATAACAACACTTGTAATGTGCATGGCATGAGAACATAACTGTTTATTCAATTGAAACTGAAATCAACATAGAGCAATTTACAACAGCAAACACGTTAAAGAAACAGGTTTAAAACATACCTATTGCGCCATTGGAGTTTCAATTTCATCCTTCAAATTTGAAATTAGTTGGTATGAGTAAATACAAATGATGCAAGAGCAAAGTAGTATGAACCATAGCTACGAACCTGACCGAGAACAATTCTTCTTCTGCTTTAAGCGTTGACTTGGGGTTCGGAGTGGTGGTCCTCGCGCTTTAGGCACTGCAGTTGCCTTACTAACTGCTCGTGTTTGGGTGCTCTGTGGTGGAGACGGTGCTGTGTCAACGGGGAACTGGGTTACTATCTGCACTACAAGAAATATTTCAACTAGTGACCTTCTGTCAGTGACCCTGGAAGAATTGGTCATAGTCTATGACCGTTTGAGACCAATTGGTCAAAAGCTGTTCGGGGTGCTCCAAACCCTAAACCATTGCGACCATTTTGGTCAGAAAGGTCGTAATTTCCTTACACGAAATGGTCATAAAGCAAACATCACTAGTCCGCAGCCTTATTTCTAGTTGTTAACGACCAATATAGATGGTCATAGCCTTGTAAATTGTGGTGGGTTACGATGACTAGGCGCCATCTCATCAGTTTTGCCTATGTGTCATGTCCATGTGTCAATTTTTCCCTAGGTGTGAAGCAACCTATATTTCTGTTATTCCAAAAATTCCCAAAAAATTCTCATAAATTGTTTGGATCATATCTTCATCAAATATGTCAAAAACCTTCCTTTCCTAGTTCAAAAAATAATTCAACAATATTCATTTTCCTATTCTGTTCAGAGGAGCACTTTGTGAAGGAAGTACCACTTTGGCATGTCCATATAGTATCCATTTTCTACAGTGCTTTCCTATGCCCAAATAACCATCCTCCACCAAATGCCAGCTCAATCCATTCATTATTTTGAGCCCAGCTTCAACATTCGTATTTATGTCCAGTGTGGTACTTTGCAAAGCAAGTACCACCTAGGCTCCTCCTTTTGAGCTGAAAATTTATGAAGACGGTCTTCTTAGTAACTGATCATCCTTAGCCAAAACTCACGCCCATTAGCCATGTACATTTGCCGTACCGCTAATCAAACACTTGGCTGCTAATTCATTTTTGAGCATCGATCGGTCTCCTCGTGAGAATCTTATGTTGTAATTTTCTTGCTAGCACCAACCTGGGGAGTGCCCAACCCACTAGACATGCCTAGGCCGCCCAGAACACATGGCAACGCCACGACCATGCGGTGACCATGCGGAGGGCATGCAAGTTTACGCGCTCTAGAGTTGGGGCCCTTGGCCACCGCCCAAACCTCGACGTATCGCCACCAAACCATGTATTTATGATTAAATAGGTACTTATGTAACTAGAAATGATTTTTGGAAAAAATAAATAGCAAACTATGAGGCAACTGCAGTTCAAATTTGACCCGCTTCCACCTGAATCGGCAAAAATTTGTCTTTTTCATGAGAGGTGGGTCAAAATTTTTTACACCCAACCATTTTGTCAATTGTGCATTAAATATGTCCTAGTATTTTATAAAATTGATTAGGTCCAATTTTGTAACAATTATTTGGGAGGTCCTTCACAAAAAATCCTCCTTTTGGGCACTCGAAAAATGGAAAATGGTTTTTTGTCCAAAGAAAATGAAAACTTCCTTGGGCAACATTGTTTTCCATTCCAATATGCACCCTTGTGCACAATATGAGATCATTTTAACAAACTATGCCATGAATGTGGCCATAATATTGATCATTTGGCTTGAAAGCCATTGATCTCCACACGTGATAGCTCGTTTCTGAGAACACTTCTTTAAAATAATTGTCGTATTACAAGTTTGTTATTTTTCCTAGGAACTTGGCCACATATAATGACACAATGCGAAGGTTTCCCAATTTTTTGATTTTTTTTGAATTTTTTATGCCCGTTTCGAAATGCGGTCAAAACAGCGGGAATGACCGTTCCTAGCTTGTGGTTGAATCTTAGAATTTTTTTGGTGTTTCTCTTATTAAATAGATACTTATGTACCTAGAAATGATTTTTGGGAAAAATAAATAGCAAACTATGAGGCAGCTGCAGTTCAAATTTGACCCGCTTCCAACTGAATCGGTGGAAATTTATCCTTTTCATGATAGGTGGATCAAAACTTTTTACACTCAACCATTTTGTCAATTGTGCATTAAATATGTCCTAGTATTTTAGAAATTTTATTTGGTCCAATTTTGCAACAATTATTTGGGAGGTCCTTCACAAAGAAACCTCTTTTCGGGCACTCGAAAAATGGAAAATGGTTTTTCGTCCAAAGAAAAATGAAAACTCCCTTAGGAAACATTGTTTGGAATTCGAAGATGCACCCTTTTGCACAATATGAGATCATTTGAACAAACTATGCCATGAATGCGGCCATAAGATTGATCATTTGGCTTGAAAGCCATTAATCTTCACGCATGATAGCTCATTTCTGAGAACACTTTTTTAAAATAATTGTCGTATTACAAGTTTATTATTTTTCCTGGTAACTTGGTCACATATAATGACAAAATGCGAAGGTTTCCCAATTTTTTGTTTTTTTGAATATTTTATGCCCGTTTGAAAATGCGGTCAAAACGATGGGCTTGACCGTTCCTAGCTAGTGGTTGAATCTTGGAATTTTTTTGGTGTTTCTCTGATTAAATAGATACTTTTGTACCTAGAAATGATTTTTGGAAAAAATAAATAGCAAACTATGAGGCAGCCGCAGTTCAAATTTGACCCGCTTCCTATTGAATCGGTGGAAATTTGTCTTTTTCACGAGAGGTGGATCAAAACTTTTGACACCCAAAAATTTGGTCAATTGTGCATTAAATATGGCCTAGTATTTTAGAAAAATGATTTGGTCCAATTTTGCAACAATTATTTGGGAGGTCCTTCACAAAAAAAACCTCCTTTTGGGCACTCAAAAAATGGAAAATGGTTTTTCGTCCAAAGAAAATGGAAACTTCCTTAGGCAACATTGTTTGCCATTCCAATATGCACCCTTGTGCACAATATGAGATCATTTGAACAAACTATGCCATGAATGTGGCCATAAGATTGATCATTTGGCTTGAAAATCATTGATCTCCACACGTGATAGCTCGTTTCTGAGAACACTTTTTTTAAAATAATTGTCATATTACAAGGTTGTTATTTTTCCTGGGAACTTGGCCACATATAATGATACAATGCGAAGGTTTCCCAATTTTTTGATTTTTTTTTGAATTTTTTATGCCCGTTTCAAAATGCGGTCAAAACGACGGGAATAACCTTCCTAGCTAGTGGTTGAATCTTGGAATTTTTTTGGTGTTTCTCTGATTAAATAGATACTTTTGTACCTAGAAATGATTTTTGGAAAAAATAAAGAGCAAACTACAAGGCAGCTACAGTTCAAATTTGACCCGCTTCCAACTAAATCGGTGAAAATTTGTCTTTTTCACGAGAGGTGGATCAAAACTTTTTACACCCAACCATTTGGTCAATTGTGCATTAAATATGGCCTAGTATTTTAGAAAAAATGATTTGGTCCAATTTTGCAACAAATATATTATAGGTCCTTCACAAAAAAGAACTTATTTTGGGCACTCAAAAAATGGAAAATTGATTTTTCGTGCAAAGGAAATAAAAACTCCCTTTGTCAATATTGTTTGAAAATCCACGATGTAAACTTGTGCAAAATATGATATCATTTGAACAAATATTTGATAGGACTTTCACAAAAATACTCATTTTGAGCACTAAAAAATGGAATGAAATTTTTTATCTTGAATCGATCACGACCAATTTATATGGTCATAAGGTCATCAGATGGTTTGCTGCGTTCTGATTGGACCATGAGCATATCACGTGGATCACACATCAACCACTCTCGAATGCTTCCGGATCCAACGGCCCAAACCCACCCAAGCCGTAACCCTAGGTCTGTCCTCATGGACATTTTCTACGCACCCCCGCCTCCATTCTTTCTTTCTTTCTCTCCTCCCCTCAGATCCTCTCCCCTCTCCCCCGATGCAGATCCCCCTCGTCCCCATCGTCGCCGCCACCCACCCCTCTGAACCTCGCTGCCACCCACCTTCGCCGCCGCCCTCACTCTCCCCTCGTCTCCCTTGTCCTCAACCAATCTCGCCGCCGTGCAGGGGCTGGGTTGTCGTCGCGTGCTGTTCCTGCGGGTTGTCGCTGCGGGGGCCAGCTCCCATGATTCTACCCAATCCTCTCCCCCGATCCCACCTGCCGGCGGTGACCTCCTCTCAACCAGCACCGCCGCCGGCCTCCAGATCTAACCCAGCAGCTACCAGCTCAGGCCGGCGTGCGCTCTGCTTCGTCGTTCCCAACCCTAGCAGTCGATCCTGGCCGTCCCTGCTTCACCGGCCTCCTCCATCTCTTCCGGCAAGATCTGACGGCCCCGCCCACCTTCTGCCCGTGGAGGATGACGAGGGCGAGGATGTGGAAGTCGGCGAGGGGGGAGGCGGCGACGGGATGCGCCCGGTGGCCATCCGGTGGCCCTGCGTCACATGCGCCTTCAAGAACAAGCGCGAGGACATGGTGAGTCGCTCTGGTTGGCGCTGCCGCCCCGTACCTTGGCGTTGCCTCTACCCTGCCCGCTTCCTCTCGCCGCTGAGCCGGTCGAGGCGGAGGCGCCTGCTGCTGACGACAGCCCCGAGGAGGTGCTCGCGGTCGAGGCCGAGGAGGATGCGCTCTCTGGGCTGGCGCTACGCAAGTACGTGAAGCCGCGGCCACCAACTCAGCTCCGGCCACTGCCCCATGCGGCGGAGCTTCCTCCTCGACCCCGACGACGAGTTGAGCCATGGAATCCCTTCTCCTGTCTTGTTGTGATTCGTGCGTTTGGTTTGATTTGTTTTGTTTTTTGTGCAGGTTGCTCCGATCTGATCTGGACGAGCTGTTGCTGCTCCTGCAAGTGGATGACGAGTTCTCATGGCTGCTCCCTACTGCTCCTCCTCCAACCACATGACTTGGTGTGGTGAGCTCATGTCATCTCATCTCATCTCACGTGAGCTCATGTCATCTCATCTCATGATCTTGATAGCAAGCCAGATCGTAGGATATTTGGATCATGCTGTCGAGTCGTTTTACATTTTATATACATGTGTGTTCCTTGGTCGTGTTCCTATCTCTCTGGCCATGTCCACGCAATTTGCATAAATTGCACTGTAGAGAAAGTACCTGGTGGATCCTTGAGCCTATGTAGCTCCCCAGCCGAGGGCACTGGCTAGCACCGGCAACCTGCGCCGGTGTGGCGCGCGTATTT
Source organism: Aegilops longissima (assembly GCA_021605205.1). Lineage (NCBI taxonomy): Eukaryota > Viridiplantae > Streptophyta > Magnoliopsida > Poales > Poaceae > Aegilops > Aegilops longissima. Next base: position 126,927,415 of record CM038682.1, on the reverse strand, counting down.
AGTATCGCGTGCGTACTGAGCTGGGAAAGGGCCCTAGCACACGCTGACGCTGTACATATATGGAAGAATATGTTGAGATCCTGAAATAATGTTAGCACTCTTAAATTTTCGTGCCATTAGCGTTTTTGTCAGACAAGACTTGCATGTTTTTGCTCAAGCTTATACATTACTTTTCTTGCAATTAGTATAGCATTATAAGTTTATAACCTAGAAGGGAAGGCACCTTCGCAACCGCTTGAGCAGCAGTGCAGCACCATACCACAATGAGCTCCCTAATTTGGCTAGAACAGGGGCTACTGTTCTTACTTTTTTCGCCTAATTCATATGGTTCTGTTGTGAACCAATCCTAATTGCCAAAATATTCCATCATTGTATGCCATAGAAGAACCATACAAATCAGTTATTCCGGACTACCGCTATGATTTGCTTTTGGTGTATCATGCTATCTTTTGAACTTTTACGTGTTACCATGTATTTGCTTTTGGTGTATCATGCCTAAACTACTACGGTTGCCAAGCCAGCATCCATTGCATCAATCGCCATCAGTTAATGGCCAATGTACACATAAAATCTATGGAACAATAATGATAGTGATCCAGCACAATAGTTTACTAAATTTCTTTGCACTACCTTGCTGTTTGACCGCTATTTTTATGGTTTGGATGTATACACGAGATGGTGGGCTGTTGGATGTGGATTGTGAGTCCACGACAAGATTGAGCATTCTTTTATCAACTTTCTGTACACTTACTCTGCTTGAGGCTACTATATAACTTGCGCCTTTTAACTTGATGTGCATAGCATGCAATTTTTACTATATCACATTCACACTGTCTGAATCCTACTACCCATTTCTGTAAAATATCAATAGTGCGTTTAGTTTGCATTGATCCTTAGCAGTTTGTGTCAAATACAGGTGCTCTGCCTCTCCACGGGCTCGTTCACCATTCGTTCAACTACAGAGCTCATCAGGTCTGTTCTTGCCCTGACCAAGCTGTTCAAGTATGTTAGGTTTGCAATAATATTTAGTATTGGTTTGGCTCTTGCATTGCATAGGCACAGCAAGATATACTCCTGTGTGCTACTAAATGTCACGGAGAAGAAACAAAGATGGCAAGTAAAAAGAAACTGTTTATAATTTGAACACTAGCTGAATTTACAGCAAAATTAATTTGTAAAACAAAACCTGGATTAGATCAACAAGTCCTTAGCATATCAAATGTGCCACTTTGGAAATGTCAGCCTGTAGCACATAATATGCTATCTTATTGCTGCTGTGTCACTATATCCTAGTAATTCTGTTGTGTCACTTTATCCCAGTAAAGCAAGATGCTTGTTATACTCATGTTCATGACGATATTGGTGTACACTCAATTTGCCTATTTCTTCTAGTTCTGCTACTAGTTGATGTGCACTCCTAGTGCTGTAGTTCCTGTAGTAATACGGAAATATTAATGCTCAAATATGATGATGTGGCCTGCAGCGCACCTGCTTCGACGCTGACCGGTCCGTCGTCATCGCCTTCGATGACGACGAGGACACCGTAGGCGCCGTCGGCCTCGGCAGCGGCTTCCACCACTACCACATCGTCGTCACCTACCAGGGCGTCAAGGGGTGAATTGATTTGATCGTTAATATGTGGCTGGATGTGATGTTTTGCAGGTTGAAGGCACTAAGGTGTTGGAGACGTGCCTGTAATTGTTGAGCATTTTATCTGTAGAGTGCTATATTGTGATTGGTGTAATATTGTATGGTTATATTGTGATTGGTGGAATGTAATAAACTTGATTGGTACATCGGTGATTTGGCTGTTATTTGAATATATTTAAAATGTGTTCTCTGATTGGTATATCATTGAGTTACAAGTTGTGAAAAATTAAAACCTGATGTTTGGGACCTAGTGCCTAGAAGAATCTGACAATGTGCATCCAGTTGACTACAATAATCTAAAAATTGAATGTAACAAAAAAAAAGAAAACCCGAAAATAAAAAATATATATAATTTGAAAATTCTGCACCTCAAAAAGCAAAAAAGGCCGAACCAATGGCCCAAGCCCATGTAGCTAGTAAAAAATAACAGGAAAAAATACATTAAGAAGGCCGAATTGTTGGACTCGGCCCATGTAAAACACCGAATCGGACCGGGCTGATTCTTGTGCCACATCAGCTTGCCACGCTGGATGCCTACGTGGCCTGAGGAGGTTGCTAGTGACCAAAATTTTGGTCGAAAAAACCAACGACCTTTTACATATCACAGAGGTCACTAATTTCAGTTTATGACCGCCAGCTTTTGACCTTCTGTTTTTGGTCACAAAAAGGTAGCAAATGAAAAACTACGACCTTTCAGCGGCCAATAGAGAGGGTCACAAGTTGACATATTTCTTGTAGTGCTGCTGGGGTTGGGGTTAGAAGGGGTGTAGCTGGTTCTCTGTCCAACCGGGTAGGGGTACAATCTGCGTGAGTCTGGTTTATGTGTTGTGGGGCTGGTTCTTGGGCAAGTACAACCGTGGTTCTATCCCCATCGACAGGTAGCACGATCTTTTCTGAAGACCGTGTTTTTACTCCCACAGATACTGCCATCACCCCCTCCAGTTGAAATGGCTGATAAACAAGAAAAGTAATTGAATGTACAGACATTGTAAGATAGACAGGTGCAATGGATAGTAGGGAAGAAAACAGGGCATGAAATAATTCACATTTATGTTGTCTAACCAAACAGATTAGCAGGACATAATTTCACATATATGATGGCTAATTAAACAGGATAACATGACACAATTTCACATGTATGATTGCTAACTAGATAGGATAGAATGACATACTTCAAAATATGATGACTATGTAAACATGATGACATGATATAACTATACGATGTGTCTATTAAAGTGGTTGGCATGCCATAAATCACAAACATGCCGTCGATGGAAACATGATGGCATGATATAATTCATGGATAGAATGACATAATTCAAAATATGATGACTATATGAACAGCATGAGATGATATAACTATATTATGTCTTTAGAAAATGGGTTGGCATGCCATAATTCAGATACATGCTGTCTATGTAAACATCATGGCATGATATAATTCAAATATATGATTTATAGTGAGCAGAGGGCAATCGCATATATGATGTGTCAACTAAGGATATGGCATTCAATATCGTGTATATGATGTAAAAACTAAGCATTGCAATACAATATATGCATGATATGAGTAATATAACCCTGCCAAGTTTGAGCATACACCTCAGGGGGATAATAGGACTGGTCATCTGCCTCTGAATCCTCCTCTGAAGAGCTATGTGTAACCAGCAAGATATCTGCTTCAGCAGGTAGCATTGTCTGCTCTGAAGACCTTGTTTTCACTCCAGATTTCTCCATCACCAATTCAAATGGCTGATGCACAGGAAGAGTAGTTGAATATACAAACATTGTCGACAAAAGCAATGAGAAATACAAAAAAAGGACGGCATGATATAATTCACATATATGACGCTTGGCTAAACATCATGGCATTGGATAATTCACATATATAATGCCTTGCAACAAGATAGCATTGCATAATTCACATATATAATGTCTTGCAACAAGATGGCTTTGCATAATTCACATATATGGTAATTAGACACTAAACAGGTGGCATTCACACAAAGCATGTCTAAACTAAGAAAATGACATAACAATGCAAGATACCATACGCACGATATGAGCAACATAACCCTGCCAAGTTAGAGCATGCACCTCGGGGGGGGGGGGGGGGTAGGACTGGTCATCTGTCTCTGAATCCTCCTCTGAGGAGCTATTTGCAACCAGAAAGACATGCGCTTCGTCAGATAGCATTGCCTGCTCTAAAGACCTTGTTTCCACTCCAGATTTTTCCATGACCATGCTGAATGGTTGATGCACAAGAAGAGTAATTGAATGTACTAAAATTGTTGACAAATTTAACACGTAATAAAAAATGATGTCATGATATAATTCATATATAAGATGACTGGCTAACCAAGATGGCATTGCAAAATTCACATAAATGATGCCTAGCTAAACAAGATGGCATTGCATTATTCACATACACGATAAAGAAACTAAACAAATGGCATTGACACAAAGCATGTCTAAACTAAGCAAATGACATCTTTGATGTATACAGTAAGCAATGCAAGGCACCATATGCATGATATTACCAACATCAGCATGCCAAGTTAGAGCGAAGACCTCATGGGGTAAATAGGAGTGGTCTTCTGCTTCTGAATCCCCCTCAGAACAGTTATCTTCCTCTTGATTATGATCCAAAATGGGTGGGGGGGGGGGGTCTGCCTTTGCGCCCACCATGGAGCGACGTGTGCATGAAATTTTATTGCCACGCAAGGCTCGTCTCTTTTGCTCTACATGTTTAGTTCCATTGTGTACAATAAGTGACATGCATAGGAATAAAACATAGTGAGATTATGTAAGGAGTGCATGCACAAATCCAGAGTGATGGTAGCAAACTATGGATATACCCCAACCAATGATAGCAGGCAGATAATAGCTTTAGTTAAAAAATACAGATAATGGCTCCTTTAATGTTTGTTTGCACCCAACGTGAAAATCATAGTAGACACCCGAGATTAACCAGATAGTATTGATTGCTCCCCAATATGTACCCTGCAGCCATTTAAAAACTCAAGTTTCAGCATAAGTTTGGACCTGACTCGGAGTCTAATAGGTGACACGACGATAAAGTAGCATGTCATCATATTAAGCGATGCATAACGTAAGTAGACACGGAAGAGTGCGACCTCTCTTGCGGACTCGTGTAGTCCTCAAGGTCATCTGCTCAGTTGATGATGGTAATGCAGTTGTCATGGCTGCCGGCGGTGGGGAAGAAGATCTGAGGCGGCGAAACACAGTCTGGAGAGCGGATCCTTGTTGTGGTGAACCCTTCCGTCATTGGAGCAGCTGAGCTAGGGTGGAACACAACACCGCAGGAGTAGGACAAACCACACAAGGTTTTCTTTAACACATATCTGTAACAGAAGTAATTGTGTAAGGGCTTGTTTGAATTTGAGGATTCTAACAATGCAGGGATAGGAAATAGACAGGAATAGGATAGGAATGCTCGTGCAAAACGGAGAATTTAAAAACACATGATTTCTGCCAATCTGGGTGTTTGGTTCACAAGAATTGGAAGATCACAGGATGCAAAGAAGCATGGTGAGATTAAGTCAAACGACAAGAAAATGTACGGTTATAATGCTATTATGATACTATCTCTTAGTCTTGTTTTTCATGAATAGGAATTTGAAAAGGAGGACAAGTGGAAATTAAAATTCCTACGGTTTTTCTTTCAAGGAGACACTAAAGGAACAAATCCTACAGTTTTATTTGCTCCATTCCTTTGCACCAAATTCATGAAAAGTAGTACCATAGGAAACTTTCCAATTCCTATGTTTTTCATTCACTTTTCCTTTCAAGCACTGGCGATTCTAGTAGGCAGGCGTGAGCAAGGAAAAGCCTACACAAAAAAATGTTTTCGTGCTACTTCTATTACTTTGGACCCAGGCCACTGCCCTACTAGCTCAACTCCTAGGGCCATCGACAAATCTACAGCTCAAACGCGCAGAGATAAATAATGATGGCGTTCAAGAGAGTCCATCACGGATAGCTAAGTTGCCTGGTACCTTACTGCTTGTCATCTAGTAGGATAAAATAATCATATTTCCCGTTACTCTGTGTGCTCAGTGGACAATATATATAACATGTAGAGTAAAAAAGATATGCAACAAGTGTACAACCTCTTTGGCGAAGCCATGTTGATCTAAGCGTGATTGGGTTGGCCGGTGAGGATGCTCCAGCTGACTGTTGTCGGAGGAGGGGAAGAAGATCTTAGGCGTCTGGAGATGGAGCCCGAGGTACTGCTCCACTGTGATGGAGGGTTTCGTCGTTGGAGCAGCTCCGGTGAGTTGTACGACGCCGAGGCTGAAGCAGGACAAGAGAGATACGTTAACCTGAGTGGAATTCTAATAGCATCTCCAATAGATGACGTAAAATACATAACCACAAAGTGCTAGATGTAAAATACATCAGCCGCTCATCTCTTAACTTAACTGTCGAAACTGAATTTAACTATTGAAACTGAACTTGACTGTCGAAACCGAATTTTGCCGTCGAAACTGAATTTTCCTGTCGAAACTGAACGCACTAGAGCTGAGGCTACACATTAGTCGACTGACTTTTTCATCTCTGGTCAGTCGATTTTGCAGCCGTTGGATACGAAATCAAGGGCCTGCAGTTCATCTTCAACCTCCATCCCCCTGAGCCGCCAGCCACTACCGGCCAAACAGCCGCCCGCGGCCAGTGGTGCGCCGCCCCGCCCGCCCCGAAAACACTCCCCATGGCCGGTCCGCCGCTGCCCCGGCCATCCCTCTAGGCCCCCTGTTCCGAGATTTTTCTCCGGCGATCCCCACGCCACCGCCCCACCACCGCCCACACCCTGAACCCTAAGATAGATAGTGGGGTGCCTCTCCAACGAGCCCCCTCCCTGCTGCGGCTAGTTCTTCCTTAACTCCGGCGAGCCCCCCCACCCCCTGAAAATCGACTGACCCAAAAGTCGATTCAGTCGACTGAAGTGTAGCTAAATCGGAGCAGCATCACAAGCAAGAGCAAGAGCGAGAGCAGCAGCGGGAGCAAGAGCAAGAGCAAGAGCAGACTAGGTAGGGGACCAAGAGCAAGAGCAGAGCAGCAGCGCGAGCGAGAGCTAAAGCAGCAGCAGCTCCTACTGATGTGGACGTCGCCGCCGAGGGAGCGACGCCATGGAGGAAGTGGCCGGCGACGCCGCCGTGGATGGAGCCACGCCGTGTCGGCTCGGGACCGAGCGCCGGCAGCACCGTGAGATCGAATCAAGAAGAAAATGCGGCGATTAGTGTACAATCTCTTTGGAGGCGCTGATTAGGCCGCAACTTCATCCGAGGAAACGGTGATGATGACGCTCTTCCGGTGGTGCAGGTGAAGACGGCGGTGTGGGAATGGAGGTGGCGCGAAAGACGAGGGGAACGTTGGGGCAGCTCCTTGGAGGTGGAGGACGGGGTGGCTGAACCGACGGGATGACCAGATCGACGACGGATCCTCATCCGGTACGTTGGATGAGGGACGTCGAGGTGTTGCTGTGGACGATGTCGTCGGGGAAGAGGCTCTGGCTGGGTCGTGGACGGAGGAGGGTGTGGGACTTAGCGGGTTTTCCCGGCCTCGGTGTACGAATGGGTGGGCCGATGGGATGGGAGTGGGGAACCATGGCTTAGGGACGTGCTTGTCCGAAATGTGGGGTAACTTACGGAAGTACCCCCACCAATTTGAGGCGGTTCTTTCGGTTCAGGGGTATCATGAGCATTTTGTGTGTCGGGATTTCACAAGAGGTGGGATTTTTCGCGCGCGTTGTAATTTTGGAATAACAAGGCGCGGGTTGAGATGGAAGGAGTTGTCGGAGCACAATGAGACAAAGATTTATCTTAAATATTTCAGGGTAACAAGGCGCGGGACCGTGGGTTGAAAAGGCGGGAGTTTCGCAGCACGATAGACAGAGAAGCTAGCTTGAAATTTCGGCATAACAAGGCGCGGCTTGAAATTTCGGGAGAACAAGCTTAACGTGTACCCAAAAAAGGACAATTTAGACTAGTATGATATACTACGTACAATGTGTTTAACACGCACAACACACACAGACACCATTTAGACTATTAAGGTACACGTGCATTGCACGCATGAGATTTGGCAACCAAATTATGAATAAATACCACATTATAGCATGTAAGCTTTGAGTAATATATGCATGATGTAGATGCTCATTTAATTCTTATGGTTCATGTCATTCAAAATCATCTAGTTTTTATAAGAAAACTAATCTATTTTAAGATTCATGGAATTGTGTGTTGTAAGGCATAAAGTAAAAACAAATCATGTAGAAAAACATTTGGGCAATTCTGATACGGAAGATTCTAGAACAAAGAAGAAGTGCTTGTGTTTTGAGGTTTGTGCATTATGCTTAAGTTCAACCATAGAGTCTACTAGATTGTACATGTGGCAAAATCTGGTGGACTCTAGATGATATTCAACAGCTAGTAGTGCTCAAATTTGCCAGCTCTGCACCATCGGATTGGCCTCATCCAACGACCATCTTTCAAAGTTAAAGTTATCCGCACACTATATAAAAAATATATAATATAAAATATATAGGAGTATAGATATAGATATGTGATGCGAAAGCCACCCATCATCTCCAATTAGAATAGTGTGTCCATGCACAGATGCAATGTGGCCAAACGATGTCTGCCATAAGTATCTCAAATTCAAACCAGTCTGACCTTGTTCAATGTGTATACATTACAACATGCTCGTTTCCAAACCACACCGCGCAGATCTATGTTATATTCATGCATGCATGGGTTTCAAACATCATGATCTCTTATTCAAATATTTGAATTCAACTTTACATTGATTATGACCTCACCTAGTCTTTTACACCCGCACATTGGTCTTCTCTTAATAATTGCACCACTAACTTTCTCTTGTGCATGCATGCACACACACTACCAGTCGGCATTATCCATCGCACACATGCAATCTTTTTCTTCAGGTCGGTCTCCCATGAAGGCACACACACACACACACACACATCCCCCTCTCCATCGTATCGGGCATTCTTTATCTCTCACGTGCATGCGCAACGATCGATGTTCCTCTATGTGTGTGTGTGTATATAGCTAGGTTTTTCATAGTTTTCCACATAAACCGATCAATCTATATATCTAGTGAGGTCTCACCCTCTTTCCCACGTCCACATCAATCAATCTATACCTCTCTATATAGGATTACATATATAGATAATACACCCACATTAATTATATATCCAACGCCGCCTCTCATCATCCATGCCTTCCGCTTCATCTCTCAGACGCCTGCACAATGGCGAAGACAGGGGGCAGCAAGGGCTCCCCCCCCTAACATCACTATATATCGAGGCTAATATGAATGTGATCATTAGACAATTGCTGGTAAAAAATGGTTTAAGTTGATGAATTGGCCCTCCTTGTAAAGGATTAGCAATGCTTGGCCCCCTAGCTCATGGGACATTTTTCATGGCTCCGCCACTGCGCAACAGGGCACGTTCTCGCCCCCTCTTTCTAAATATCGATCTCACAGTTGTGCACTCCTTCATAGTCTCCCTCCACTCGGCCCCTCGCACCATCTTCTAGCCCCCCACCAGATTTTGCCACATGTACAATCTAGCAGACTCCATGGTTGAACTTAAGCATGCACAAATCTCAAAACAATAGTGGTTCTCCTTTGTTCTAGAATCTTATGTATCATAACTGCCCAAACTTTTTTTCTAGTTGAATTGCCATTATTTGTTTTTACTTTATGCTTTACAACGCACAATTCCATGAATTATAAAATAGATTAAGGGCCTCTTTGATTCAAAGGGTTCTCAAAGGAATTTTGGAGGATTCTAATCCTTAGGAATTTTTCCTATCTTGGTTGTTTGATTCGTAGGATTGTAAACCATTGTAATTTTTCCATATGATTCATTTGCACTAGATTTCATAGGAAACATCCCATCCACTCAAACCTGTTTGAAAGAATTCTGCGTTTTTTCTATGCACAATCAAACACTCGTACAATCCTGTAGGATTCAAGACGACATTCCACTCTAATCCCATGTTCTTCCTATTCCCGCGTTTTTTGGAAATCCTATGAATCAAAGAGGCCCTAGTTTTTTTATAAAAACTAATTGATTTTGAATGAGATGAACTATAGGAATTAAATGAAGGTCTACATCAGGCATATATGACTCAGAGCTTACATGCTATAGTGTGGTATTTATTCATAATTTGGTTGCAAAATCTGACGCGTGCAATGCACGTGTACCTTACTAGTACTTCGAGTATGTGAAAACACAATGGCACGCTACACAGTGTCTCTCTTACAGTTCATGAAGCCAGGTGGCACATGTGGAGGCGTTGTCACGACATCCTTGTGTGGATTGATCATAGCGACGTGCTTCTGGTTCCAGAAGAATGTACTCGTCCTCCCTGAGCCACCCTGGCGGTACATGCACGAAGCGAAGATGTGCATGCACGCCACGCACGCACTCATTCCCTCGCATGCACACGCGGGTACACGGGCAGACGCAATTTTGTACCAAGATCCACCCCATGTGATAATTTCACGCGTGTAAAGTCCTTCACTTCATTGATGGTCAATTAATACAGCGCATGCAAATTGAGTGGGCGTGAGGGCAGAAGAAAGACATTACTACTCTACTACGCGCATGCGAGTAGTTAAATCATGGGCTGCTAGTAGTACTTCCATTGGTCTCCTTCGTATTTTGTGCCAATTTTTGACAGTAACATAATATTTACGCATCTGAGCTGAGTCTACTTGAAATTTATGTTCCACTAAACTCATCGGGAGCCGTTTCGGGCCTCGAAACCAAAACCCATCAATTTATCTTTACCTTGTTCCCATCACATTCGAAAGTACTAGTGCTACAATTAAGTGCAAGCCTGCTCACACCTACTAGTACGTACCAAACCTGAACGTGTTCCCACTATGCAGGTATTAGTATTAGTGCTAGTACTCAGGTTATAAGAAGGGGAACTACCTAACCGAAAATTACTCTACCTTTCCTCCTCATAAGTGCTTCTTCTTCATCCGTCCTTGCCATGTCCAGTGCGCAGAGCTCTAGGTTGAGAACTACTTGTAACAAGGGAGCGGCAACCAAGGCTGCGGAAAAAAAAGAGGGCTCGCCGCCACGCAGAGACCTCGAAAGATCTCTCACGGGTTGGCGATGGCTCCCTGCATGAGCGCCCTAGTCGCGGAGGCGAACATGCGGAGCTGGCGGTACTGGAGTCGTTATCCCTCGACAACATGCGCGATCAGCTCAATAAGCACCTCAATAAGCAGAAGGAGTTCATCCACAGCTTGGTGGAGCTACTGAAGGAGAGCCTCGACGACATGCCCGCTGAGCTCAATAAGCAGGGGGAGTTAACCGCTGGCTTGGTGATGCTACTAAAGAAGAGCATTTCCTCGGAGAAGAAGGCGGCCGGCGAAATCCTGCAACTTCAGGAGGACAAGGCGAAGCTCTACCACGAGCTCGACCTACTAAACGAGAAGAACGCCGGCTGGAAGAAGCTGCATGAGAGTAGTAGTTCCTTGATGAAGATGCTACAGGCCCTCGTCATGGAACAGAAGGAGGAGTTGGCGAAGCTCCGCATCGAGCACCCGGCTGCTATCAAGGTACGTAACGTGGCCGTGGAACAGATGATGAAGGCTCGCGTTGAGAAATCCCGCGTCATGGACACAATGAATAAGATGGAGGAGGAGACGCGCAAGGAGATGGAGGTCGTGGAGGCGATGAAGAAGCAGTTACGACTCCGCAGCGAATTAGAACATTTGGGGTGATAATCTTCCTTCTTCTTTTGCTCCTGTGTTTCTTCTTTTGCTTCGGGTGTTTCAACGCGCGTGTCATGTTCTCTGCGAGGCATGAATAGAACAATGCTAACAATGAGATGGCTAGCAAATTAGATCATTTTATTGCCATATGGCACTGGGCTGCCGTGTTTCGTGCTCCTCCGTCGTAGTACTACTCCAATGGAAAACTTGAGTATACCGCACGGTTCTTTACTCCTCTCAGGTCGTTGGCACATTTATACAAGCAGTCAAATCACAAGGCCCCACCTTCCAGCAGTAATGAGCCGTCAAATCACAAAGGTCCTCGCCTCTCGTGTAAAGGACCAAGCTAGACTGCCCCGCCCTCTAGCCTTTTAAAAAATGTATACATTTGTACAGTAGTAGTATCGATGGATTGCGCCATGGAGAAAAATTAACAAGATGAAATTAAAGAAAAAAGGTGGTACATATAGAGAGTGCTCGTCGCCAAATTATGCATATACTATATGACACTACCCACCATGAAGGTACTAGTAACATAGACTAGTAACTAGTCTATGTTACTCTCCACTATGACCAGCCAAAGTCGAGGCGCAGATACCAACGAGGGCCTGGTTGTGTCTATACTTGGACAACTCACCCGACTGCATGCGCACCAGGCAGACGAAGCTCGTGTCATGTTGGTGCCGTGTGCGTCCCGCACATTAACCAAAACCTCGCGCCTCCATCTTAGCCTCCTTGTTTTAAACTTCTCAATCTCAAGGCCAAGGAGCAACGTGAAACCTATGATAGAGCCAATCAGATGGTTGAGAACACTACAATTCGTAGCTACAGATGCGTGTGTGAGAGGGGATGAGTGCGTGCATGCACCTCTTCTCATAGTACAAGTGTATGTGGGTGGCATTGACCTAGGGAGCAGTGATGGTGCGTGCGAGAAGTCCCAAGAGATAGGTGTAATGCGTCTGAAAAAAAGACTAGTCTATAGCTCGCCACGAGGCTATTCCTGTTGAACGCCAAGCGTAAGACATGTATCTGACAGTGCCAGTTTTTGCACGTACACAGCAGTAGAAAAAGAACTAGTACCATGGCATATGCTACACCACGGTCGAGAAAATGTGCCGATGTTACGCCATCCGGGAATAGTGCGCACTTCGAAACTAGAACCGTCAATAAATTTTGAGCGCGTCTCGTCACATTCCAAATTACTACTACTACCACGCTATATTTAATTGCAAACCTGTTCACACCAATCACAACCTAAACGATTTCCCACTTAGGAGCGTATTAGTAGTACTCGTTTATAAATACTACTATGCTAAGATGACTGCACATTCCTCCTCAACTCCTCATCCACAAAAAACAATCAAGTCAATCAAGCCATAGCCAGCGTGAGTTCTGGGTCGAGAGATTTCCACCAGGGAGAGGTGAGCATGGAAGAGGAAGCATGAGAGATGTCCCGCCTCGCCGCGAAAGCAGCCGACATGTCGAGCCGCGCAGCAGTAGCAGCGCAGAGGTCCCGCCGCGCCGCAGCAGCATGGAGGTCCCACCGCATCGTCGATGTAGCAGACTGGTCCGGCCACTCCGCGGAAGCAGCAGAGATGTCCTGCCGCGCCACCGAAGCAGCAGGGAGGTCCCGCCGTGCTGCAGCGGCCCGAGAAAATTTCTCACGGGCAGGCGAGGACTCTGACAGGCGGATGCATGTGATAGTCCATAGCCAGATGGATCAGATCTCCGGTTGGGCGAGGTTGCAGGACGAGGCTTCCGACGTCATCCGGCAACTAGGGGAGGGTAATGCGAAGCTCCGGGGCGAGCGCGACCTGCTGAGGGCGAAGATCGCCGGAAGGGCGAAGCAGGAGGAGGAGACCGCTGCCTTGTTGCAGAGGACGAGCGTCATCATCAAGAAACTTATAGACGAGAATGCCATGCTCCGCATCGAGCACAACAGGATGGTGGAGGAATCCATGGATGCTGCCAAGCAGCGTATTAAGGACATGAAACTGATGAAAGAGATCATTGCCCGCCGCGAGAACTAGTCTCCGTGACCTGCAGCGCATAAAGAAAGTAGAGATCAGTGAGCCAGATCGTTGTATGCGTCTTCCTTCTTCTTTTGCCCTTGTGTATTTCGGGCGTAGCCGCATGTGGCTTTTTTAGTTATCTTCCTAATTATGTAAGACAATTATTATCCACTCTCATCATCCTTATATATATTCATCAGTCTTGCTATAAGTCGCAATAGATGCTATATAGGTCCGTCGGATCTTACATCAAGATCCGTCAAAATTTTCTTTTCAGATTTTCTTTTCTCTCTCTTAAATCTCAGTCGAGTGAGACATTGCCACACCATTAAACAGAGGCCAGGGCGCCATTAATGGAGACCTTGGGAGAGAGGTGGACGGCAAATGGAGGTCAAAGGGCTCTCCTCCCGATAAGCACGCGCAGGGGTCTGATCGCACGCCTCCGGTACTCAAATAGCTACCCTGCATGACGCGTCCTAGCTAATAAAAAAAGGGGACGCGTGGACGCACGTAAATGGTAAATAGAACGCCCACGATTTCAATAATACTTGTGTTTCCGATTGTAACATGACATCACTTGTTCCAAAATGACTTTGTTGATTGTTAATGTGTGCACCTTCGCAAATCGGACAGCAAAGTTACCACAGCATGTTGGTGCCATGTCATGACACCAAGCCAAGTTTCATGATTTTCATGCGCGTTTTGGATTTACAGGAATTAAAAAACCAAGTTTCTCAATGTTTCCAGCCGAGCCATGACGCCCAGATGTTTGAATTTCATTCCCATTTCTGGCATGGGACCTAGAAATTTACCCGAGGACACACATGTGATTTTTCAACTAGCTTTGGTGCACTGGAGCATGTGCTTGTATTTAAAATTTGAATTATGCACACAAAGATGCCTCTCAGAACCACGAGCCTTCTTGAGAGAAGCTCCGGTTTGCAAGAAACTTATACCAAAACTTGTTCCTATTCTGCAATTTTTTTACCACTGCATGGTAGTACCATGACATGACACCATGCCAAGTTTCATGATTTTCAGGCGTGTTTTGGATTTACAAGAATTTTAAAACCAAGCTTCTCAATGTTCTTGGGTGAACCATGATGCCCATATGTTTGAATTTCATTCCCATTTCTTGCATGGGACCTAGAAATTCACCCGAGGACACACATGTGATTTTTCAATCAACTTTGGTGCGCGGGAGCATGTGCTTGTAGTTCGAATTTGAGTTATGCACATTAAATGACCAGAAACTCAATTAATGTATAAAAAAGGCCAAACGAACCCGGAATAATTCCAAAATTTAACAGGGCACTTATATAGTTCTATGTTGCCTCTGTAAAGAAAATCTGGGGGGGAGGCAGCGTATATTGTTTCGCACACAAAGGTATAAAGAAATAAAGAAATAAAGAAATTAGCATACCTATTTAATTCTTGGGTTCTTATTATTTATGCTACTAGTTGTGTATCACTACTCAGTTTTGCCATTAGAAGTTACAACTACTCAAAAAATGCCATCGATCCGTGAGATGCCTGCTCAAAAATGCAATTAGATATCTAAAAAATGCCATCGTTAAGTTAGATGTTTGCTCAGAAATGCCATTAGACATTGTTATTTTCACGTCAACCCCGTTTACCATGTTACATGACAAAAATAAGCCGATTCTCACAATGATAAGTTAATGGTGTCCAGCACAACACACCCCTCAAATAAAACTAAGCACACTGGAATTCTTTGACAAAACTAAGCACCCTGAATTTTTTTTGACAACTAAACTGCTGGCTATATGATGTTGGCCATATATATTGTACGTATATAATGTGAAGAAACGAGTGGTAGTACTATACCAACTAAAAGATGAAATGTACGAAATATAACGAGAAGAAACATAACATAGTTCTGCTGGGGGCTCAGCACAACACACCCCTCAAATAAAACTAAGCACACCAGAAATTAAACTAAGCAACTAATCCGGTAGACACTGCATTAGAACCACCACGAGCAACGACACTGCCACCTTACTCGGAGTCCTCGTCCATGTCCTCGACTTCGTCCTTGTCCCTCTTCCTCTTGGGCAATACTTCTTTGCTTGAACCGCACACTTGGCTCTTGCTCTTCATCCAACCCTTGTAGATATTGAAACAAAGGTAGCCATCCATTGGAACGTAGTGGATGTGGTCTATATCTAGTACAGTCCACTTCCATGCACGATGAAACATGTGCGGAGGTTTCTTCAGTTCACCGTACGAAGGATGAGTTGGGCTAGTCATTGGGGGAACATGCACGAAGACTACTCGGCTGCCATCTAGGTCAAGCCGGCTATGTTAATTAGGACATCTATCGATGGACCCCTTTTCTATAAGTTTATCTTTAATTTGAGCTTTCATCCTCATCTAGTTTGTCCGTCGGGATTCATCTTATCTTCTTTGGGCAGTGAGGTTATGATTTCTTGTCATGTGGCATTTTTTCGTGTTATATGTTATAATATGGTGCTTCAGATCAAAATGACGACAACTGCGCCTCCGGGGCACGTGCATGAAGACTTCTCGACAGTCATTGCCGAGGTCAAGCCGGCTCCGGACGGTAGACAAAAGAAAACTAGTACTCCACTATATAGGTAGGAGCCTCCGCGCTTGCTTGCTAGTGTTGCTCTCTTCACGCTGTCTCGTCCTCTCCAGACCTAACACGACAGCGGTGGCCACACTCTCTCTCTACTCACCCTGGTCACAGATCCAGCCGGATCCTCTCCGCCAGGGAAGGTGAGAAGGTGCAATGTTCACGCGGTCGTCCTCGGCGACGGCTCTTACCCACTGCCGGCGTGTCCCGATCAGCGTGCCTTGCCGTTCTCTCCCAAGCATCGCTGGCGAGGGAGGGCCTCCCACCCCTTCTTCCTCGCTGCCTTAGTGTGGGCTGATCCGGCCTCCCGCCGCCCACCTAGCGACATCCCGGCGACCCTCAGGTATAACTTCCTTCAAAACTGGCCTTGCTCTACTTCCCGAGCTCCTGACGTCACTGCATTTATATCTTTTACTATTTCTCAGGCCCCCTTGTAGATAGGATCGATCGGCTATTCAAAAACCACCTAATTTTTTACTGTTAAGAGGTAAAACTAGTTCATGCACTCGAATCTAGTAGTACTTGGTTCAAACAAGGAAGAAAGGGGGTGGGGGTGGGGGAAGATTTGTTACCTGAATCTAGAACTTGGTCGAAAGAGGAAATAATGGGGGCGAAAAGTAGCAGAGACTGGCTATCCAACTGGTCTCTAGGTCTAATAGGGAAATAAAGGGAACGCAGTACAAACTCAATATAAACCCGATCTATTGGTTGAAAAAGGAAAGAAAGTGGGGACTGGGGGACAAGTCAACAGAGTAAGTCCATCACTAGATTTGCTAGCCTCACACAGTATAAGGTGGCTATATACCGAACAAAAATGGGACCAACCCATATATACTCTTCTGAAGTTTGTTGCCCCGAGCCGCTCTTATGTAATGCCATTGGTAAAATGTAGCAGTCGCACTATTAAAAGTAAGGACACGTTAAACCAATATTGTTTTCAATTTAATGCCTCCAGTAATATGAATCAATGGCACTTTTTTTCATGTCCTACTAAATTTCCCATTAAGATAAGTTGCTTCTTTTTGTTAGAGATGCAACTGTCCTGGTCCGCCTACTCTCCCATGCCCAAATACCGACTCTATAGTAGCTGTTAATGTAATGTTGCTGGTAAAATGAAGCAATGGCACAATTAAAGTAATGTCGTATTTAACGGTTGTCATAGTTAATCCTAATGCCCACACTAATATCTAGCAATGCTGCTAGAAATTGCTACTGTCCTTGTACTATTGCCATTCAGATAAGGAACATGCTTTTTTTCATTTGATGCATGTTTCATCACTTGTTAGTCACCCTCCTTTCCACCTTTTTTGTGCAAACAGAGATATACATTTCACGCTTGATCTTAGTTGAACTACACAAATGATATCCAAATTATAGTTGAACATTCCAGGAGCTTCACGACCAACCTTGATGTTGCTCAATTTTATTGCAAAGTTGAAGAAGAAGCTCTGTGGGTTTCGTTTACTGATGGAAATGGAACCGGGGCTGGAGCCCTTTTCTTAAAAGAAGAAGAAGAAGAAGCTGCTACCTCATGGGACATTGCTTCATTTTAGGTGAACTGCACCAAAAGGTCCCATGAATTGAATCATCCATGTTGGTGACTGGTGTCATCCCTTCTACGATGGCGTTGACTGCAGATATGGTTCTCATCACGAGGTATGTTCCTTTTTGGTCTGACCATTTGCCAAAGATCCTGCATGTTGATCCTGCTCTTGTGCTACTGTTTTGGCACTGCCATGATAAAGTAGTAATGTTATTATTTTGCACCTTAATCTAGTGGCACTATTAATTTGAGGCAATCTTTTGGCACCACTAGTGCCAGTGTTTTTTTATATATCGAAAGAGGGGGTTCCCTCCGATTTCATTAAAGAAACCCAACCATAGAGAACCATTATCCGATAACATCTCAGTGTAAACGGGCAGTTATGCAACTACTACTAGAACGAACTGAGTACTAGCAGGAGACAAGTTCACCACATAAGCTAGGCAGGTAGGCGGACGCAGCACCAGCTCGACCAAGTTTGGATTACAACCCAAATGCTACCACAGAAACATCAGGGGGAAGATAGGGACTGAAAGAGCCAGCTTCAGCATCCCAGTCTAAGCACCCCCGGCCTTCATCCTTGTGACACACGGTACACCTCGTTTGCCACCTGCTCGACCCTAGTGTCACTGATAAAATGAAGTAATAATACAGTTAAAATAGAGCGAGTGTCCTCTCTATCATTTCATTTCCAATGTAGATAAAGAAAGTGCTTCTCTTTGTTAATGTATGTTTAATCAACTAGTCCCATTGTTAATGTTTAAGCGTTTCTGCAAACTGGGGTGCTTAATTTTAGTTGATCTACACAAAAATAGAGATTTGAATGTCTCAAGGCCCCTCCTTGTACTACCGTTGTACACTGATGTTCATCACTGGCAGAAGGTGTATCGGGGAGACTTGGGATGATTTCGAAGATGAGGCGTATGCATCAGATGAGGCGTCGCAGGGCCCATCTCGCCCTCGCAGCATGGCATACTATGATACTATCGCAATATTTTCTTCTATTTATTTTGCGTGTTTCATCAGCTAGTGCCACTATAATGTAATCACGCTTTTTCATTATCTGTACAACACAGGGTTATTCAGCTGCATTTTGGTGGAACTGCACAAATGTACGGATGGAACCGACATATATGCAGAGTGCAAGGTGTGCCAAGTAAAAATTACCGACACCAACCATGCTCCATGCACGCATTGGCATCCACCACCACCAGTGTGATGTGTGGCGCTCTCTATGGACGGATCTTTCTCGGCAGCAAATCCTCTAACCAAATACTAGTAGCTTATATTGGCAGTTTTCTAGGGAGTACTCTTTTCTGAAAGAAGCACCAATCTATTTTTCTTTATTTGTACACAGTGTCACAACTTTGACCCAAAGGTCCAGAGCTATTTAAGGGTGATTGGCATAGTACTCGGAGACTGATTGTAACCATGATTTTCATTAGCTGTCACACTGATTGTAAGCATGAGCAGGTGGAAGATTAGGTTAGTGCGAAGCTTACCTTAAACCCTACTGCCGCCGTTGAAATGAGGCGAGCGTCGAGGGAACCGTGGAGAACGGCGGGGAAGCGACGTCACGCCATCCGGCCTCCTCTTGCGGTGGGAGAACGAGTACTCCTGTGGCTCCGGCTGGCTCTGCACCCTCACGAATGGCACACCGTACTCGATCGATTCGTTATCCTCTAGGTGCTCGACCTTCGACCTGTACGCCCACCACCTCCGCCTGACTTTCACCTCGGGTGAATCTGTCTGCTCCATCGCCTAGAGGAGATACTCAATGAACTCGAAGGACTGCAGCGTGATTGCCGCCGAGGAGTACATGTACATCGCCGCCCTCACCGCCGCCATCTCGCTCTTTCACATACATTGCCACATGGCCCTTACCGTCCTCGAAATCTCCCACTCATTGTCAAACAAAGTAAGGATCTCCTTCAACCTGGCTAACTTTACCTGGTCGTTGCCGGCGATCTGCCTGATTCGCTGTTGCATCCTCTCCATAAATGTCCTTCTGAGTGGTCCGGTGCTAGCTTTGGAAGATGGGAGGAGAGACGGTGGTCTTGCAATAGAGAAGAAGGAGAGGCGAGACAGTGGTTTTGGAATGGAAATGATGGAGAGGAGAGGAGGTGGTTTTGCAATGGAGAAGAGGGAGAGGCGACACGGTGGTTTTGGAATGGAGATGATGGAGAGGAGAGGAGGTGGTTTTGCAATGGAGAAGAGGGAGAGGCGAGACGGTGGTTTTTGAATGGAGAAGATGGAGAGGAGAGGAGGTGGTTTTGCAATGGAGAAGAGGGAGAGGAGCGTGCGGCAGCGATTTAGGATTGAACAAGAGGTCCGTGCACAGGATCGGATCAAAATCAAAATCAATTTACCCTTCAATTAAGAAAGCGACCCCACATTAACTAGTCTCCCTTTTATTCTGGGTCATAATTGACCATGATTTTCGCAAATAAAATATATGTTATATGTTGCAAAAATAATATAATTTGAAAGTACATACAGATACGAACCAAATGATACAATTTTTGGTGACACGCATTCACATTTTGCTTGTCAAATACAGTACATGTAAAACTTTGACCCAAAATACGCAAAACAAAAAATATACTTCCAAGACCAGCGCCGCTCTTCCGCTCTTCTCCTCTTAAACAACCGCCGCTCCTCTCCTGTTCCAATCTAAATCCAGCGCCGCTCCTCTCCTCTTCCATTTCAAAACCACCGCCCCTCCTCTCCTGTTCCAATCCAATACCAGCGTCGCTCCTCTCCCGTTCTAATCCAAAACCAGCGTTGCACCTCTCCTCTTCCATTCAAAAACCACCGCAAGGTGAGTGAAGGTGCTGTGGAGAAGTAGATCGATGGAGGAGTACAACCGATACGTGAGGATCGCAGAAGGCGACCCTGTGAAGCTAGCTAGGATGTTGGAGATACAGTCTTGGATTGACAACAAGGACCAACTAGCGGCGACGGCGACATCCATGGACAAATATCCGCAACAGAGTGAAAAGGCGGCGATACTCCCGGAGGGAGTCGCGCGGGAGTACATAGAGCTGCTCCTCTGGGCCATGGAGCAAACAGATTCACCGAATCCGATCATGAGGGCGCGGTGGTGCAAGTATCGATCCCAGATGAAGCCTCCACCAGAGATTGAAGGATCGAGCATCTACAGGGTGCCGTTTGTGAGGGTGTCGTGCCAGAGCGAGCCGGTGGAGTCTTCGTCGACCTTCTGCTTGACGGGTCGCACATGAGGACAGACGACAAGGTGGTGCTCAATCACCTCCCTGGGAACACCGGGCACGTCGGATGCTTGCCATGCAAACAAATCAACATTCGCCTGCAGGAAGGTGACGAGCGCGCCTTCCTATTTGCTGTCGAGGGTGGAGCTGCTAACCCACAAGTGTAGGGGATCGCAACAGCTTTCGAGGGTAGAGTATTCAAGCCAAATTTATTGATTCGACACAAGGGGAGCCAAAGAATATTCTCAAGTATTAGCAACTGAGTTGTCAATTCAGCCACACCTAGATAACTTAATATCTGCAGCAAGTTATTTAGTAGCAAAGTAATATGATAGTATCGATAACGGTAATAAAAGAGTAATGAAAGCAAAAGTAATATTTTTGGTGTTTTGTAGTGATTGTAACAGTAACAACGGGAAAGTAAATAAGCGTAAACCACTAGATGGAAAACTCGTAGGCATTGGATCGGTGATGGATAATTATGCCAGATGCGGTTCATCATGTAATATACGCATGTAATCCGAATATAGTCATACGTGCTTATGGAAAAGAACTTGCATGGCATCTTTTGTCCTACCCTCCCGTGGCAGTGGGGTCCTAATGGAAACTAAGGGATATTAAGGCCTCCTTTTAATAGAGAACAGGAACAAAGCATTAGCACATAGTGAATACATGAACTCCTCAAACTATGGTCATCACCGGGAGTGGTCCCGATTATTGTCACTTCGGGGTTGCCGGATCATAACACATAGTAGGTGACTATAGACTTGCAAGATAGGATCAAAAACTCACATATATTCATGAAAACATAATAGGTTCAGATCTGAAATCATGGCACTCGGGCCCTAGTGACAAGCATTAAGCATAGCAAAGTCATAGCAACATCAATCTCAGAACATAGTGGATACTAGGGATCAAACCCTAACAAAACTAACTCGATTACATGATAGATCTCATCCAACCCATCACCGCCTAGCAAGCCTACAATGGAATTACTCACGCACGGCGGTGAGCATCATGAAATTGGTGATGGAGGATGGTTGATGATGACTACGGCGACGAATCCCCCTCTCCGGAGCCCCGAATGGACTCCAGACCAGCCCTCCCGAGAGGTTTTAGGGCTTGGCGGCGGCTCTGTATCGTAAAACGCGATGATTTCTTCTCCTTGATTTTTTTCTCCGCGAAAGCAAATATATAGAGTCGGAGTTGGCGTCGGGGGAGGTCTAGGGGGCACGCCCTAGGGGGGGGGGCGCCCCCCACCCTCGTGGACAAGGTGTGGTCCCCCTGGTCTTCATCTTTGGCAAGGATTTTTTATTATTTTTAACTAGATGTTTCGTGGAGTTTCAGGTCATTCCGAGAAATTTTGTTTTCTGCACATAAAACAAACAACATCATGGCAATTCTGCTGAAAACAACGTCAGTCCGGGTTAGTTCCATTCAAATCATGCAAGTTAGAGTCTAAAACAAGAGCAAAAGTGTTTGGAAAAGTAGATACGACGGAGACGTATCAACTCGCCCAAGCTTAAACCTTTGCTTGTCCTCAAGCAATTCAGTTGACAAACTGAAAGTGATAAAGAAAAACTTTTACTAACTCTGTTTGCTCTTGTTGTTGTAAATATGTAAAGCCAGCATTCAGGTTTTCAGCAAAGATCATGACTAACCACATTTGCAATAACTCCTAGGTCTCATATTTACTCATATCAATAGCATAATCAACTAGCAAGGGATAATAATAAATCTCGGATGACAACACTTTCTTAAAACAATCATAATATAATATGACAAGATGGTATCTCGCTAGCCCTTTCTGAGACCGCAAAACATAAATGCAGAGCACCTTCAAAGATCAAGGACTGACTAGATATTGTAATTCATGGTAAAAGAGATACATTCAAAGTCATACCCAATATAAATTAAAAATAATGAATGCAAATGACAGTTGTGCTCTCCAGCTAGTGCTTTTTAATAAGAGGGTGATGACTCAACATAAAAGTAAATAGATAGGCCCTTCGCAGAGGGAAGCAGGGATTTGTAGAGGTGCTAGAGCTCGGTTTTGAAATAGAGATAAATAATATTTTGAGCGGCATACTTTCATTGTCAACATAACAACTAAGAGATGGCGATATCTTCCATGCTACACACATTATAGGCGGTTCTCAAACAGAATGGTAAAGTTTATACTCCCCCTCCACCAACAAGCATCTGTCGGGGAAGCTGATCGTGACCCACGAACACCTATGGGACCGGCGGACCGAGCCCCTTCTGGTTCGGTGGGGGGCGGAGATTGCGCGCAGAGCAGATCGAGGCGACGCACACGAGCAGTTTACCCAGCTTCGGAGCTCTCCGGAGAGATAATACTCCTACTGCTGCTTGTCTGATTATCTTGTGTTCTTGCTAGGGAGCAATGAGAGCTACAAAACCTAGCTTGAGTGTCTCTAGTCTCGAATGAGTCGAACCAGCCGAACCAGCCGAACCCCTTCTACGTTGCGCATGGGCCTCCTTTTATAGGCTCAAGGGGTCACCACAGGTGGCAACTTGAACAAGGGCAAAATGGAAAAAATGAGTTGCGGTTGGTACAGCTACTTTGTATAGTGTATTCTACCTAACTCTGACGGCAAGGGACAAAAGCAATAAATGCCCGTCCATGTTGCCTAAACAGTGCAGAAAGGGACCGTCAGGGGCGCCACCGCTCGCCACGATGGCACCCCTGTCAGCGCCGCTTACCGCTGCTCTCCGCTGCTCTCCGCTGGCTGCACAACCTCTTGACACGCACGCCTGGAATGGCCCTATGGCGACACGTTGGTGGATGAGCTGGAGCGGAGATGAAGAGAGGTTGCCTGCCGCGGCAAGCACCTTGCCGCGGCTGAATCCTTGTCGCGCTCAGGAGCTTGTCGCTCACCAAGCCTTCCCGGCAAGCTCCTCTTGCCAGGGTCTTGTCTTCTGTGTGCCTTGAGTGGCCTTCCCGGCAAGCTCCTCTTGCCGGGGCCTTGTTTTCTTGGTTAAATACTTTGTTCTTGAATGGTTCCAAAGGAACCACGGAGGACCTTGGCGGTCACTAGGCAGCCCTGCCGCGGGGTGCTACAACTACCCGTGCACGAGTTCGGGATACTAGGGTACCCCTACTCTAGTACACCGACAGGAGCCCCCGGGCCTGGGTCACACACGGTGCCGAGCGCTGTTGGGCCAGGCCCAAAACAGTGCATGGGCACGCGCGGCCTAGATCACGCCGTTACTCGCCCCGGACCCACCACGTCTCCCACGAACAGCACGCGCCGAACGTGGCATCGTGGGAGAGATCGTGGGGGGCTTTCTTTAATTGGAAAAGCGGAACGTCCGCCCCCTCTCCCTCCTTATAAACAAGGGATACATGGGCAGGCCGCCCACCTCGCCATTGCTGTCACATCTCAAAAACCACCGTCGCTCCCTCCCTCCTTCTCGAGTTTGAAGAGAGCGACGCTCCGCCCCCCATCGCCACCAACGCCATCAACGCCGTCGGCCTCCTCCACCACCTCCACCATGGCTCCGAAAGCCGACAAGGGGAAGGGCGTGAAGTCGGCCGAGGCGCAGCGGCTTGCGGCGCTGTGAAAGGAGCGGGCCACCTTCGACCCCCAGCTCGACGCAAAGGAGCTGAGGGAGGGCTACTATCTCTTCTGGTCGACGGAGACGCGGTGCATCCCAAGACGAGGGTAATCTCTCGCCGCCACATCGAGTTGGTTTCGCTCGGGTACCCTTCTTCGCGCTCTTTTCTATTGCGGGCTCGCCCGCCCTTTTCTGAATTCTTTGCGATATCATGAACACTCACGGGCTTCCTCCCTGATTTCACCCCAATGCTGTCCTCGACCATGGCGGTTTTCGCACACCTTTGCGAAAACTTTGTCGGAGTCCACCCAAACGTAGCCCTCTTCCGCCACTTCTTCATGCCCGCGCTGAGAGAGGAGAGCCACTTGCGGGGGATTGCTTGGATCTCCGGATCGGCAAGAAAGAAGCATATCTAGAAGGAGAGCTCCGCAGCAAGTGGGAGGAGTGGAGAGCCGATTGGTGTTGGATCATCGAGGAGAACCCGCAGCCCTTCACTGCCCAGCGCCAAACTCCCATAGTGTGCGGCAACGATTGGAGCAACTTGGCGCCGGAGGATGCTAGGTTGAAGATTGATGTGACCGGATCTTGCGCCTCGCATGCCGGACTCATCAGAGGCGCCGTTGATGAGATTTCTTCGCCGCAGACGCTTCCCTTGCAGGAGAGGAGGAGGCCTGCTTGGGAGTTCCAAAATGCGGCGGACATCATGAGGCTGCGCCCGGGCCTCAACTGGAATTTCACCGTCTTGGAGCTGGATGCGATGCTGCTCGAGCTGTTCAAGCACAACCCAGATCACCCCGAGTGGTTCATGTTGCCAAGGGGGGTCGTTCCTTTGTGCAACAACTCTTCGCCGACAAGATCCGTGCAATGATGCCGTTGTGTGATTCCCATGGGATCGCTCCAACTTGGCAAGAGCCCGCCGATGACGTCGTGCAGCAGTTCTTCCACAGCCCGAAGAAGTGCCGATCCGCCCCGACGAAAGCGAAGTGGCTCACCCGCGACACCACCGACACCGAAGCTGCAGCAAGACGCCACCAGCTGGAGGAGGCGGCAAGCTGCTGCCGCTGGTGAATTTGGGTTCACCGTGGAGGAGGCGGAGGTAGCAGAGGCGGCAAGCCTTGCCGACGAGAGGAGCTTGCCGGTGCGGAGGAGCAGGCCAAGCTTGAAGCTGAGCCGAACGAGCCTGCCGGGGGCGCCCCCACCTTCGTAGCTTGCCGCTGGAGGAGCCCACAGCTTCACCAAGAAGGCGCCTCCAAGACCGGGAAGTGGCGGGCGGCAGACGGGCTAACAGCCGTCGCGCTGCCATGACGCGCTTCCACCGCTGCAAGCATCGTTGTTGCTGGAGCGCCTCACGCCGCCACAAAGAACGGAGCGGGCCTTCGGGACTACGGCCCTCGCACCCGCCTAAGCGCCCGAGGGAGCCTACTCTTCCAGCTCGCCGCACCGGAGGCGGACTGAATTGACTTCTCCGCGCCAGCCCGAGGAAGAAGAAGAGTAAGATCTTGTCGCTGTTATTTGTAATTTTAAATTTGCTGCTTTGTCTTGTATCTCGATTTGCTTCATTCTGAACTCTTTCCTTTTTCAGACGCTGGCTCGAGAGCGTCGAAGAGAGCCAAGACCCCGGTGGTTGTCATCGAAGACGATCCCCGTGGCTGACTGTGGAGGCGCGGCTCGAGACCCCTTGCCGGACCCGCAACCCTTCCTCGAGCAGCCCCAAAGACAGCCCCCAAAGATAAGTATTTGGTTTATTTCTTACGGTTAGGTGTGCATGGGTGCTCCTTCTTTACCGATATCTGACTTGTTGACTTGTGTAGGAGCAGAGCAGCCTCATCGAGGGCCCGGAAGTCGCTCCCAAATTCCGCCTCGCTTCAACCACGCTGCCATGGGAGAATTCTCCGCAAGGGAGCGCTCTCCGCAAGGAGGCTTTACGATAAGGGAAGTCTCCGACAAGGGCAGCGCCAGCGATCCCGTGGTTGAGACCGCGCCACAGACCCCATCGCAGTAATCCCTTTAGACCGAAAATTTCCCTTGGGCTCTTTTTTCTTCTGTTCTTCTTTTGAACATTTGCTTGACTGTTCTTTCTTTTTATGATCGTCAGATCCATCTGTCGCAGATCCGATGGAGACTGAGGTCGCCGGCGAGGAGGCCGCGCACGGCAACACTGACGACGCCACCACCATGGAGGAAGAGGCAGGCGCCGATGGGTCCGCCGGCGAGGAGGCCGCCAAGGCTGCCGCTGCAAAGGCGGGCGAGGGGTCTGGCGATCGTACTGACGACCCTGAGGCCGCAGGAGCGCCAGGCGCTACGCCGACCGCCGATCCCCCCGCCACCGATGCAGCGCCAGTTCAAGAGCCCCAGCCCGCGCTTATCTCAAGGCCGGCGACGGCGTTTTCATCAAGCTCCCCAGGCGCCGAGCCTGTGGCGCCGGTCAAGGGGAGACCTTTGACGAAGAGCTGCTCGCCTCCGCTGGGCTGTCGTTGGTTGACGCACCAAGCAGCAGCAGCGGCGAGTCTGAGGAGGAGCAGCTGCTGAAGAAGCTGTTGTCGCTCTACCGCGCCCGACAAGCCAAGTTGGAGTCCCTGGAAGCACTTGTCACGAGGGCGGGAGCAGACATGGAGAAGCGCGCAGAAGAGCTCCGGTGAGCCAACCAAGAAGCCCTCCGGGACGTGGCAGAAGAGCGGGGGCGACTCGCTGAAGAGCGCACAGCCTTCATCCTTGAGAAGGCTGAGGTCGAGGAGCAGCAACGGCTTGCCGGGCGAGAAGCTATCTGCGCAAGAAGAAGGCGAAGCTGCGCGAAGCGGAAGATCAACCTTGACAGCTATGAGGAAGAGCTTTGCTGCGAGCAATCACTTGGCGGAGCTCTCAAGGAAGCAAAGGACGCTGCCGCAGCTGCCGAGGCCGCCAAGAAGGAGTTGGAGACAAAAGTGACGCAGCTAGAGGCCAGTCTGCAGAAGAGCGGCGAAGAGCTCACCACGCTGAAGCACGAGCGCGAGAAGGACGCCTACACTCTTGGCGAGTTGCAGGGCCGTCTCGCTGAGAGGATCAAAGAGCTCGATGCCGCCAAGGATTCCAAGGCAGATCTTGAGCTGAAGCTGACCACCTTGATGGAGACACTGGACGGCGCCAAGGAGCGGGAAGCGGGTCTGTTGGAGAAGATCAAGGCCAACGAGGAGCTGCTGGCGAATGCCACGACCGCCCATAACACCTTCAGAGAGAACGTGATGCACTGGACCGAGGGTCTTGTAAATACAGCCGCCACCATCGACAGGGAGCTGATGGAGTTGGGGATGGTGGATCTCGGGTACTCCACCGACGAGCATCTCTAACCCAGCGCCAAGCTCAGCCTGTTCTTCAAGGGCGTGGCGGCGGCTCTCCAGCGGCTCCGGGAAGAGATCCCAAAGCAGCTGGCCGACGAGTCGCGCCAAATATGTGCAGGGGCTCTTCAGAAGGTGCTGATGAAGGTGGCCTTCCGCAATCCAGGCGTTAGCTTCGCCAACGTCCTCAAGTCCTTGCCGCCGACTGCTGACGTTGAAGCGCTCAAGGCCCTTGTCGCACCCATTGTGGACAGGGTGAGCGGGGTCAAGAGGGTCGATGGCGACCGCGTAGACTAGGCCGCCCGTTTTATCTTTCCCTTGTCGCTGCTGATCATGTTTAGGAGAACAATCTATTAGATCTGCGACAAGCTACTTTTGTAATATAACTCTATCTTAGGCGATGATTGCAACGTTATTTCCTTTACTTGATTCCTTCCTTTGTATGTTTGTGCCCTACGCTTTTAGGGAACTTGTCGGCGCGGGCACCCTTGTCGCGAGCGCTGAGTGCGGAACGTCAGCAGCCTGCTGGTGGTTCCGCCTCCGACAAGCAACCTTGTCGCAACTAGTTGCAGCTCACTTAAATTGTTGAGCGGACTCGAAACAAAATAAGGGCGCAAACTAGCTACGAGTTGGTTCCTCGGCACAGGTTTTCCATACAAAGTACTATCGCTCGAGGAAGATAACTTAAAAATTTAAAACTGATTGCTCAAACTTTGGCAACTTAGCTTTTACATCGCTTGCTTCCGGCAAGGCAATACTTCCTCGAGTGACGCTTGGTGGCCCACACCATTATCTTCTCCTTCCCCCCGGCTAACTTGTGGGTGGATGAACCTTCCTTTCTTTGAGAAAGAGAAAGAAGAGAAAATAAAGTTATGGAGCCTTGTGGCTCGTTATTGCTTACTGGGTGTGGATGCTGCACAAAATGTTAGATAACACATGCAAAAAAGGATTATGAAAGCATGTATTTGACAAGTTGTGCGCAACATATGAGCTTTACTGATGCACGGGGTCTGCGCCCGGCTTTGTACAAAGGATTACATGCAACATCGGCAAGACTTGTACAAAAGGTGGTTGCCGGAACAGGTTCCGGCAACCGCGCCTTATGGGTAAAACTTACGAAGATGCTCAATGTTCCAGGAATTGCTCACCGGAATGCCATCTTCGGTCTCAAGGCGGACAGCGCCAGGCCTAGTGACTCGTTTCACCCGATAAGGGCCTTCCCACTTCGGCGTCAACTTGTTGGAATTCTTGGCGGACTGAACTCGCCGAAGAACAAGGTCGCCTTCCTCGAAACTTCTGGCACTAACTTTGCGGCTATGGTAGCGGCGCAAAGCCTGCTAGTAACGAGCAGCTCGTACAGCGGCCTGAAGACGGTCCTCCTCAAGGAGCAGCGCGTCATCTTGTCGCAGCTGCTCTTGCTCGAGCTCATCATAAGCGAGTACTCGAGGTGACCCAGATACGAAGTTTCGTGGGGAGAACTGCCTCGCCCATAGACTAGAGCGAAGGTGTCCGCCGCTGGCTCGATTTGGCGCCGCCTGACGACCAAAGAACCACCGCAGCTCCTCAATCCAGTTTCTTCCGCACTTGTGCAGCCTGTCGAAAGTTCGGTCTTGAGTCCTCGCAGCACTTCAGCGCTTGCCCTCTCGCTTGACCGCTGCTTCTCGGATGAGCAATGAAGCAAAGCAGATCTTGGCGCCAAGATCTTGGACGCATCGCATGAAGGTGCGACTCGTGAACTGTGTGCCGTTGTCGGTGATGATCCTGTTAGGAATCCCAAAATGGCAAACAATTGACCAAGAACTTGATCGCCGATCGTGTTGTCACCTTCCTCATCGCTTCCACTTCCGCCACTTTGTGAACTTGTCGATTGCAACGCATAAGTACTCAAAGCCCCGACAGCTCGGGGAAGGGGCCGAGGATGCCGAGCCCCTGCATCGAAAATGGCCAGGATAAAGGGATCGTCCGAGAGCTTGAGCTGGTGGTGTATCTCGCTGGAATGGAACCGCACGCTTCACACTTGGTTACTTGTGCAGTTGCATCCCGGAGGGCTGTCGGCCGAAGAAACCTTGCCGGAAAGCTTTGCCGCAAGTGCTCTTTTTGCGCCGATGTGGTGACCACATATGCCTCCATGTATCTCTCGCCAACAGCTTCGGCCCATCTTCCCGTGAATACACTTCAATTTCACACCATTGAGTCTTCTTCATGCAGTGTCTTTGTCGACAAACTGGTACATACTTGACTGCCGGGCTACTCTTTCCGCTTCTTCTTGCTCTTCGGAAGTTCTCCGTCTCAAGGAAATGGACAATCTGCTGTGCCCATGTTGGAGCTTGCGGCTCGACAACAAGGACTAAAGGCACATTCGCTGCTGCGGAACATCCGCTTCGACGGCAAGAGCCTCGCGGCTCGGCCGAGCTTGATGTTCCCGGCAAGCTTGCCGGAGCAAAACTTGTCGGGAGCGTCGCTTCAACGAAACAAACCTCGGGCTTGTCGGAGCAGACTGCTCCTCAAAGACTCTTGGTGTTGATCTTGGGGACCTTCGCGACGGCGGCTTCGGTAGCTCTGCGGAAAATAGTCGCCAGAGATCAATTTCCTCTTCTTGTTCTGTCCGGTTGATGGCGTTACAGTTGGTTGAGTTAGCTTGAGCACAAAAATTCCTGGTTCCATGTGTAACTTGAGGCGGCGCACTTTGACAGCCATCGGCAATATCATTCTCGAGCTCTTGGAACATGTTCCATTTGCAGGCCTTCAAAGTGTTCTTCTAGCTTTCTCACTTCATCGACGTAGGCTTCCATCAAAGGACTCTGATAATCCTTGCTCACTTGGCGGACGACAAGCTGTGAGTCACCCCTGACAATGAGCTTCTTGATCCCAAGGTCTACCGCGATCCTGAGACCGGCAAGAAAACCTTCATACTCTGCAGTATTGTTTGTCGCTTGCTCCTTGGGAAAGTGCATTTGAACTATGTACTTGAGGTGCTCTCCGGTGGGCGCGATAAGCAGCACGCCGGCACCGGCGCCTTGCAGCGAGAAGGCACCATCAAAATACATTATCCACTCTCTGCTTGCTTCCTCGACGGGGATGCTCGTCTCTGGAATTTCTTCATCTTGCGTCGGCGTCCATTCTGCTATAAATTCTGCCAATGCTCTGCTCTGGATAGTTGAAGTGCTTTCAAACTTGAGGCCAAAGCTTGACAGTTCCAGCGCCCACTCGACAATCCTGCCTGTTGCTTCTGGATTTTGCAGTATCCTCTTCAGCGGAAAGCGAGTGACAACTTTGATCTCATGTGCTTGGAAGTAATGGCGCAGCTTTCTCGAGGCCATGAGGAGGCCGAAAAGCAGTTTCTGAACACCAGAGTACCTTGACCTAGCCCCCTGCAGAAGGGAACTGACAAAGTAAACTGGGCGCTGCACCATCCTTTTCTGCATCTTCTCGCTCGTCTGCGCAGATCCGTCCTTGTCGGGACCAGAGCTTGTCGGTGAAGCCCCCTGCTTGTCGCTGGATGCATCTGCCTCGGTTGCCGGCTCCTCATCTGCCTCCCTCTCCGCTACTAACGCAGCACTAACCACTTGATTGGTTGCTGCTATGTATAACAACAACTTTTCTTGTGGCCTAGGTGCGACAAGTATTGGAGTGGAGGACAGGTACCTATTTAAGTCTTGCAGCGCAGCCTCCGCTTCGGGAGTCCATTTCATTGGACCTGCCTTTTTCAAAATCTTGAAAAATGGCAGGGCGCGCTCAGCAGACCTAGAGATAAACCTGCTGAGAGCAGCCACGCAACCGGCAAGTCTTCGTATATCCTTGACGCGCTTTGGTGCTTCAATCTGCTCGATGGCCTTGATCTTGTCGGGATTGGCTTCAATTCCCGCCGAGACACGAAGAACCCGAGAAGCTTGCCGGAAGGAACTCCAAACACGCACTTCTCGGGTTGAGCTTGAGGTTGATCTTGCGCAGATTTGCAAAGGTCTCATCTAAATCTTGAACCCGAGTCGCTTTGTCCTTGCTTTTGACCACTATGTCATCCATGTAGGCTTCTACATTATCGTGCATTTGGGGCTCAAAAGCGCCATGGACTACTCTTGCAAACATTGAACCAGCATTCTTTAACCCAAAGGGCATCCGATAAAACAAGATGTGCCACATGGGGTGATGAATGCAGTTTTCTTCATCCTCTTCGCCATGAAGATCTGATGATATCTCGAGTATGCATCAAGAAATGAAAGCAGATCACATCCAGCCGTGGAGTCAACAATCTGTCGATGCGCCGCAAGGGAAATGGGTCTTTGGGACAAGCTTTATTAACATCTGTGAAGTCAATACAAAGTCTCCATTTCCCATTTGCCTTGCGAACAACTACAGGATTGGCCAACCACGTAGGATGGAGCACTCCTCTGACAAGGCCTGCTGCTTCCAACTTCTTGATCTCTTCTGCAATGAACTCTTGGCGCTCCACTGCATGCTTCCTGACTTTCTGCTTGACGGGCCGCGCATGAGGACAGACAGCTAGGTGGTGCTCAATTACTTTCCTGGGAACACCGGGGATGTCAGACGGTTGCCATGCAAACACATCGACATTCGCCCGCAGGAAAGCAACGAGCGCGCCTTCCTATTTAGGGTCGAGAGTGGCACTGATGGTGAAAGTACCACCAGTGTCGTCCTCCTTGGCGGGCACCTTCTTGGTCTTCGGTGGAACTGCCATCATCTTCTTGCACTTGCCGGTGGAGCTCGATGGTGCGTCCTCGATGGTAGCGCAGCATTCCGAAGAGGTGCGCTTGCCGGAGTGGGCATCAGAGCTCTTGCCGGACAAAGTGGTCTTCTTCTTCCCCCCGGGAGCTTCAGCGGCAAGTGATTTGCTATCTGTCGCAGCTGCTGCCTCCCGGTAAATCTTGTCGGCGCAGATAAGAGCATCTTTCTTGTCGCCATGAACAGAAATGACACTTATCGGGCCTGGCATCTTGAGCAAGTTGTACGCGTAATGAGAGGCTGCCATGAACTTGGCGAGTGCTGGACGGCCAAGTATCCCATTATAAGGCAATGGAAAATCAGCAACGTCGAATGTGACCCTCTCAATCCTGAAGTTTAGCTCCCTGCCAAATGTTACCGGCAATGTGATCTTCCCCTTCGGCTTGCTCCTCCCTGGATTGATTCCTTGGAACGCGCCCGTCTCTTCGAGCTCGCTGTCAGGGATTTGAAGCTTCTGGAGCACTGCGGAGGAGATCAGGTTTAAGCCGGCCCCGTCGTCAACTAGCATCTTGGTGACTTTGAGGTTGCGGATAGTTGGTGAGACCAACATCGGCAAGCACCCGACCGCAGTTATGCGATCAGGGTGGTCCTCAATATCAAAGATGATAGGCGTGCTGGACCACTTCAGAGGCCTGCGTGACTCTACGGATGGTTCTGCTGCATTAACCTCCCGCATCCATTGCTTGAGTTGGCGGTGTGAGGTATGCAGAGAAGCACCGCCGTTAACGCAGAGGACCTCTATTGCTTTCTGAAACTCCTGCTCATCGGTCTCGTCGTCTTCGGGAAGCTGATCGTGACCCACGAACACCTATGGGACCGGCGGACCGAGCCCCTTCTGGTTCGGTGGGGGGTGGAGATTGTGCGAAGAGCAGATCGAGGCGATGCACACGAGCAGTTTACCCAGCTTCGGAGCTCTCCGGAGAGATAATACTCCTACTGCTGCTTGTCTGATTATCTTGTGTTCTTGCTAGGGAGCAATGAGAGCTACAAAACCTAGCTTGAGTGTCTCTAGTCTCGAATGAGTCGAACCAGCCGAACCAGCCGAACCCCTTCTTCTTTCGATTGTTCCGCCGCCGACTCTTCCTTGCCGGGGCGGTCTCCTCACTATCAGATTCTGCTTCTGCATTCTCTCATGGGAGTCTCCTTCCTTCCTCAGCACGTGCACCCTTGTCGGCCAAGGCATACAGCTCACTAACGTCCTTGACTTTGCACATCGCCATCTCTTCCCTCATCCTACGGTTCCGCACGTTCTGATGAAACGCGCTGATCACCGCGGCAGGGTGGACATCTGGGATGTTGTAGTGCACACGGCTGAATCTCTGGATGAACTTGCGCAGGGACTCTCCTTCCTTCTGGGCGAGCAGATGGAGGTCACTCTCTTGGCCATGAGGCTTGTGGCCGCCTGTGAAGGCGCCAACAAACTGATGGCATAGATCCGCCCAAGAGGATATGGAGCTGTCCGGCAAGTGCATGAGCCAAGATCTGACATTGGGCTTGAGTACCAGCGGGAAGTAGTTGGCGAGGATCTTGTCGTCTCGTCCCCCTGCAGCCTGCGCCGCGATGGTGTAGATGCTGAGGAACTCCGACGGATGCGTCCTGCCATCATACTTCTCTGGCACGTCTGGCTTGAAATTTTTCTTGTCGGGCCACTGGACCTGCCGCAGCTCACGAGTAAACGCAGGGCAACCTACCGCGTACGGCAAGTCGCCTGGTTCCCCTGGCGCATGCACGTCGACAGTGGGCTCGGCGCGCTGGTCGGATTGACGCCGCTTCTCTCGGGCGCCGATTCGAAGTTCGAAGCGTCTTCTTGTTGCCGTTTGAAGAACTTGGCGCTGATCACGCCGAGCTCGTGGATCCGACGCGAAGCGGTGGAGTCGCTGTCGAGGTGGATCCGACGAGTCGGCGATCTTGGCCTTCGATGGAGAGTGCATGGTGGTTGCACCCCATAGGTTTTGCCGCCACCGCTCGTGTTTTGTCGCCCGCCGCGGCAGCGATATGCTTGGTTGCCGCGAACGCGCGCTGGCAAAGCCGATGAGACTCGGATGGTGGCCCTCCATTCGCCGACCTTGTCGGCCATTGAGGGTAGTCAGAAGCGATTGAGCTCGCGCCAAAGCTTCCGCTGAGTGGTGGGCGGCAATGGCGAACGCAGTGCGGAGCGGATATGCTCGGACTTCTAAATACATTAGAAGGAGCAGTATCCCGCCCAGCGACAAATGCCCTTCGCCGCACCAGCCTGTTGGCGCGTGAGCTGCTCTTGAGCATCCTCGATCCACCAGCTCGATCTTGGCCCAACGAACGATGGCGCTGCGAAGCGCCATGACGCTGTCGGTCTCGCGCCTCCCGAGATGGACGCGTACGATCCGGACGCCGAGGTCTGCGCCGCCTTGTCCTTGGACTTGGCAGCGTCGTGGGCTCCCTCGACGACGCCCGTTCCTCCGCCAGCGTCTTCTCCACCACTCGTCGGCTCCGGTGGTGGTGGGTTTGACGCGGACGGCTCTGCTGCCGCCGAAGCCTTCTTCTTCGGTGGCATGCTGATGAAGATGTTGCTCGTGTGAACGCCGGATCAGGTTCACAGAACCTCGACGCCCCCTACCTGGCGCGCCAAAGATGTCGGGGAAGCTGATCGTGACCCACGAACACCTATGGGACCGGCGGACCGAGCCCCTTTCGGTTCGGTGGGGGGCGGAGATTGCGCGAAGAGCAGATCGAGGCGATGCACACGAGCAGTTTACCCTGCTTCGGAGCTCTCCGGAGAGATAATACTCCTACTGCTGCTTGTCTGATTATCTTGTGTTCTTGCTAGGGAGCAATGAGAGCTACAAAACCTAGCTTGAGTGTCTCTAGTCTCGAATGAGTCGAACCAGCCGAACCAGCTGAACCCCTTCTACGTTGCGCATGGGCCTCCTTTTATAGGCTCAAGGGGTCACCACAGGTGGCAACGTGAACAAGGGCAAAATGGGAAAAATGAGTTGCGGTTGGTACAGCTACTTTGTACAGTGTATTCTACCTAATTCTGACGGCAAGGGACAAAAGCAATAAATGCCCGTCCATGTCACCTAAACAGTGCAGAAAGGGACCATCAGGGGCGCCACCGCTCGCCACGATGGCACCCTGTCGGCCGCCGCCACCGCTGCTCTCCGCTGGCTGCACAGCCTCTTGACACGCACGCTCGAATGGCCCTATGGCGACATCGTTGGTGGATGAGCTGAGCGGAGATGAAGAGAGGTTGCTCGCCGCTGCAAGCACCTTGCCGCTGCTGAATCCTTGTCGCGCGGGAGCTTGTCGCTCACCAGCCTTCCCGCAAGCTCCTCTTGCCGGGTCTTGTCTTCTGTGTGCCTTGAGTGGCCTTCCCGGCAAGCTCCTCTTGCCGGGGCCTTGTTTTCTTGGTTAAATACTTTGTTCTTGAATGGTTCCAAAGGAACCACGGAGGACCATGGCGGTCACTAGGCAGCCCTGCCGCGGGGTGTCAGAATCTGCCGGCACGAGTTCGGGATACTAGGGTACCCCTACTCTAGTACACCGATAGCATCAATCCATGGCTTGCTCAAAACAACGAGTGCCTCCAACAAACAACAGGTCCCAGGGGGAGTTTTGTTTGCAATTACTTTGATTTAGTTTGCATAAAGCATGGGACTGGGCATCCCGATGAACAGCCATTTTCTCGTGAGTGAGGAGCGGAGTCCACTCCTCTTGAGAATAACCCACCTAGCATGGAAGATAAGGGCAGCCCTAGTTGATACATGAGCTATTCGAGCATACAAAACAGAATGTTTATTTGAAGGTTTAGAGTTTGGCACATACAAATTTACTTGGAACAACAGGTAGATACCGCATATAGGAAGGTATAGTGGACTCATATGGAATAACTTTGGGGTTTAAGGGATTGGATGCACAAGCAGTATTCCGCTTAGTACAAGTGAAGGCTAGCAAAAGGCGGGAAGCGACCAACTAGAGAGCGACAACAGCCATGAACATGCATTAAAATTAATAAACATTGGATGCAAGCATGAGTAGGATATAATCCACCATGAACATAAATATCGTGAAGGCTATCTTGATTTGTTTCAACTACATGCGTGAACATGTGCCAAGTCAAGTCACTTAAATCATTCAAAGGAGGATACCACCCCATCATACCACATCACAACCATTTTAATAGCATGTTGGCACGCAAGGTAAATCATTATAACTCATAGCTAATCAAGCATGGCATAAGCAACTATGATCTCTAATTGTCATTGCAAACATGTTTATCCATAATAAGCTGAATCAGGAACGATGAACTCATCATATTTACAAAAACAAGAGAGGTCGAGTTCATACCATCTTTTCTCATCTCAGTCAGTCCATCATATATCATCATAATTGTCTTTCACTTGCACGACCGAACAATGTGAATAATAATAAGAGTGCATGTGCATTGGACTAAGCTGGAATCTGCGAGCATTCAATAAACAGGAGAAGACAAGGCAATATGGGCTCTTGGTTAAATCAACAATAATGCATATAAGAGCCAATTCAACAATTTAATCATGGTCTTCTCCTATCGACCCCCAAAGAAAAGAAAAGAAATAAAACTATTTAAACGGGAAAGCTCCCAAAAAGCAAAAGAAGAACGGGAAATCTTTTTGGGTTTTCATTTTTAATTATTACTACAGCAAGAAAAGTAAACTAACTAAAAACTATCACTAATTTTTTTGTTTTTCTTAAGGTTTATCAAACACACAAGAAGAAAGTAGGAAAAATAAAATAAACTAACATGAATATTACAGTGAAAGAAGACTCTTACTGCCATTGGCTAGCAGCCACATCTGGATCCCAAGAGTAAATAGACTATCTTGGAGGCTCATATTGTGGTTCCGGTTCCGGGGCTGGTGCAGGATTCCGGTAGGCTTGGACGGCAGCCCACGTAACAAGATAGGGTCCTTCAAAATTAAACAAGGAAGAAGCAGGCAAGTTAATAGTCTCAGGATGATGTTTATTAAAATACAGTTTATATTTAAGCTCTCCTTCCCTGCCTTTAACAATAAAATCATGCGCTAGCATATTCTTGTAATCTAAATAAGCACTAGGAAGCAATTTTTCTTATTTCTCATAAAGCCTAATAGGTATGTTAAAATGTGCAGCTAGGCGTGAAGCATAAATACCTCCAAAGATGGGCCCTTTAGTACGGTTCAGACTTAACCGTTTAGCAATAATTGCGCCCATATTAACAGTGTTATCGCGGTATAAACCATGGAACAAAATGATAATATCAGGAACACTAAGGTTTCCACAGTTTCCACGACCAATCAAGCAACGACTAGCAAATATGGCAAAGTAGCGTAAAACAGGAAAATGTATGCTAGTGATTCTTGCATCAGAAACCTTCCTGGTTTCTCCCACAGAGATGGTGTTAATAAATCCTTCCACATCCTTACGGTGTGGTTCATCTAAGGTACCCTCAAAGGGTATTTTGCAAATCTCGCAAAATTCAAGCTAATGTCATCTCCTTAACAACATCATATAAATGAAACTCTACTATAGGAGGTGATTTCTTAGGAAAATAGTAGAAGTTTTGCACAAAAGTATTAGTGAGTAAGAGATACTGATGACGTTGGTCGCGGAGGAAGTCGGTGAGGCCAGCATTCTCAGCCAATGAATATAAATCATCATAAATCCTGGCTGCTCTCAAGAAATCATTGGAAGTCCATTCACAAGGCCAGACCTCCGCGGTACGAGGAAAATTATATTTGGGCCTCCGTGCTTCTTCATTTTGTTTTTCCTTCGAGCTTCGGCTCGACGAGCCCCTCAAAATTCTCTTCATCATTTTCTGAAATATTCTGAAATTTTTAGTAACTTCAAAAAAAAAGAACCAAACTCAATAAAATTGATAGCAACTACTCCTACAAGTGCCTAGAGTCTATATCATGCATTAGAACTACTTGGAACCATATAAATTTGACATGCAAGCTCAAGAACATGGTCACCTATGCAGCACAAATTTGCAATGAATAAAGCACTAGAGCAAAAACTAATTGGACCAATGGAGGAGTCACATACCAAGGAACAATCTCCCCAAGCAGTTTTGCAAGAGGTGCTTTGAGCAACGAGATCGAAAATCACAGCAAACTGAGCTAGAACTCGTGCTTGAACGAGATATTCGTGTTTGTGGGAGGAAGAAGAAGAGGATGGGTGCAGGAATAAGTGGAGGAGGGCCACCATGGGCCCACGAGGCAGGGGGCACGCCCTGGGGGGGTAGGGCGCACCCTCCACCCTCGTGGCCAGGTAGCAGCTCCCCCCGCGGTGTTTTCAGTACCATAAATCCTCAAATATTCCCGAAAAAATCATATTAAATTGGCATGGCATTTGGAGGACTTTTATTTTCGGGGTATTTTTATATTGCTTAGATAAATCAGAAAATGCATGTAAAAATACTATTTTACTTTATTTCAACTAAATAACAGAAAGTATAAAGAGGGTACAGAAGGTTTGTGCTTCTAGTTTCATCCATCTCATGCTCATCAAAAGGAATCCACTAACAAGGTTGATCAGGTCTTGTTAACAAACTCATTCCGATTAACATGGAACCGGGGAAATTTCGAATAACACTCACTATGTTACCTCAACGGGGATATGCACATCCCCTATAATAAGAATATCATATTTCTTCTTGACAGTAGGAAGAGGAAATTCAAAACCTCCAAATATAATCGATGGAATTTTTCCAATAGAATTCATACTATGAACTTGAGGTTGTTTCCTCGGAAAGTTTACCGTATGCTCATTACCATTAACATGAAAAGTGACATTGCCTTTGTCGCAGTCAATAACAGCCCCTGCAGTATTCAAAAAATGTCTTCCAAGAATAATAGACATACTATCGTCCTCGGGAATATCAAGAATAACAAAGTCCGTTAAAATAGTAACGTTTGCAACCACAACAGGCACATCCTCACAAATACCGGCAGGTATAGCAGTTGATTTATCAGCCATTTGCAAAGATATTTCAGTAGGTGTCAACTTATTCAAATCAAGTCTACAATATAAAGAGAGAGGCATAACACTAACACCGGCTCCGAGATCACATAAGGCAGTTTTAACATAGTTTCCTTTAATGGAGCATAGTATAGTAGGTACTCCTGGATCTCCAAGTTTCTTTGGTATTCCACCCTTAAAAGTGTAATTAGCAAGCATGGTTGAAATTTCAGCTTTTAGTATATTTCTTTTATTTGCAACAATATCTTTCATATATTTAGCATAAGGATTCATTTTGAGCATATCAGTCAATCGCATACGCAAAAAGATAGGTCTAATCGTTTCAGCAAAGCGCTCAAAATCCTCATCATCCTTTTTCTTGGATGGTTTGGGAGGAAAAGGCATGGGTTTCTGAACCCAAGGTTCCCTTTCTTTACCATGTTTCCTAGCAACAAAGTCTTTCTTATCATAACGGTGATTCTTTGATTGTGGGTTATCAAGATCAAGAGCAGGTTCAATTTCTACATCATTATCGTTACTAGGTTGAGCATCATCATGAACATCATCATTAACATTTTCACTAGGTTCATGTTCATTACCAGATTATGTTTTAGCATCAGACATAGAGATATCATTTGGATTCTCAGGTGGTTCAGCAATAGGTTCACTAGAAGTTTGCAAAGTCCTATCATTTTTCTTTTTCTTCCTTTTAGAAGAACTAGGTACATCAATATTATTTCTCTGAGAATCTTGCTCAATTCTCTTAGGGTGGCCTTCAGGATACAAAGGTTCCTGAGTCATTCTACCAGTTCTAGTAGCCACTCTAACAGCATAATCATTTTTCTTACTCTTCATTTCATTGAGAAAATCATTTTGAGCCTTAAGTACTTGTTCTACTTGAGTGGTAACCATAGAAGCATGTTTGCTAACAAGTTTAAGTTCACCTCTAATATTAGCCATATAATCACCCAAGTGTTTAATCATATAAGCATTTTGTTTTAATTGTCTACCAAAATAAGCATTGAAGTTTTCTTGTTTGACAATAAAATTATCAAACTCATCAAAGCATTGCCTAGCAGACTTATAGTGCGGAATATCACCTTCATCAAATCCATAGAGAGAATTTACCTTTACTA
Source organism: Aegilops longissima (assembly GCA_021605205.1). Lineage (NCBI taxonomy): Eukaryota > Viridiplantae > Streptophyta > Magnoliopsida > Poales > Poaceae > Aegilops > Aegilops longissima. Next base: position 126,886,854 of record CM038682.1, on the reverse strand, counting down.
CCTGTGTCGGGTTATCAAGACCAGGAGGTTCTTCAATAGGTAATGAATTAAGAGCAGCAGTAGGGGTGTTATCTCCTCAGAGAGCCCTGAAGCTGGGTAAGATTCGCCGGCGTGCATGTCTTCGCCTCATCCCGTTTCCAGGCACCGGCGACGTTCTACTCGCCCCCTCCATGATAAGCCATCCTTTGGCATATGTCGCACCCAACCCCCGACATCAATTCAGCCACACCTGGATAACTTAATATCTGCAGCAAGGTATTTAGTAGCAAAATAATATGATAGTAGTGGTAACGGTAATAAAAGAGTAATGAAAGAAAAAGTAATATTTTTGGTGTTTTGTAGTGATTGTAATAGTAACAACGGGAAAGTAAATAAGCGTAAGCCAGTAGATGGAAAACTCGTAGGCATTGGACCGGTGATGGATAATTATGCCGGATGCGGTTCATCATGTAACAGTCATAACATAGGGTGACACAGAACTAGCTCCAATTCATCAATGTAATGTAGGCATGTATTCCAAATATAGTCATACGTGCTTATGGAAAAGAACTTGCATGACATCTTTTGTCCTACCCTCCCGTGGCGGCGGGGTCCTAATGGAAACTTAGGGATATTAAGGCCTCCTTTTAATAGAGAACCAGAACAAAGCATTAGCACATAGTGAATACATGAACTCCTCAAACTATGGTCATCACCGGGAGTGGTCCCGATTATTATCACTTTAGGGTTGCCGGATCATAACACATAGTAGGTGACTATAGACTTGCAAGATAGGATCAAGAAATAACATATATTCATGAAAACATAATTGGTTCAGATCTGAAATCATGGCACTCGGGCCCTAGTGACAAGCATTAAGCATAGCAAAGTCATAGCAACATCAATCTCAGAACATAGTGGATACTAGGGATCAAACCCTAACAAAACTAACTCGATTACATGATAGATCTCATCCAACCCATCACCGTCCAGCAAGCCTATGATGGAATTACTCACGCACGGAGGTGAGCATCATGAAATTGGTGATGGAGGATGGTTGATGATGACGACGGCATTTAATCCCCCTCTCCGGAGCCCCGAACGGACTCCAGATCAGCCCTCCCGAGAGGTTTTAGGGCTTGGCGGCAGCTCCGTATCGTAAAACGTGATGATTTCTTCTCCTTGATTTTTTTCTCGCTGAAAGCAAATATATAGAGTCGGAGTTGGCGTCGGAGGAGGTCCAAGGGGCCCATGAGGTAGGGGGCACGCCCCCACCCTCGTGGACAGGGTGTGGGCCCCCTGGTCTTCATCTTTGGCGAGGATTTTTTTATTATTTTTAACTAGATGTTTCGTGGAGTTTCAGGTCATTCCGAGAACTTTTGTTTTCTGCACATAAAACAACATCATGGCAATTCTGCTGAAAACAGCGTCAGTCCGGGTTAGTTCCATTCAAATCATGCAAGTTAGAGTCCAAAACAAGAGCAAAAGTGTTTGGAAAAGTAGATACAACGGAGACGTATCAGGAGCTTATGGTGAAAGCCCCTCCCGTGCCATCCTCCTGGACGGAGACCTTCTTGGTCTCTGGCGGTGCAGCTCTGGATTTCTTGATCTCGCCGGTGGAGCTCTCTGGCACTTCCTCGACGGTATCGCAACACTCCGAAGAGGTGCGCTTGCCGGAGTGGGTGCGGGAGGTCTTGCCGGTCTTCTTCTTCCCTCCCGGGGCTTCAGTGGCAGGAGCAAGTGCCTTGGCGGCATTTGCTGCAACTGCTTCCCGGTAGAGTAGGTCAGCGCAGATCAACACATCCTTCTTGTCACAGGGGACGGTGATGATGTTCATCGGCCCAGGCATCTTCAGTGTGCTGTAGGCGTAATGCGACGCCGCCATGAACTTGGCTATTGCCGAGCGGCCGAGGATCCCATTGTAGGGAAAGGGGATCTCGGCTACATCGAAGACAATCCTATCCGTCATGTAGTTCAACTCGCCTCCAAACGTCACAGGCAACGTGCCCTTCCCCTTCGGCTGGCTCCTTCCCGGGTTGACCCCTTGAAACGTGCCCGTCTCCTCGAGGTCTCCGTCAGGAATTTGTAGCCTTTTGATCGCAACGGGTGAGATCAAGTTCAGACCGGCCCCGCCGTCAACCGGCATCTTGTTCACCTTGAGGTTGCGTATCGTTGGTGAAACCAACAACGGCAAACACCCGACCGCAGTTGTGCGATCAGGGTGATCCTCGGCATCAAAGATGATGGGCGTACTGGATCATTTCAGCGGCTTCTGAGCGTCGAATGATGGCTCCGCTACTGTGATCTCACGCGCCCACTGCTTGAGCTGGCGGTGAGAAGTGTGCAGCGAGGCGCCGCCATCGACGCACATGGCCTCCGTAGCCTTCTGAAACCCTTGCTCACCGGACTCGTCGTCCTCGTCATGATCATCGTCTTCCTGCTTCTTGTCGCGGCCCCGAGCGGGCCTCTCTTGCTGGTTATCCTTGCCGGGGCGGCCTCCTTGGCCACGCTTCTTGCTGGATCCTTCGGCACCATCCTGGCCCTTCTCCTTGTCCCCCTCTCATACTCGGCCTTTTGCTTTTTAGCAAGCAGCTCAACTTGACGGCGGTTCTGGAGGTCGTGGCCCTTGGTGCGGTGGATCTTTCAATACTGCTTGTCGGAGCCTCCGGCTTGTCGGCAGCCACCAAGGCTCGGCAGGCGGCGCACCCGACAAATCTCCTTGCCGGGGTCGTCTGCCTTGGCCTTCTTGGCAGCGCCGGTGTCGTCGGATCCCTCGACGGCAAGCACGGCCTTGCCCTTGCATTTCCTGTTGCGACGCCAACCCTTCTTCGTCGGAGCGGCGGCGTCTTCGTCAGTAGAGTCGGTTTCCGCGCTGGCGTCCTCGCTAGGGTACTTCCTTCCCTCTTCAACTCGGGCGCATCTATCGGCCAAAACATAAAGTTCGGCCACATCTTTAACCTTGTTCATCGCCAGGTCTTCACGCATCTTGCGGTTGCGCACATTCTGATGGAACATGCTGATCACGGCGGTGGGATGAACATCTGGGATGTTGTACTGCACCCGGCTAAACCTCTGTATGTACTTGCGTAGGGTTTCCCCTTCCTTCTGGGGAATGATATGCAAATCACTGGCCTGGCCATGAGTTTGGTGGCCTCCAGTGAAGGCACCAACGAACTCATGGCACAGATCCGACCAAGAACAAATGCAATCCGCCGTCAAGTGCATCAACCAAGACATGACATTGGGTTTCAGTGCCAACGGGAAGTAATTGGCAAGCACCTTGTCGTCGCGAGCTCTGGCAGCTTGCATCGCGATGGTGTAGATGCTGAGGAACTCTATCGGATGGGTCTTGCCGTTGTACTTCTCGCCGACGTCGGGCTTGAACATGCGATGGGATGGCCACTAGAACTGCCGCAGCTCACGGGTAAAGGCTGGGCAACCCACCTCGGAAGGTAGGCCGCCGAAGCCTCCCGGTGCTGGGTGGTCAATAGCAGGCCCCGCCCGCTTATCCGACTGGTGGCGTGTGTCGCGCCGGTGCTCGATGGTGGTTCGAACATCTTCATGGGCTCTCTCCCGAAGAACTTGGCGCTGATCGTGATTGGTCCGTGGGTCGGACGACGCTATGGAAATGTTATCACATGTGTCATCACGACGGACCGGCACCCACGGCAACTGGCGTGGGGGAGGAGAGTGCACCGTGGCTGCAGCACCTCCGGTCCTTCCACCGCTGGCATGTGGTGGCTCGATGGAGCGCTGGCACGAGGGCCCCGTCGGTCGCGGTTCATCTTTGTTGGAGACAGCGACGAGGCTCCTGATGGTGGTTCTCCATTCATCGAGCTTTTCCGCGGCAGGATGGAAGTCGAGGAGCAGCTGCACACGCGCCAAAGCTTCTGCTGGCGTGGGTGGCAACGAAAGCTGCGTGGACCATGACGCGCTCCGACTTCTAACCACGTTAGAAGGAGCTCTATCACGGCCCGGCGGCAGCGTGCCATTTTCGCCAGCACTTCGGTGGGCTTGCTGGCCTCCTCCGTCCCGCGAATGATGCACAGGACTATTCCCACGGCAGCGTCCGGGGTCACCAGCATGGTGACGCTGCTCGTCGCGCACACCCTGGGAAGAGCGCGTCGTGGGCGCCGGCGTAGGCGTCTTGGAGGTTGCTACGCCGCCCGTAGGTGGCATAACTCCATCCCCTGGAAGGCCCCGTTCCGCCTGCGGGGGGCCCAGCCCCGTCTTTGGATTTGGCGGTGTGCAGCCCGTCAATCTTGCGCACGAACAACGCCGCTCGCCAGGCTCTGACTGCCAGAGCGATGTTGGTTCTCGCGGGCGCGGCTCGGGTTCTGTCCGTGACCGGCCCGCTGCTCACCCGCACTGGCACGGGCCATTCGGCTGCCGACGAGCCGATCGCCGTGATCGTCTTCTTCTTGGGAGCCATGGCGATGAAGAACTGCTAGGCTAACTGCTAGACCAGATTGTCACAACTGTGCGCCCCCTACCTGGCGCGCCAAAGATGTCGGTGGAAACGACACCTATGGGATCACTGGGATCCCTTCTACGGTTGGCGGGCGTGAGGTTGTGCAAAGAGTGGGTCTGACAGGAAGCACACGAATCGTTTACCCAGGTTCGGGCCGCAAAGATGCGTAACACCCTAGTCCTGCTTTGGTGGATGTATTTGAGTATTCTTGTGTTCTTGAGCTAGCTACTGGGTGTAACTTGCCCAAAAGATCTGAATCCCTCTCTTGGTCGCCTCGGGCCTCCTTTTATAGGCAAAAGGGGTTGCCACAGTGGCACACAGGAGGTGGAATGGTCTACAGTCGATAAGTCTATCCTCTGGCACCAACGGACAAACGCATTTAGTGCGCTACTGACGTGCCCCTCTCACTTTATCGGGGACGGCAAGGAAGCACGTCCCAGCTGTCGCCGCCTCGCCTGGTCTCGACACGCGTCCGAGCTGACGAGGCGTCGTGGCGCCATGTTGGCTGGCTGCTGGGCTGGAGCGGTGGTGGAGCCTTCACGAAGACCTGCATGCCACCACGCAGGTGCTTGCTGAGTCGGTCGTGGAGGCCGCTCGTCGCCACGTAGGTGCATGCTCAGCTGGTTGAGCTGGCAGCTGCATGGGGACGTCGGTGGAGTCATTGCAGATGCGGGCCCTGCTGCCACCCTGTAAGCGTCTCCAGCAAGGGCCTTACCGTTGCCCCAGCAAGGGTCTTTCTGCGACTTCGTGGTCTTCCCCGGCAAGCATCTTGTCGGGGGTCTCGTGGATTTCCTCGGCTAGGATCCCATTGAGGATCGTCGTCTTCTGATCCTGTGGCACCCCAGCTCAGAGCAACCGGTTTACCCTGCATTGCCAGCCCAGAGACCGAGTCTTCTGGCAATACAAAACAACATGGTACAGAAATAACCGCTTTATTGATACTAGCATGGTACAAAGGTCTGATATTACATTGAGATTCGAGGCCAAGCAGCACACACGGTGCTGCTGGACAATATGTACATTATTTAATGAACATGGTTGGGGCCTCGATCACACGAAACTATGCGACAGCGAAAGGACGACGTAGCGGAACTCCATGGCACAGGGACACCGACGTGGACACGGCCTAGACACGAGATGCGCTCCGATGCGAATCAACTTGCCTGAAAGCTGGCATGACACGCCAGGTCAGTACATTGAATGTACTTGCAAGCTCACAACAAACATAAGCACGATGACAGACAATATCATGATAATTAATCAAGTTAAATTAATGCAAGAAATTACTACACATGCAAAGCTATGCAAAGCAACCAAATAGCGCACGGAGTCACACGGACTCGCTTACCAGGCGGTTACCTCGTAACCAAACGGTGACCACACCGGGGTCACACCTGAAACTAATCACTCATGAACACCTCGAGTGATCAAGGTTCACCACAAAACAATGCATTACAACAATTACTAGTTTGAAATATTAATTATAAAAGTTGATCCATGGTGTGACTTACTCCCGAGTCTTGCCCATAACCGAGGCCGCGGCTATCGATAGATTAAATACACTCTGCAGAGGTAGCTGATACGTCTCCGTCGTATCTACTTTTCCAAACAATTTTGCCCTTGTTTTGGACTCTAACATGCATGATTTGAATGGAACTAACCCAGACCGACGTTGTTTTCAGCAGAATTGCCATGATGTTGTTTTATGTGTAGAAAACAAAAGTTCTCGGAATGACCTGAAACTCCACGGAACATCTAGTTAAAAATAATAAAAAATCCTTGCCAGAGATGAAGACCAGGGGGCCCACACCCTGTCCACGAGGGTGGGTGGGCGCCCCCCCTAGGGCGCGCCCCCCTACCTCGTGGGCCCCCTGGAGCTCCTCCGACGCCAACTCCGACTCTATATATTTGCTTTCGGGGAGAAAAAAAATCGAGGAGAAGAAATCATGGCGTTTTACGATACGGAGCCGCCGCCAAGCCCTAAAACCTCTCGGGAGGGCTGATCTGGAGTATGTTCGGGGCTCCGGAGAGGGGGAATCGTCGCCGTCGTCATCATCAACCATCCTCCATCACCAATTTCCTGATGCTCACCGCCGTGCGTGAGTAATTCCATCGTAGGCTTGCTGGACGGTGATGGGTTGGATGAGATCTATCATGTATTCATGTAATCGAGTAAGTTTTGTTAGGGTTTGATCCCTAGTATCCATTATGTTCTGAGATTGATGTTGCTATGACCTTGCTATGCTTAATGCTTGTCACTAGGGCCCGAGTGCCATGATTTCAGATCTGAACCTATTATGTTTTCATGAATATATGTGAGTTCTTGATCCTATCTTGCAAGTCTATAGTCACCTACTATGTGTTATGATCCGCAACCTCAAGTGACAATAATCGGGACCACTCCCGTGATGACCATAGTTTGAGGAGTTCATGTATTCACTATGTGCTACTGCTTTATTCCGGTTCTCTATTAAAAGGATGCCTTAATAACCCTTAGTTTCCATTAGGACCCCGCTGCCACGGGAGGGTAGGACAAAAGATGTCATGCAAGTTCTTTTCCATAAGCACGTATGACTATATTCGGAATACATGCCTACATTACATTGATGAATTGGAGCTAGTTCTGTGTCACCCTATGTTATGACTGATACATGATGAACCGCATCCAGCATAATTATCCATCACCGATCCAATGCCTACGAGTTTTCCATCTACTGGTTTACGCTTATTTCCTTTCCCGTTGCTACTGTTACAATCACTACAAAACACCAAAAATATTACTTTTGCTACTCTTTTATTACCGTTACCACTACTATCATATTACTTTGCTACTAAATACCTTGCTGCAGATATTAAGTTATCCAGGTGTGGCTGAATTGACAACTCAGTTGCTAATACTTGAGAATATTCTTTCGCTCCCCTTGTGTCGAATCAATAAATTTGGGTTGAATACTCTACCCTCGAAAGCTGTTGCGATCCCCTACACTTGTGGGTTATCAAGACTAATTTATGGCGCCGTTGCCGGGGAGCATAGCTCTATTCTTTGAGTCACTTGGGATTTATATCTGCTGGACACTATTAAGAACTTGAAAGACGCTAAAACAAAAATATATCCCTCAACTACGAGGGGAGGTAAGGAACTGCCATCTAGCTCTACACTTGATTCACCTTCTGTTTTGAGTAAGCTTGCGACACCTAAACCTGCTTCTGCTATTCGTTCCGATATGTCGCATGTTATTGATGATGCCACTTCTGCTATGCATGATACTTATGATGAAACTACTTCTATGCTTGATACTACTGTGCCCCTTAGTGAATTTCTTGATGAACAAATTGCTAGGGCTAGAGAGAAAGAAATTATTGAATCTGATTATAATGACGAAAGTGATGATGACTATGGGCCTGTTATTCCTGAGGGTTATGTTTTTGATAAAGAAGCTTCTGCAGCTATTTTAGCTTGCAAAGATAGTCATGAACTCAAGAGGCTATTAATTAAATGGAACAAAGAATCTCTTAGAGATAGAATGAAACCTGATTCTGCTTTCGATACTTCACCTATTTGTGTTGCCGATAAGGATTATGAATTCTCTGTCGATCCTGATATAATTACTTTGGTTGAATCTGATCCTTTTCATGGCTATGAATTTGAAACTGTTGTGGCACATCTTACTAAATTAAATGACATATCCACCCTGTTCACTAATGATGAGAGATCTCGCTACTTTTATATCCTTAAAATAATTCCATTCTCATTAAAGGGTGATGCTAATATAGGGTTTAATTCTCTTGATCCTGGTTGTGTGCGTAGTCCCCAGGATATGATTTATTACTTCTCTGCTAAATATTTCCCTGCTCATAAGAAACAAGCTTCTTTAAGGGAAATATACAACTTTGTGCAAATTGAAGAAGAGAGTCTCCCACAAGCTTGGGGGAGGCTTCTCAAGTTACTTAATGATTTGCTTAACTGTCGGCACGTGCTTCCCCTCTCGCTAGGGTTTTCTTCCTCTCGGGGCGATCTTGGTCACCGCCGTAGAGACCTGGCTTTCCCTGTCTCCGTTTCCTTCCCTAGTCCTTCGCTCGTGATCCAGTGTGTCAGGGCGCACCGATCCGGGCGGGGCAGAGGAGAGAAGGGGGGTTTCTAGGGTTCCTGCAAAGGCCCGATACGTTGTTGATCGGGTTAGGGTTCGAAAAAGTCATGGCATCAGGCGGAGCTTTGGGGTCGAGTACGGGGCCTACGGATCCAGATGATGTGACTGCAATGATGAAGGAACTAGGTCTTCGGGAGGAGGACCTAGACGATGTGGTTTTCAACGAAGACGAGGCCCAGGATGAGGCGGCGCGATGGATAGCGCTGGCTAGGGTTCACTCGCCAAAGACATATAGCCAATATTGGTTTTTCAAAAACATGAGAGCAGCGTGGGATCTAGCCCAGGAGGTGCAGTTCAAACCTCTGGAAGATAATCTATACACTGTGCAATTCTCTTGCTTGGGTGATTGGGAGAGAGTAATTCGTGATGTCCCGTGGCACTTCCGGGGTGATGCTGTGATACTCAAACCGTATGATGGGTTGGCTAAACCTTCTACAGTCCTGCTTGATACGATTGAGATTTGGGTGCAAATCCATGATGTGCCACTCTTGTATGTGCATCTTGTTCCATCGTTAGCAGCTAAGGTTGGAGAAGTCCTATATGCCGAGCCTCAATCACAAGATTTCACGGGTAACTTCCACCAGATATGGGTTCGGATCAGTGTAAACAAGCCCCTGAGGAATGTTGTCTCTTTGATAAGGGACGGGAAGCGCCAGATTTATAGGCTTAAATATGAAAAACTCCTGGATTGGTGTGCGGTGTGTGGCATGTTAGGTCATCAGTTCAAAGAGCATGGCAATGGAATCCACCCACCATCAGCTTTGGTCTTCAAAGACCTGAGAGCTTGATGGGTTATGCGAACCAGACAGGGTCCGGGAGGGGGACGAGGCCGCAGAGGTGGCCGGGGTGGCCGTGCATCCGGCCCTTGCTTTTATCATGATAAGGGCAGCGATGGGAAGGATGAAACTGCTAGTGCTTTAGACACCGTCATGCATGAAGTTGATAACAACAGAAAGAGAGCACCAGCCCAAGCGCAGCATGTGGTGCAGCCGGGCAGTAATGAGATTAGCGATGCAAATCAGGGGGCGATGCTTTTGCTACCTGCACCCTCAACGATTCCAGCTAGCCCGAGCAGCAAACAAGATTTAAAGAGGACCAAGATGAGTTCAGAAGCAGGGGAGGACAACGTGGGAAACATTGGTAGTCTTGGCAAGACCGTCTCTTCTTTGGCGGGCTCCTTCGAGGAGCGCCGCCGGGCCCAATGAATATTTTCTGCTGGAATTGTCGTGGTGCGGTGAAAGCTGTGACAGTTCGGGAGCTTCGTGATTTTGCGAGGCAATTTTCCCCTACCCTCTTATGCATTGCTGAAACGCAGCTGGAAAGCGGGAGGGTAGAATCACTAGCTGGTACTTTGGGATTTGATAAATCTTATGATGTAAGTAGTCGAGGCAGAAGTGGAGGCATTGGCTTGTTTTGGAATGATTCAATAAATATTGAGATTCTTGGTTACTCTGACTATCATTTAGATGTTTCCGTTAAGGAACAGGGGAGAGAGAAGTGGAGGATGACCTGCGTGTATGGTGAGGCACAAACACACTTGAGGCACCAAACCTGGACAACTTTGAAAAATGTTAGCACTTTGAGCACTCTCCCTTGGCTGTGTGTGGGTGATTTTAACGAAGTCTTATGTCCAGAAGAGCATCATGGTGTGGGACAAAGAAGCAATGCTCAAATCCAAGCCTTTCGTGATGTTCTAGATGTTTGCATGTTGCTCGACTTGGGCTACAAAGGTAATTTTTGGACCTTTGAGAAGAAGGTTACAGGAGGAACTTTCACAAGGTGCAGACTCGACCGGGCGTTAGTGAGTGCAGATTGGCTAACGATGTTTCCTTTAGCCTCGGTCACGCATTTGACGGGTGTTACATCGGATCACTCCCCATTGTTGCTCGAGCTGGACGCTGGGACGGTCGAGCGTGTTAGCCCTACTTTTATATATGAGACAATGTGGGAGACGCATGACAGCTTTCGTGATGTGATAAACCAGGGATGGTGCGCAGGTCCTCCGTGCTCATCAGTGGAGGAGATGCGACTGAAATTACAAGACCTAGCAAGGGACCTGGGAAGATGGAGTCGGGACACGTTTGGGAGTGTGAGGAAAGAGATAAAAAATTTAAAGAAATCTCTTGATGAACTAAAGAATGATCCTTTGAGGACAGGCCGACATATGCAGAGTTGAAGATCAACGAGAGGCTAATTGAGATGTATCACAGGGAAGAAATCATGTGGCGACAGAGAGCTAGGGTTGAATGGCTTGCTGCGGGAGACAAGAACACAAAGTTTTTTCATCTTAGGGCCAGCTTAAGGAGGAAGAAGAAGATGATCAAGGCGCTACAAAACTCATTGGGGGTGGAGATATCTGACCCAGGAGAGCTAAAGGCGCTAGCGCATGAATTTTATGAGTCCTTGTACCTATCCGAGGGAGTGCAAAATATGGAGGCAGTGCTTGATCATGTGCCTCGCAAGGTAACAGCAGCGATGAATAATAACCTCTCTGCGCCATACACCAAGGAGGAAGTAAAGACTGCTTTGTTCCATGTTCCCAACAAAAGCTCCAGGGCCCGACGGTTTTCCTGCCCACTTCTATCAGAGACATTGGGACGTTTGTGGGTATGAAGTAACAAGCATAGTGCTGAAAATTGTGAATGGTGAGGAGAGCCCAGAATCCATAAATGATATTGTGCTTGTTTTAATCCCCAAGGTAACTACTCCAAAGGTACTTGCTCAATTCCGTCCCATAAGTCTATGCAACGTTCTGTATAAAATAGCTTCAAAGGTGATAGAAAATAGATTGAAAGTGATCTTACCTGACATAATCTCTGAGGAACAATCTGCTTTTGTCCCTGGAAGGCTTATCACAGACAATATCATATGCGCTTATGAATGCTTGCACTTTATGAAAAGGTCGAGATCAAAATCCAACAGTTTTTGTGGTCTGAAGTTGGACATGACGAAGGCATATGACAGATTGGAATGGACCTACCTTCGAGGTATCATGACAAAACTGGGCTTTGATCAGCACTGGATAGACATTGTTATGGGCATGGTATCCTCAATTTATTTTTTGGTATGTTTCAATGCTGAAAAGCTTGAGTCCTTCAAGCCTACACGAGGTATTCGGCAGGGAGACCTGATCTCCCCCTACTTGTTCTTGATTGCAGCAGAGGGCCTTTCGTGCCTCCTTAAATCAAGTTCTCAGTCGTCTCTAACAGGTATTCAGGTGGCTCCTTCGGCTCCTACCGTTAACCATCTCCTGTTTGCAGATGATAGCCTGTTGCTTTTCAAGGCCAGTGGGGAAGGATCAATTCAGGTGTCAAACCTACTTGATATATACTGTAATGCTTCGGGACAAAGAATCAACAATGAGAAATCATCAATTTTCTTCAGCAAGGGCTGCCCTGCACAGTTGCGAGAAACTATTAAGGCCAACTTGCATGTTTTAAATGAGTCTTTGAATGAACGTTACCTGGGTATGCCGACGGATGTTGGACACTCGAAGAACGGTACGTTTAAATATCTTCGGGACCGGGTCTGGGAAAAGATCAAAGGATGGATGGATAAGTTACTATCTTCTGCTGGCAAGGAAGTTTTAATTAAATCCGTAGCACAAGCAATCCTTGTGTATTCGATGTCGTGTTTCAGATTTCCAAGGGGTCTTTGTGAAAGTATTACTTCGATTATTCGTTAGTTTTGGTGGGGTTCTAAGCAAGGGAAGAGGAAACCTAGCTGGGTAGCATGGGATATCTTGACCATGCTGAGGCATTTGGGAGGCCTTGGTTTCCGAGACTTGGAAATTTTCAACCTTGCATTGTTAGCAAGGCAGGCGTGGCGCACACTCACAGATGACACATCTCTCAGCGCTTGAATCCTCAAGGCGGTGTACTTCCCGGAATGCTCCCTACTTCAAGCTGAACTTGGAGCACATCCGTCTCAGATATGGAGGGCAATATTGGATGGGTGCGATATCCTTGCACAAGGTGTGGTGCGTAGAATAGGAGATGGTGAATCAACAGAAATATGGGAACACAACTGGATTCCTCGGGACAGTTTCAAGCGCCCTATAACATCCCTGGTCCCAAATCCTCCTGAGAGAGTGGCACAGCTCATCGATCGTACTTCTGCTATCTGGAACGAGGGCTTGGTTCGAATGGTGTTCACTCATTTTGACGCCGAGGCAATTCTGAAAATCCCGTTGCGTACGCGCCGAGTCGAGTATTTCTGGGCGTGGCATCATGATCCTAGAGGAAGATTCAGCGTCCGGTCTACCTACCACATGATTCTCAAGACGAAGCACAACATAGAGGCATGGCTAAATGAACAGGGCAGGACTTCACATGACTTCAGTGAATCCAACAACTGGTCTATGGTCTGGCACATCCAAGTCCCCTCAAAGCTTAAGATGTTTCTATGGCATTTAGCAAGGTACTCAATGCCAACAGGAACTGTTTTGGAGCACCGTCACATGGCAATGGAAAATACTTGTCTACTCTGCGGAGCCGTGGACACATGGAAGCATGCAATGATCTCATGTGCCATGTTGGCAAGTGTATGGGCGCTGGCCCCCGAAGAGATGGTATACCATATGCTAGAGCGGGGAGAGGAGAACCCGAAGGACTGGCTGTTTGCACTCCATGAAATATTATCTAAGGAGCTTTTTGATCGCTTGGTGGTCTCACTTTGGGCGATATGGGGAGCCAGGAGAAAGGCCATACATGAAGACATCTTTCAATCACCCCATTCGGTGAGTAGTTTCATTTCTACTTACTTGGGGGAGCTGCAGTTGGTAAATGCCAAGAACCCTGGCGTGACGGTGCATAGAACCGAGAACCCAAAGAGGTGGATACCCCCGAATGGGGGCAATGCTAAGATAAATGTTGACGCGGATGTGTCTAGGCAGGGATCCGGGTCGATTGGGTTGATATGCAGAGACCAAACAGGTATGTTCATGGGTGCCTCCACTTTTGGTTTCAGACACATTGTAGACCCACCGACACTCGGAGCTCCAGCAATCAGAGAAGCATTGGCACTGGCAGATGATCTATATTTGCGTCGAATTGAAGTGGCGTCAGATTGCAAAGTGGTAGTGGAGGATCTGCAGAAGGATAATTCGGCGAGCTACGGTGCAATTGTACATGAAATAATAGCCCATTCCTCATCTTTTGATTTTTGTAGTTTTAGACATGAATTTAGGAGCTCCAACTATGAAGCTCACAACTTAGCGAGGCATGCTTTATCTCTCGATGGTGGCCGCCGTGTGTGGTTAGGCCATCCCGGGAATCTTTGTTCCGTCCCTGTAAACATTGTGAGGAATTAATAAAAGCCTCGCGACGTTGTCTCAAAAAAATTTAATGCTTTGCCTGATCATCCTCTTAAGAAAAATGAAATACTTGATATCTTTTATAATGGACTAACCGATGCTTCCAGAGATTACCTGGATAGTTGTGCTGGTTCTCTTTTCAGGGAAAGAACACCGGATGAAGCTGAAATTCTATTGAATAATATGTTGACAAATGAAAATAATTAGGCACCTCCTGAGCCAGCTCCTGAGCCAGCTCCTGCTCCAATTACTGAGCCTATTCCTAAATCAACTCCGAAGAAGAGAGGTGTTCAATTTCTCAGTCCTGAAGATATGTAAGAGGCAAAGAAATCTATGAAAGAAAAAGGTATTAAAGCTGAAGATGTTAAGAATTGACCTCCTATTGAAGAAATACATGGTCTTAGTTTACCGCCTGTTGAAGAGACATATGATCTTAATCCATTACCTATTGAAGAACCTCCTGGTCTTGATAACCCGACGCAGGTAGTAAAGGTAAATTCTCTCTATAGATTTGATGAAGGTGATATTCCTCACTATAAATCTGCTAGGCAATGCTTTGATGAGTTTGATAATTTTATTGTCAAGAAAGAAAACTTTGATGCTTATTTCGGTAGACAATTAAAACAAAATGCTTATATGATTAAACACTTGGGTGATTATATGGCTAATATTAGAGGTGAACTTAAACTTGTTAGCAAGCATGCTTCTATGGTTACCACTCAAGTAGAACAAGTACTTAAGGCTCAAAATGATTTGCTCAATGAAATGAAGAGTAAGAAAAATGATTATGCTGTTAGAGTGGCTACTAGAACTGGTAGAATGACTCAGGAACCTTTTTATCCTGAAGGCCACCCTAAGAGAATTGAGCAAGATTCTCAGAGAAATAATATTGATGTACCTAGTTCTTCTAAAAGCAAGAAAAAGAAAAATGATAGGACTTTGCAAACTTCTAGTGAACCTATTGCTGAAACACCTGAGAATCCAAATGATATCTCTATGTCTGATGCTGAAACACAATCTGGTAATGAACATGAACCTAGTGAAAATGTTAATGATGATGTTCATGATGATGTTCAACCTAGTAATGATAATGATGTAGAAATTGAACCTGCTGTTGATCTTGATAACCCACAATCAAAGAAATCAACGTTATGATAAGAGAGACTTTGTTGCTAGGAACCATGGTAAAGAAAGAGAACCTTCGGTTCAGAAACCCATGCCTTTTCCTCCCAAACCATCCAAGAAAAAGGATGATGAGGATTTTGAGCGCTTTGCTGAAATGATTAGACCTATCTTTTTGCGTATGCGATTGACTGATATGCTCAAAATGAATCCTTATGCTAAGTATATGAAAGATATTGTTACTAATAAAAGAAAGATAACGGAAGCTGAAATTTCCACCATGCTTGCTAATTACACTTTTAAGGGTGGAATACCAAAGAAACTTGGAGATCCAGGAGTACCTACTATACCATGCTCCATTAAAAGAAACTATGTTAAAACTGCTTTATGTGATCTTGGAGCCGGTGTTAGTGTTATGCCTCTCTCTTTATATCATAGACTTGATTTGAATAAGTTGACACCTACTAAAATATCTTTGCAAATGGCTGATAAATCAACTGCTATACCTGTCGGTATTTGTGAGGATGTGCCTGTTGTGGTTGCAAACGTTACTATTTTAACGGACTTTGTTATTCTCGATATTCCTGAGGACGATAGTATGTCTATTATTCTTGGAAGACCCTTTCTGAATACTGCAGGGGCTGTTATTGATTGCAACAAAGGCAATGTCACTTTTCATGTTAATGGTAATGAGCATACGGTACACTTTTCGAGGAAACAACCTCAAGTTCATAGTATCAATTCTATTGGAAAAATCCCATCGATTATATTTGGAGGTTTTGAATTTCCTCTTCCTACTGTCAAAAAGAAATATGATATTATTATTATAGGGGATGTGCATATCCCCGTTGAGGTAACATAGTGTTATTCGAAATTTCTCTGGTTCCATGTTAATCGGAATGAGTTTTTTAACAAGACCCTAATCAACCTTGTTAGTGGATTCCTTTTGATGAGCATGAGACGGATGAAACTAGAAGCACAACCTTCTGTACCCTCTTTATACTTTCTGTTATTTAGTTGAAATAAAGTAAAAATAGTATTTTTCTGTCTATTTCCTGATTTATCCGTGCAATATAAAAATACCCCGAAAATAAAAGTCCTCCAAATGCCATGCCAACCTAATATGATTTTTTCGGGAATATTTGAGGATTTATGGTACTGAAAACACCGCGGGGGGAGCTGCCACCTGGCCACGAGGGTGGAGGGTGTGCCCTACCCCCCAGTGCGCGCCCCCTGCCTCGTGGGCCCACGATGGCCCTCCTCCACTTATTCCTGCATCCATCTTCTTCTTCTTCCTCCCACAAACATGAATATCTGGTTCAAGCACGAGTTCTAGCTCACTTTGCTGTGATTTTCGATCTCCTTGCTCAAGCACCTCCACAAAACTGCTTGGGGAGATTGTTCCTTGGTATGTGACTCCTCCATTGGTCCAATTAGTTTTTGCTCTAGTGCTTTATTCATTGCAAATTTTTGCTGCATAGGTGACCATGTTCTTGAGCTTGCATGTCAAATTTATATGGTTCCAAGTAGTTCTAATGCATGATATATCCTCTAGGCACTTGTAGGAGTAGTTGCTATCAATTTTATTGAGTTTGGTTCATTTTGGTTTGAAGTTACTAAAAATTTCGGAATATTCCAGAAAATGATGAAGAGAATTTTGAGGGGCTCGTGGAGCCGAAGCTCGAAGGAAAAGCAAAATGAAGAGGTACAGAGGCCCAAATTTAATTTGCCTCGTACCGTGAAGGTCCAGCCGTGTGAATGGCCTTCCGATGATTTCTTGAGAGCAACCGGGATTTATGATGATTTCTATTCATTGGTTGAGAATGCTGGCCTCACCGACTTCCTCCGCGACTAACGTCATCAGTATCTCTTACTCACTTATACTTTTGTGCAAAACTTCTGCTATTTTCCTAAGAAATCACCTCCTTTAGTAGAGTTTCATTCATATGATGTTGTGAAGGAGATGCCATTAGCTGAATTTTGCGAGGTATGCAAAATACCCTTTGAGGGTACCTTAGATGAACCACACCGTAAAGATGTGGAAGAATTTATTGACACCATCACTGTGGGAGAAACCAGGAAGGTTTTTGATGCAAGAATCACTAGCATACATTTTCCTGTTTTACGCTACTTTGCCATATTTGCTAGTCGTTGCTTGATTGGTCGTGGAAACTACGGAAACCTTAGTGTTCCTGATATTATCATTCTGTTCCATGGTTTATACCGCGATAACACTGTTAGTATGGGCGGAATTATTGCTAAACGGTTAAGTCTGAACCGTACTAAAGGCCCCATCTTTGGAGGTATTTATGCTTCACGCCTAGCTGCACATTTTAACATACCTATTAGGCTTTATGAGAAAGAAGAAAAATTGCTGCCTAGTGCTTATTTAGATTATAAGAGTATGTTAGCGCATGATTTTATTGTTAAAGGCAGGGAAGGAGAGCTTCAATATAAACTGTATTTTAATAAACATCACCCTGAGACTATTACCTTGGCTGCTCCTTCCTTGTTTAATTTTGAAGGACCGTATCTCGTTACGTGGGCTGCCGTCCAAGCCTACCGGAATCCTGCACCAGCCCCAGAACCGGAACCACAATATGAGCCTCCAAGACAGTCTGTTTACTCTTGGGATCCGGATGTGGCTGCTAGCCAATGGCAGTAAGAGTCTTCTTCATCGCAGTACGACCCTAGCTACATCTACGGGTATCCGCCAGGCCATCCCTGGCAATGAACCAACTTAGGCCAAAAGCCTAAGCTTGGGGGAGTACGTATTTCCCACCGACATTACATTTATGTTCACACACTCCTTGCTAGATGTTGGTGCTCATACTTTTTCACTGTAATATCCATGCTAGTTTATTTTCTTGTTCCTGTTTTCTTCTTGTGTGTTTGTTAAACATTAAGAAAAAACCAAAAATAATAGTAGTAGTTTACTTTTCTTGTTGTAGTAATAATTAAAAAGGAAAACCCAAAAAGATTTCCCGTTCTTCTTTTGCTTGTTGGGAGTTTTCCTGTGTAAATAGTTTTATTTATTTTCTTTTCTTTGGGGGTCGATATGAGAAGACCATAATTAAATTGTTGAAGTGGCTCTTATATGCATTATTGTTGATTTAACCAAGAGCCTGCTACCTCTTGAGCACTGCGTTGGATTTCCCCAAAGAGGAGAGGATGATGCAGCAAAGTAGCGTAAGTATTTCCTCAGTTTTTAGAACCAAGGTATCAATCCAAGAGGAGGCCACGACAAGTCCCTCACTGCACAAAACAATAGCTCCTCGCAACCAACGCGATTAGGGGTTGTCAATCCCTTCACAGTCACTTACGAGAGTGAGATCTGATAGAGATGATAAATAATATTTTCGGTATTTTTGATATAGATATGCAAAGTAAAAGGCAAAGTAAAAACAAAGCAAGTATTAAAGTAATGGAGATTGATATGATGAGAATAGACCCGGGGGCCATAGGTTTCACTAGTGGATTCTCTCAAGAGCATAAGTATTCTACGGTGGGTGAACAAATTACTGTTGACCAATTGACAGAATTGAGCATAGTTATGAGAATATCTAGGTATGATCATGTATATAGGCATCACGTCTGAGACAAGTAGACCGACTCCTTCCTGCATCTACTACTATTACTCCACTCATTAACCGCTATCCAGCATGCATCTAGAGTATTAAGTTAAAAACAGAGTAACGCCTTAAGCAAGATGACATGATGTAGAGGGATAAATTCATGCAATATGATAAAAACCCCATCTTGTTATCCTTGATGGCAACAATACAATACGTGCCTTGCAACCTTTTCTGTCATTGGGTAAGGGCACCGCAAGATTGAACCCAAAGCTAAGCTCTTCTCCCATTGCAAGAACTACCAATCTAGTTGGCCAAACCAAACGGATAATTCGAAGAGACTTGCAAAGATAACCAATCATACATAAAAGAATTCAGATAAGATTCAAATATTGTTCATAGATAATCTGAATCATAAACCCACAATTCATCGGTCTCAACAAACACACCGCAAAAAGAAGATTACATCGAATAGATCTCCACGAGAGAGGGGGAGAACATTGTATTGAGATACAAAAAGAGAGAAGAAGCCATCTAGCTACTAGCTATGGACCCGAAGGTCTGAATTAAACTACTCACACTTCATTGGAGGGGCTATGGTGATGATGTAGAAGCCTGCGTGGTGGATGCCCCCTCCGTGGAGCTCCTAATAGGCCCCAAGATGGGATCTCGTGGATCTGAGAAAGTTGCGCGGTGGAATTAGGTTTTGGCCCCGCTCGATCGCTTGGGGGTACATAGGTATATATAGGAGGAAGGAGTATGTTTGTGGAGCAACAGGGGCCCACGGTAGTAGGCGCGCCCTAGGGGCGCGCCCCACCTCGTGACCGCCTCTTTGTTCCTTGAGTACGGTCCAAGTCTCCGGATCACGTTCGGTGAGAAAATCACGTTCCCGAAGGTTTCATTCCGTTTGGACTCCGTCTGATATTCCGTTTTTTCAAAACACTAAAATAGGCAAAAAAATAGCAAATCTGTGCTGGGCCTCCGGTTAATAGGTTAGTCCCAAAAATAATATAAAAGTGGAAAGTAAAGCCCAATATAGTCCAAAACAGTAGATAAAGTAGCATGGAGCAATCAAAAATTATAGATACGTCGGAGACGTATCAGAGCCCATATTGCCCTGTCTTCTCCTGTTTATTGAATGCTCGCAGATTCCAGCTTAGTCCAATGCACGTGCACTCTTATTATTATTCACATCGTTCGGTCATGCAAGTGAAAGGCAATTATGATGATATATGATGGACTGACTGAGATGAGAAAAGCTGGTATGAACTCGACTTCTCTTGTTTTTGTAAATATGATGAGTTCATCATTCTTGATTCAGCTTATTATGAATAAACATGTTTGCAATGAAAATTAAAGATCATAGTTGCTCGTGCCATGCTTGATTAGCTATGAGTTATAATGGTTTACCTTGCGTGCCAACATACTATTTAAATGGTTGTGATGTGGTATGATGGGGTGGTATCCTCCTTCGAATGATTTAAGTGACTTGACTTGGCACATGTTCACACATGTAGTTGAAACAAATCAACATAGCCTTCACGATATTTATGGTCATGGTGGATTATATCCTTCTCATGCTTGCATCCAATGTTTATTAATTTTAATGCATGTTCATGGTTGTTCTCGCTCTCTAGTTGGTCGCTTCTCAGTCTTTTGCTAGCCTTCACTTGTACTAAGCGGGAATACTGCTTGTGCATCCAATTCCTTAAACCCCAAAGTTATTCCATATGAGTCCACT
>CM038682.1:126730329-126866407 GCA_021605205.1 Aegilops longissima | reverse complement strand
CAACATACAAGTGATCGTCCCGAGAAGTGACATGTGCCTGATGTAGACTTGCGATCCACCTTGTCACCAGCATAATCAGCATCCGAAAATCAACCAAATCAAATTTTGAGCCCTTTGGATACCATAATCCGAGTGTTGGGGTGTGAGCCAAATATCGAAGAATTAAGCTTCCCAGCTAAGTGATGCGATTACTTTGGTGCCGCTTGGAATCGAGCACACATGCAAACACTAAGCATAATATCTGGCCTAGATGCACATAGGTAAAGTAAGGAACCAATCATGGGCGGTATACCTTTTGATCAAACTCTTTACCATTGTCGTCGGGACCCGGATGGTGTTTAGCTGGCATTGGCGTCGTATATCCTTTGCACTCTTGCATTCCAAACTTCTTGGACAATCTTGGAGGTATTTTTCTTGAGATATAAAGATGCCATTCCTTGGCTGATGAATTTGAAGACCAAGGAAGAACTTGAGATCTCCATCATGGACATTTGATATTGCTCTTGCATCATGTATCCAAATTCATCACTATACTTACGGTTGGTGCGAGCGAAGATAATGTCATCCACATATATTTGGCATACAAACAGTTCACCATCATATGTCTTCGTGAAGAGTGTGGGATCAAGGGATCGGGTTTGAAGCCTTTGCTCTTGAAAGTCTTTGATCATGTTGGTCAGTGCGAAATGATAAGTTCCTCTTGAGTTGTGCTTGAAGGCATGATTTCACCAGTTCCCATCAGCTTGATAGATTATTTGGGCGGAGCTTACGTCTAGTGTGCTTGGCAGGAACTCTCTTTGTGAACCATTGGTTTCATCAAATCGCACGTCTCTGATTTCGACGATTTTGTAGAGATAAAGGTTGAAGACTACTGTAGGAGTGCGAGTCCTTTCCAGAATCGAGCATGAAGCCTTCGTGAGCCTTGGGTTCAAATTTTGACTTGTGATGGGGATCCTTGATCCAGCACTTAGCCCCAAATACTCAAGTAGGCGACATTTGGCTTCTTGCCGATAAGGAGCTCATAGGAAGTTTTGCTCGAAGCTTATGGATATAAACACGGTTGATGGCGTGACAAGCTGTATCAATGGCTTCAGGCCGAACTTTCTTGGTGTCTTGTACTCGTCGAGCATCGTTCGAGCCATCTCAATGAGGGTTCTGTTCTTGTGCTCCACGATGCCATTTTGCCGAGGTGTGTATGGAGCGAGAGAACTCATGAGTGATTCCCATGGTATCGGATAAAGATCAAGTCGGTGTTCTTGAATTCAGTGCGTTATCACTTGATATGCTTGATCTTGGCGCCATAATTGTTCATTGCTCGATTGGCGAAGCGTCTGAAGACATCTTGCACTTCAGTCTTGTAGAGAATTATGTGCACCCATGTGTATCTTGAGTAGTCAT
This sequence comes from Aegilops longissima, assembly GCA_021605205.1. Classification (NCBI taxonomy): domain Eukaryota; kingdom Viridiplantae; phylum Streptophyta; class Magnoliopsida; order Poales; family Poaceae; genus Aegilops; species Aegilops longissima. The sequence continues at coordinate 126,865,009 of CM038682.1, read as the reverse complement.
CAACAATGACGAAGCCATAGAGACAGGAAGTTGTTGTGAGGGTAGAGTAATGAGTGGGGCCAAACAAATCCATGTGTAACAGCTCAAAGGGTTGAGATGTCGTCATGATTGTCTTCAAGGGGTGCTTTGCCTAGTCATCTTTCCACTTCGCGGCACCACACAAATGATCCTTCTTGAACTTGACACCTTCGATGCCTATGACATGCTTCTTATTGGCAAGTGTGTGTAAGTTCCTCATGCCTGCATGCCCCAGCCTTTGATGCCAGAGCCAGCATTCTGAAGCTTTTGCAAGAAGACATACGGCAAGCTATGGACCTGCCGAGAAGTCTACCATGTATAGATCATCTTTCCTATACCCTTCAAAGACTTGCTTTTACCAAAGGTCAAGAAATGTGATGTGACTCTTGTCGATGGGCGTAAGGTTGAGTCCATGAGAAGACTTCGATCACCAGTCATATGATTAGTGCATCCACCGTCCATAATCCATTCGAAGCATGTGGTGTCATATCCTCTGATGCAGTTAGGGATAGGCTTCACCAAGAGCATTGTGAAGCATAAACATTTGATGAGCAAGTGGATTATTGAAGCTTAAATCAAGATTAGGACTGATAGGATGAATGGCAATCGATTCAGGAACAAAATACATAGTGGGACCATTTGGGCATTTGATCTTGTGCCCTACAAGATGTTTTAGGTCCCCAGCAATAGCATCAGACGCCTTTGATTTTCGGCTGGAGACCCTTTCCTGCAAAAGAGAGTTAATTCTTCTTAACCACCCACATCTTCAGGGGTGGCTTAGAAGCAATGAGTCTAAGTGCAGCATCTGAGAATTTCGGCTTTGGTGCCCTAGCAAATAGCCTTGCAGGAGATGAATGATACTCGTATGAATAAGCAGAAAAGTTCTTAGTTCTATGAACATAGCGGTTTGAAGACACACGCTCATATTCATAAATTTGAGTACGGTTTCCCTGCAAAACATTGGCGTTAGGGTGACTCAGGTGAGTCCTCTGTCTGTATGAAGCCTTTGGACCATATGATGCCTTAGGTGCAGGGTTTGTCTTCTTCCTGGTGGTGTCATGATGACATACACCGGAAGATTCTCAAGACAGCTTTTGGGCACCGGATCTTCTTCATAGGCGGTCCATTCCTGCGATTAGTACCAATATACAGCAAACACTTCACCATTCGATTCTTGAACAGCTTATAGTTTGCATCAAAGTTCATCAATGATAATAGGGTTAGCACAGGTAAAGCCAGGATAAGGTGGATGGATCCACCAAGGTCCCTTTGTAGCAACCCATTTGGTTTTGGGATCTTGCTCGGGCTTCGGTAGGAACCATCAACATTCATTTTCCTCTCGAACCCAACACCCTCTTTCCTAGGGTTTCGGTTCGAATCTGCTTTTGAGGACATAGCAAAGTGTCGATGCCCTTTCGGACTTTTATACATCCTGTTTCAAGCAATGTCTTCAACCTAGCATTTTCATCAGCAATAGCAGTGGTATCCTCCGCAGAGGGGTTAGTTACCACATTAGTAGTTGAAGACAATGCAACGATAGCAGCGATTGAACATTCAGCAACAGAGGTAGCTATATCATGCTCAAGACATTTTAGACATGGTGGTTCAAATCCATCTGAGTGGAACTGATCTGTTGGCCTGAAGTGACTCATTCTCTTTTGAAGATCTTCATGGGTCGCTCTCAATTTCTCAAGCTCTTGCTTCCTTTGAAGATAATCATATGAGAGCTTTTCATGAGTAGTTGAGGCGTTTCATGGCGACTTTCAAGTTCTTGGTACTTAGCATGAAGATTTTAATGTCTTTAACTAAGGACTGTGAGCGTGTCATTTCCGCGTCCAACAGGTCATCGCTTTTGTCTAACAGTTTTGAGTATGTTCCATAGCTCTTTGTTGTTCAGTTGCAATTTTAGCAAGTGTTTTGTAGCTGGGTTTGGATTCACAATCAGAGTCATCTTCACTTGATGTTTGAAAGTAAGCATCACGTGATTTTACCTTGGCACCGCGTGCCATGAAGCGATAGGTGGGAGCAGGGTCGTCCTTGTCATCGGCTTCAGATTGGTGTGGAAGTCATTGTCTTGATGTTGAAGATGGACTTGGCAACATAGGCTGTGGCTAAAGCCGACTTACAACGCCTGGTCGGACTCCTCTTGGACTCCACCTCCACCTCCTCGAAGCACTCCTCCTCTGAATCCATTTCCTTGCCAACAAAAGCACGAGCCTTGCCAGATGAGCTCTTCTTATGAGATGAAGACTTTGATGAGGACTTGGAAGAAGACTTGGAAGAAGACTTTGAAGATTCCTTCTTCTTCTTGTCATCAGAATCATATTCCTTGCTCTTCTTCTTCTTCTTCTTCTCATCGTCCCACTGTGGACACTCAAAGATATAGTGTCCAGTTTTCTTGCACTTGTGACAGGTTCTCTTCTTGTAGTCATGAGTGGAAGCTTCATCATTTCTTGAGCTGGATCGTGAAGACTTTCTGAAGCCTTTCTTCCTAGTGAACTTCTGGAACTTCTTCACAAGCATAGCAAGTTCCTTTCCAATGTCTTGTGGATCATCGTAACCGCAATGATTCTTCTTGGATGAGGAAACAACTTTTGCCTTCAAAGCGAAGTTCGGCCATAGTTGGGACCATAGATATCTCTTTTCTCGTAAAGTGGAACTCATGTGTGTTGAGCCTCTCAAGTATATCGACGGATCGAGTGTCTTGAAGTCGGGGCGTTCTTGTATCATGAGGGCAAGGGTGTCAAAAGAGCTGTCAAGTGATCTCAGAGTGTCTTGACGATTTCATGCTTGGTGACCTCGGTGGCGCCGAGAGCATGAAGCTCATTTGTGATGTCGGTGAGGCGATCAAGCGTGAGCTGGACATTTTCATTGTCGTTTCTCTTGAAGCGGTTGAAGAGGTTCTGAAGAACACCGATCCTTTGATCTCTCGGGTTGAGACACCTTCGTTGACCTTGGATAGCCAGTCCAGCACTAGCTTCGACGTTTCGAGCACTCACACAGCCATACTATCCTTTGGTCGATGACCACGGATGATGTTCTTTGAAGTGGAGTCCAGTTGAATGAACTTCTTGACATCGGCAGGGTGACACCTTCACCAGATTTAGGAACGCCGTTCTTGACGACATACCAGAGGTCGATATCAATGGCTTCAAGATGCATGCGCATCTTATTCTTCCATAGGGATAGTCGGTTCCATCGAACACGGGCAAGCAGCGGAGACTTTGATTATCCTGCAATCGACATAGCTAAAACTCCGTGGTTAAACCGAATCACACGAAACAAGGGAGTATCTTGCTCGATACCAATTGAAAGTGCTAGTTATCGACTAGAGGGGGTGAATAGGCGATTTTAACAAAGTCTTCAAAACACGGATGTTTCGAAGACAAACAATAGAAATGACCTAATTGATATGCAGCGGAAGATGAACTACAACAAGCAAACCATAGTCTAGTATGCAATAACATGAAAGAACAAGACTAATAGCAGCTTGGTAGTAGGATCAAGATGGAAGATAGTATGAAGCCAAACAACGATAGTAGTCAAGCAATGAAGTCAAACAGATGAGGCATATAAGCAATGACTTCACGAAGACTAACTCAAAGTAAAGGAGGGAAGGGATAGAACCAGTCACTTGTTGAAGACACATGATTTGTTGGACCAGTTCCAGCTTCTTTGTGACAAGCTGTACATCTGGTTAGGGAGGCTGAGATTCAACTCAAGACCGCGTCTTCACCTTATTCCCTTGAGCTAAGGACACACAGTCCTCGCCCAATCACTCTGGTAAGTCTTCAAGGTAGACTTCGAGCCTTCACAGATCTGCGTTCACCGGCGATCCACAATGACTCTTGGATGCTCGAGCGCGACGCCTAACCGGCCGGAGGATTCACAATCCTCAAGTGTAATAAGTCTTGGTCACATGCATGAAAAGACTTGATGATGCCTAACACTCTTTGGCTCTGGGTGTTTGGGCTTTGTCCTCGCAAGGATTTCTCTCTCTCAAATGCTTCGAGGTGGGTTGCTCTCAAACGACAAAAGCCGTGCACTAAGTCTGAGCAGCCACCAATTTATGGTGTAGGGGGTGGGCTATTTATAGCCACTAGGCAACCCGACCTGTTATGTCCGAAATGACCCTGGGTCACTAAGGAACTGACACGTGTTCCAACGGTCAGATTTCAAACACACACGGTAGCTTTACTTGGGCTACAAGCAAAGCTGACTCATCCAGCTCTGGATAAGTTTTGCTCTCATTGTCTTCGCTTGAAGACATAGGATTTGGGTTGAGCATCACTTCAGTCATTCTGACTATGATCACTTGGACCCCACTTAACAGTATGGTGGTTCCTACGACTCAACAAAGAAGAAAAGGAAACAACGAAGCGACACGCCTTTGCTCCATAGTCTTCACTCAATGTCTTCTCATGTCATAGTCTTCAAAGTGAATATCTTCACATACCACCATTGTCGTCAATGTCTTCATACATTAATAGGGGTCATCTCCGGTAGGTAAACCGAATCAATGAGGGACACTACCTGCGTTATCCTGCAATTCTCACAAACGCATTAGTCCCTCAACCACATTTGTCGTCAATACTCCAAAACCAACTAGGGGTGGCACTAGATGCACTTACAGGTGGTGAGGCCTGCGCGGCAGCACAGTCGGCCGCGGGGAGGAGGGAGCAGGCAGTCCCACCGGCGCTTGTTTGAGCGGCTGGAGCAGGAAGAGCAGAGATTGATGAAGCACGACGGCCATTGGATGGACATCCAACATTCACTGCTTGTTCGTCAACCTTTTTTTAGGAAAGCCTCAAATCTGTGGAAAACAGCATACAACCCATCTGCCATTATTTCTAATAATTTACAGCCCATTTGATAATTCTTAAGGTTTTTTTGGAGCCCATATTCTCTTTGTTAGCACTAGCAAAAAGGCCCGTGTGTTGCAACGGGAGAAAAAAATCTCTCATATCTCTAGCTGGGTCAGTTGGACAAACTGTGCGTGGCCGGTTGGCAGGTTATGAGATCAAACCCTCCCGTCGGTAATTTGATTTTTTTGCCAGCTATTCGGACATGGGCTTCAGTTTGCCGCCAGGTGGGCTTTCTTCGTTGGGCCAAAATGGGTGGCAAGTAACAAAACCAAATAGCGTACGTGAAATTAATTGAAGCGGGACCAAACAAAGCGGGACGAAACCAAGAATATCACCTCCTTTTAATAGTAGGTATAGATTACAGCCCATATTGTGGCCACGGTTAAAAAATTATATGAAATTTTGCATATTTCAAAAGGGTCCGAATTGTTTTTAATCCCAAATTTCGACTCACATTCAAACTGATTTTAAAAATAAATGTATATCAATATAAAATCCAACAAATTCTCCACGCATAAAAATTAATGTAATTTAAAATCTCGAAATGAAAAAAAGATATTTGAAACTAATTGCCGGTTTGATGTGTTTTAAAAATGTACAACCCATTTCTCATTACTGATAGGCCATTTTCTCGGCCAGCCAAATGAAGCTCTCCTCGTCCTGAAAGATTTGCAGCCCAATAGGCCTGACAAAGTGACTTACTTGGCAAATCACAAAAAAACTGGGTTGTGGCCTTGGACCCAGCTGTCAGCCTCTCCACGTACAGTACTCTTCCGATGGAAGTCGGTTGTTGACCACATTGACCACGCCACGCCTAGAGCACCAAGGTGGTGGACGACGGCGAGGCCTAGGAAGAGGACGACGCGGAGCCGGGGAAGACGCGACAGTGGATGCCCACGCGGAGAGGAGTACGAGGGTTCACTGGTTCGGCTGCGGCGTGAGGCTGCTATCGCCGCAGAATAACAGGGGGTGTGGGTGAGTAGAGGGATACCCTGGGCCAGCAGTGGGAGTAGTAGGGGGCGGTGAGGCCTCCGCGGCATCACAGCCGGCCACGAGAGGGAGGAGCAAGCGGCACGACCGGCGCTGCTTTGGGCGGCTGGAGCAAGAAGACCAGAGGTTGAAGAAGCACTATGGTCGTTGGATGGACATCGTACGGTCACTGGAGCTAGAATCGTTCATATTGACTAAGTTGACAAAGCCCTCCATCCTCGTCAACTTAGTAGGCCCACAAGTCAGCCACCCACTATGGTGGGTCCCAGCTAGCGGGGGTATTCATTTTTGGTGCGTAATAAGGAGGCACTTCCTTGCGTGCGAAGATATAGCTGGTGGGTCCGACACAGTCGTGAGGGGCGTTTTTTCGTGAAATCTGAAGCCCTTCCCACGCATAAAGCATGTACAAGGCGTAATAAGGAGGAACTTTCCTTGCGTGCGACCATGGACCTCGTGGGTCCCAGACGTCGAGCTCTCCACGACTGATCCTCTTCCGATGACTCAGTATGTTGACCACGCCGCGTCGAGCGCACCGAGGCGATGGACGACGGCAAGGCCCCAGACTGGAACGACCCGGAGATGGGGAAGACGCGGCAGTGGAGTCGCAGATGGAGAGGAGTGGGAAACTTGACTGGTTCGGGTGCGGGGTGGGCCTACACTCGGCAGAGAATAACAGGAGGTGCGGAGTGGAGGGATGGCCTGGCCGTCGGTGGGGTAGCGTTTCGCTGAGGAGCGCAAAACAACCCCGCTGGACGCCGAAGGCTGGAGCAAGCGGTTCCGGCAGCGCTGGGGGAAGAAGACGAGAGATTGAAGAAGAATGTCGGCCGTTGGATGTAAATCCAACGCCTTCTTAGGCTTCGACCTACTGGCCCACATGTCAGCCAGTCCATTTGTTTTTAGTCCATTTGGTGGGCTGGGTGAAACAATGATGTAGCATCTATGCAGCCCGTTTAAATCCCATTTGCATTTTTCTCGAAATCCGTGGACTTGCTGGGCTGGGTGAAAATATCATGTTGGGCTAGACGAAGAAATGTTATAAAAACATAAACACATGATTGCACGTCAGTAAAATCTTTGCAAGCTTATGTACGCAATCACTAGGAGTTAACTTGGCAAGTTATATATAAACAATTATTATTATTATTTTGTAAGAACTTTCAACTTACGAAATAAAATATCATTTTAATTTGATGAGTTAATAGTACGTGGGGTATTATTATTTTTAGGCTAGGCGTGGGATAGTTGAGTTGGTTCTAGGGAAAGTCTTGGGAGAAAACTCAGTTTACATCGAAAAAGAAAGTGGGAGAAAATTCAGAGACCTCTGGGTCCACTTGAGGAGAGGAATATGTTGGGAGGAAGGAGATTCAAAGCACGGCAGCCGAGTGAACTAGTTTTTTACGGACAAGTGAACTAGTTTACATACATAAGCAAATAGCCACTAAAAAGCAATCAGGTTAATGGGTTCTTAAAAGAAATATTTGGACAAAACAGATAATTACGACACATAGGCTAATGCATGAAACACTCGGATGATAAAGGTGCTTATAAACAGATAAAGTACAACATCTAGACCTTCCCGCACGCTTGATCATGACATCTGCGGCTGTCCGTGTACTCGTCGGTCTACGGAAGCGAACCGCCCTCATGTCCAAGATCTGCATGTACATGTCGTAGCATGTGTATGTGTCCTTGGCCGCGTAGGTTATATAGGCTAGATTCAGGGGTACCTCCCACGTGTTCAGGTCATCTTCTTTCATGTTGGCGTATCAGGGGTCGATGATGGTCTCAGCGAGGTCAACCACGGAGTCCTTCTCCTGCCCGTTGCTGATGATCTTGTATTGCTTCTGGATGTCGACAAGCTTGTTGCACCAGATGGCCGAATCGTCGCGTTCTTCCCTCTCTCCACTGTAGCGAAGGTGCAATCGGTGCTGCCGATGAAACGGGCGAATGTTCCAGAACCTGGTGCAGCCATAGGACTGAGCGAGGCAGAGCTTCACCGAGTCTGTATCGTTGGTGTACATCACATTCAACTTGGTGCAGCCATAGGACTGAACAGCGAACTAACTCCTTGCTGAAGTCTATATCCAGCAGGCTCACCCCTCGGATCGCCATTGGAGTCTCTTCGAGTGAACGAGTATGTAGGCGGCGGCAGCAGTTCGTTTTTCAGCTCTTGGGGAACTAGATTCAACAGTAAGTTGAGTGTGTACACGCGACAACAGTTACTACCCCTCCCTCGTCCGCTGCACGCCCGGCAGAAGATGCACCCTCGGCGCATTCAAACGCCTCCATTAAGAAACCTACTCCGCCACACGTCGGTTCACGGCGGTCTCTGTATTGGTATCTTGTAATAACAGGAGTTAGTGGTCACTTTACTTAAATTTAATTAGCTTTAATAGAAATTTATACTTAAAACAAGCAATGCATTGGCTCTTCTATCGCCCATGGGATCAACATGCACAACAATTAGAATTATTATTCTCGGGGCGCATTACGATCAGCACATTTGTCGCACTTTCACAAAGATAATACTACCAAGTTTGAACTGTTTGTTATGGTTGTTGTCCTCTTCATCATCATGCCGTGTTCCCAGCTTGCAAGATTCGTAACCAACAAATAAGATCCAAATAATAAGTACAACAAAGATGCCTACACATCTCATTGATTCCCAGCTTGCAAGATTCGAGAACCAACAAATAAGATCCAAATAATAAGTACAACAAAGATGCCTACACATCTCATTGATTCCCAGCTTGCAAGATTCGTAACCAACAAATAAGATTCAAATAATAAGTACAACAAAGATGCCTACACATCTCATTGATTCCCAGCTTGCAAGATTCAGAACCAACCCATTAGAGCATTTTGATAAAGTGAATATCGGGATTAAATCCATCTTGGCTAGCCATGTCATACAATCGAAGAACTTGGCGAATGCTCTTGACCGTCACAACATCTCAGAGTTGAGTATTCCTGTTTGCACACATGTTTGCACAGCACAAACAAGGAGACAGGAGAGCATGATTTCGCTTTAATAGCGGCCTCCTTGAACTCAACCTCCAGCTCCACTAGGATGAGGTCTGCCTGGAGTTCCATGATTCAATTCATGCGCCTTTTTCTGTGGTTCACCTGAAATGAAGCAAAGATTGCATCATTCAGCTAGCAAGAAGTACTTGCTCTTGTGAGCTGGCAGGTTCTTCTTTAGTAGTTGCACTAAAATTGAGGAACATTAAGGTTGGCTATGTGGCTCATGTAAGGTGCAACTATAATTTTCTTATCCTTTTGTGTAGTTCCACTAAAATAAAGTGCCATTGTGGTGACAGTGATGGCTCCATCTTGCAAAGGCTGATAAAATGTTGCACGAGATTACCAGCAGAACTTGACGGAGATTTTGGAAACTCCAATCACCATTTTGTGCAGTTCCACCAAAATTGAGAGATGTTGCCCACGTGACATTTAGTTGAACTGCACAAGACACTCATTCCAAAAAAAGTGTTTTGTGCAGTTCACCAAAAGGTCACAATAGCAACAAGGTGAAATGGATATCCCTATCTGCACAAAATGATAGAAAGTAAACAGTTGCTGGTCAATAAGAATATATGAAACATATACAAAATGAAAAGAAGCATCTTAATTATGTTCATGGCAATCACGCAAGGACAGTAGAAATTTTAAACGCGTCGGCAATGCTTCATGTTACCGAAGCATTACGATCAACAATGAGATTCCTCAAATATGGGATTACTTTAATGGTGGCATTGCTTGTTTACGGAATACGATAAATCAACAGCAGCTAAAGAGTTGGTTTAAGGGCATGGGACCGTGGGGACACCAGGACACTCAAGCAGCGTAAAGGAGCAACTTACTTATCATCTTTGGGAAAACAGCAGAGTGCCATTTGTAACACAGTTTAATTGCATCTTATCACGGAGGCATTAGATTAACAATAACACTGGTTAGACATGTCCCTAAGGTAACAGTGTGATACTTCATTTTACATGCGCCCTTACATTAACAAGGGCAAAAGGTTGGTATAAGGACATGCGACAGTGGACGCATCAACACAATGTACCTACAAGGAGGCATAAAGTGGTGATGCCGAGCTTGTTCACGCTATGTGAGGGCAGCAAACCTAATCCTGGAGACCTTTTACTATGTGAGGGCAGCAAATCTAATCCTGGAGACCTTTTACTATGTGAGGGCAGCAAATCTAATCCTGAGACCTTTTACTATGTGAGGGCAGCAAATCTAATCCTGAGACCTTTTACTATGTGAGGGCAGCAAATCTAATCCTGAGACCTTTTACTATGTGAGGGCAGCAAATCTAATCCTGGAGACCTTTTACTATGTGATGGCAGCAAATCTAATCCTGGACATACTCTGTTGACTTGTCCACCAGCCGCCACTTTCTATCCTTTTTTCAACCAATAATAGATCTGTTCCTTATCCAGTTTGTACCGTGTTTTCCCATTATTTCCCTTTTCAACCAAGAGACCGGTTGGGTATCCGGTCTCTACTACTTTCACCATATTATTTCCTCTTTGAATCAAGTCCTAGATTCATGCTACAACTTTCCCCCTTTCTTTGTTGTTTGAACAAAGCCCTAGATTCGAATGCATGAAGTAGCTTTACCTCTAATAATACTAAAAATTTAGGTGGCTTTGGAAGAGCTGATGGGAGTAGAAAAGGATGCACATGCAGACACGTGGGGAGCTGGGGCAGTAGAGCAAGGCCGCTTTCGAAGAACTTATACCTGAGGGTCGCCGGGATGTCGGCGGCGGCAGGTCGGATCTGTGGACAATACGGCAGGGAGGAAGAAGGGTCGGAGGACCTCCCGAGCCGGCGCAGTGTCGGAGAGAACGGCACGGGCAGAGGATCGGTCCCCTCCGGCAGCAGTGGGTTTCCTCCCTCGATGGCGGTGACCACGTGAACGAGGCACCTTTTAGTCCTCTACACACACCGGCCGAAGGGATCCGGCCAGATCTGTGACCAGCGGTGAGCAGAGAGAAAATGTCACTACCGCTGTCTTGTTTATATCTAGAGAGGATGAGAGAATGAAGAGAGAAATCCTAGTAAAGCAAGCGCTCAGGCCCCTGCGTCCATATATAGTGGAGTGATTATCTTTTTCCTCTCCACAACAAGCGTTTCAATTTGTGTACGTGGCATTAAAGAAAAGAAACTCTCTATTTAAGGTGACTACTCTACGACTCCTACTTACTACTACATTTGTTTTCCCCGCCCCTCCATTCATTGAACAACCCCACGGGTGAATAAACATACAGTAAGTACTATATTTATATAGAACGAACAAGCTCGAACTATTTTCGCGTAGTTAAAAGTTGAGGGTGGGGCTTTTCCCGGGCAGTCCGCACGGCAGTTTTCGGGTAGGTGGTTTGACAGAGAGGCGAGGAGGGTGAACGAGTGGGGCTGTGCGATTTGACAGCGCTTTACTGTTGGAAAGACTTGTGATATGACCACTCACTATAGTCATGAATTACTGGTGCTCCGACAGGGGTGATGCCCCCCTTCCGTTCTGCGCTCTAATTTGGTGCATGACACGTCGACCCAGATGCTGACTCTCCCACATGTCGGAGTAGTAAGAAGGAGCAAAGAATGATGTGGTATATATACTACTCCCTCCGTTCCTAAATATAAGTCTTTGGAGAGATTTCACTATGGACCACATACGGAGAAAAATGAGTGAATCTACACATAAAATGCATCTATATACATCCGTATGTGGTCCACAAGAAATATCTACGAAGACTTATATTTAGGAACGGAGGAGTACTACTCAGTCGGAGGAGTGCGAACCACGGCAGCCAGTGAACCAGCCGTGCGAACCACGGTAGCCAGTGAACCAGCAGAGAAAACAATGTGGTGATATGGCCATAAAAACAATGTGCTACGGTCCACACTGTAGCATGTACAAGAACACTCCTCTTTGTTTGGATCCTCGAGTTAGAGCTAGTTTGGGTTGAAATAGCCTCAAATTATCGAAACAAGAGGGGTTAGTTTGAGCTAGTTTGCTCTAACCCAGCTAAAAAAACAAGCCCGATGGAGAGGTTCTAATTGGGTTAGTTATCCTCGGGCCCACTAAAAGAGAACTAAAAAAATCTCACCTGCCCGCACCAGATCGCTCCCCCCTCTCGCATGACTCCTCTCTGTTCCCCATAGGGCCGCCTGCCCAAGCGCCGCTCGCCCTCTCTCTCCTCCGGCCGCCCTCTCCTTCCGGCCTCTGCCGCCCTCTCCCTCCGACCTTCGAAGGTCGCCCCGCTCCCCCTTCACCAGTCGTTTTTCTCCCTCTGTCGTGCGCGGCAGCGGCGCATCTACCAGGGAGGCCGCGAGAGGGGTGAGTTTGTTCGTTCCTTCTCTGTCTCACGGCCATATCATTGATCTTGCTTGCTCTAGCGCTAATTCTGATTTGGAAAAGTAGATCCTGATCAAACTTGCTATAGATTTGTGGTGCACGCATGGAATTGTTTGATGCTGCTTGAGGAGGTAATAAATCTTTCTAGAGGCCCAAAGATTCAGGTCACCTTTCTAGGTATTTCAATTTCAGGCTTGCATTATTTGTAGAGGCCCAAAGATTCAGTTCACCTTTCTAGGTATTTCAATTTCAGGCTTGCAATTTTTCTAGAGGCCCAAAGATTCAGTTCACCTTTCTAGGTATTTCAGTTTCAGGCTTGCATTATTTCTAGAGGCCCAAAGATTCAGTTCACCTTTCTAGGTATTTCAATTTCAGGCTTGCATTATTTCTAGAGGCCCAAAGATTCAGTTCACCTTTCTAGGTATTTCAGTTTCAAGCTTGCATTATTTCTAGAGGCCCAAAGATGCAGTTCACCTTTCTAGGTATTTCAGTTTTAGGCTTGCATTATTTCTAGAGGCCCAAAGATTCAATTCACCTTTCTAGGTATTTAAGTTTCAGACTTGCATTATTTCTAGAGGCCCAAAGATTCAGTTCACCTTTCTAGGTATTTCAGTTTCAGGCTTGCATTATTTCTAGAGGCCTAAAGATTCAGTTCACCTTTCTAGGTATTTTAGTTACATGCTTTCATTATTTCTAGAGGCCCAAAGATTAAGTTCCCAGTCGGTGGCAAGCGGCTCTGCTACCCATGCCGGTGTCGACCTCAACTCGCAAGGGCCGGCGTCGGAGGGGTTCCCGGGCTTGGGCTCTCTGAGCCTTCCTCCGAGGGAGGGGCGATGGCGAGCTCCTCCCTCGGTGCGTGAGGGCTCCTGCTCCCTCCCTATCGTGAACGACTTCCGTGATGAGTTAGCTCATTCTTTGTTTCATGAAGTTTTTTTATTTTGTGAAGCTTGATTGCCGACTTGTATGTTTAAGTGGGATATCTCATTTGTATGGACAAAGTAAAAATTATCATGTTTTGCATGCTTGATTTGTATAGATGGTTCGTTTATGTCAATTGTGAGCGGGAGGAGGCCACAGAAGAGCCGGCCACACCAAGAGGGTGCTTGGATCCAAGGGACTTATTTTAGTCGACTAAAATAGGGTCCAAAGTAGTCAAATGATTGAGATAGAGCATTTATTGTCAATCTAACCCTGCCATCCATACACCTCTTTAGTTTAGAGTTAGTTCAGGGTTAGAATCTAACTCTAACCTCTAACTGAGCTAGAGTTCTCCTCGTCTCGGTTCATCGCCATCATACTTTCCCCATTCCTGTGTTTTCAGTATCCTGCGAATCAAAGAGGCCCTTTTTTTCGGGAAAAATCAAAGAGGCCCTTAGACTGGTTTAGGTCCGGTCATTTTTTATAAACATGTTATGTCCAAAATTTAATGAACGTGCTACGGTTTCCATGAAAATAATCCGGTTTCATGTAGTAATTCATTGATTTATTTATTCTTCTGCGGGGGGTTTGCATGTAATTCGTGAGGTCTGAAATGTAAAGTACCCCGGCATATGCTCCGAGTCGTGCATGCACTATGACCCAGATGCTCTATGTCCCACATGTCAGCGAATGGGAGCACGTGGAAATAGCCTAGGAGTACATATAGGAGGATAAATGTGTGAAAAAATATGTACTGTGAAGCGTAGCCGCGGTTCGAAAAGGAGACCTAAAGTGATGACAGCTATAGGTCGCACGCACCCAACTAGTGGTACTAGACATACGACTAATTTTTCCCTCAAAAAAAAGAGGCACGAGTGCTCAATACTCCTATTCTATAAACACGAGTCCCATCTGACAACAGCGTCCGTGCTACAGCTAGCTCTCCTCCCTCGTTTCTCTCTTCTAATTCTAAACTCGGCCGACGCCCGGTGGGTGGGGTGGGTTTGCTCAATCTATGCCCCACCTCACAATGGAAAACGTTACGATTGGAATAAAAATGCCATATACTCCCTCCGTTCATAAATATAAGCCTTTTTAGATACTAGTTCAAATGGAATACAACATATAGATGTATGAAGACATAGTTTAGAGTGTAGATTCACTCATTTTGCTCCGTATGTAGTAGTCACTTGCTGGAATCTTTAGAAAGACTTATATTTGGGAACGGAGGGAGTACTATACTAATAAAACATTAAGGCCACGAGGCGATGCAGTGCTGGTTACAGGAGGCAAGAAGAAGAGATGCATCCATCGACGACGTCCACCTCCTCGACTCAGGGCGCCGGCCCACCGAACGGCGCCTAAGTAGCAGCGGCTTTCGTGGCCAGGTCGACGTGCTTCTGAACAATGGCGTCCAAAGATTCCAGCCACTGGAAGAAGGCCAACGTCTTTCTGTCCTCGCTTGCCTTGTAGTGGCCTATGTAGACGATTTCCTCGTAGACGTGGATGTGCAGGTCGACGGTTTCTTGCATGGCGGCGCTGCTTGCGCGCGGCCTCGAGGTGCACATTCTTCGTCGCGACCTCCGGCACCTGCAGGGCCACCAGGGCTTGAAAGAGTTCGTCACCATGTAGGCCGATGAGGGTGGCAGGCAATGAGGAGCCTGGGCGCGGGCTGGAGCAGTACGGCAAGGTCGTCCGCGCGCTTCTTGATGGCGGTGAACTTGCGGATGGAGTTGACCATCATGTCGTCCATGCGAGAGGCGGCCGGCGTCGGCGAGGGCTACGATGCTGCAGACGCCAAAGACCGTCTGAACGCGCTGCGCGGTGCGGGGCGCAGGCCGGCGCCTTGGATGATTTGGCACAGCCGATCGCCGCTCGCCCATCGCCTCCATAGGTGCTTGTGGCTTCGGTCACTTGGTCTTGGATTGGAGTGAGCGGTGTTGCGCAGAGACTTGGAAGTAGTAGATGGATTGGAGTGGTGGGGCGCCTTTATTATATGAGAGTCCAAACTGTTGCATTCACATCGTCTTGGCTCTAGTCCGCTTCTCCAATTAATTCCCTCTGCATGTAATTGAGGATGCATCATTGACCGTTCAACGTCTCGGGAACCGCTACCCTCTTCCTCCTTGGCATACAAGCACCTATGGACCCGTTGACGACGAGGTGCCTATGGTGACTTCGTAAATTTCAAGATGATAGTGTCGTGCGTGTGTGCGTTCATAGGGGTGAGTGTATGTGCATGTATATGAGCGCTTGCGTCTGTACTGTGTCAAAAAAACAATGTAAATGCGTGTCAAAAAGAGACTAGTCAGTATACTCAATATTGTGCACCTCGGAGAGGAAAACGATAGAACTAGTGCGTATTTATTTACGGTGCAGATTCACTCATTTTGCTCCATATGTACTCCGTCTCGGTGTAGTTTAGTCACTTGTTAAAATCTCTAGAAGGGCAAATACTCCTTTCTGGGTTACAGGACTATACTAGCAAGTAGTTGTACGTACTAGTACAATAGTGGGCTCACATAGCAATTTTGTCTCATGCAAGAGCCTGGCTATATCGTGCTCAATGTTACGAATCGCAACGCTCGGTTTGCGCTTGGCTCTTCGCCTCTTCGAGAAGACGAACAATGATGTTACTACTACTGCTTCTACAGTGTCGAATCCACTGCTGCATGTCCGTCCACCGCGAGCGGGACGGATAGCTTGTTGTAGAAGTACTACTAAGCAAAAGCATGTCCTCGTTTGCGAGCAACAGCGCGCATGGGCGAGGGAGAAGGCGTGTAGTAAAATCAAGCTTCTCCTCGTTCTACGAGTTGACGCGACACATCATAGCACTGGCCCCACATGCTTGCCTCTAAACTTGGCTGAAAGACCCGTAGTGTATAATATATTTGTTGCAACCTATAACATTTACCCACCACAAATTAAAATATATGTGGTCGTATGCATCGTTCTGATGCAGAGGCTGGGGAGTCCCTTCTTTTCGAAGAAAAAAACAAATTAAAATATATATTCCTGCCTTGACCAGATGAGCTTGCAAACTACAATCACCAGGGTGACAGGTAGGGCCAGAAGACTATTTTAATATATTTTTTAAACTTCGAGACGGCCACATAGCATGGAGCCGACCCCAACGATTTTAAGCTTATAGGCACGGTACACGCTATCTAGACTACTCTACACATGAAACTGCCACACAAGCGTCCGGGCTGCGCTTGGCTCTTCGCCTCTTCGGGAAGTCGAACAATGATGGTGTACTACTGCACTGGAGGAGTACTACAGTATGCTTCTGGCCATCTGACACCGATTGAACTGCTGCATGTCCACCGCGTGCGGGAGGGAGAGCGTGTAGCGAAAGCTTCTCCTATTCTTGCCAGCCACCACGCTCATGGGCGAGGGAGGGACGCTCCTGTCTTTGCGTGTATGATAGGTGGGCCCGACAGGTGTGTGGCCAACCTGTCATACAGCCAAAGGCAGGTGCAGTTAAGTCCGCAAGGGAGAGGATAATCAAACTTCTCGTTGATGTACGAGTTGACGCGACACATCAAAGCACTGCACTCGATATATTTCAATAATTTGCGTTTACCGATGCATTAATTACAACACGTAATTTTAGTTCTAGATACATCCATTTCCGAGACAAGTAGTTCCGAACGGAGGGAGTACATTTAGGAACGGAGGGAGTATAAAATATGTGACGGTAAGCTTTGTAATACCCCAGCCCAAGTCGAGAGATGATTGTGCACGAGGAGCGCGAGATCATGCAGACCGAACAGGAACAGGATCCGACGATGGAGCTCTCTAAGGTCTCGATGGACCTCAACGTGCTCCACCGCCCCTTGACGCCTCCAGTGTATGAGGTTCGAATACACCTCGTCCGTTCGGCTGATTGAGCAAGGTGCAGGTTTCTTGATTGATGTGCTGTTGGATTGATTTCTGCAGTGCAAGGGAGGGCACCTCGCCTGCGTGGACTGCCGCGTCGGCGCCCGAGAACCAGCGGCAAGTGCGGAAGTGCGAAGGCGGGCGGTGGCTTCGACGTGCGGAACACGGCGGTGGACTCCGCCCTTTCGCCGGTGAAGGTGGAGTGCCCGCACGAAGGCTGTGGGCTCTACGCCACTTACCACAAGCTCGCCGATCACCGGGCGTGTGTCGCCGCGCCTCGAAAATGCCCGTGCCCGTCTGCGGCTCGAAGGCCCGCCGCGGCGCTACCACCACATCAGACCGCGCATCCCATGCCCGTGCACAGGATCCAATACGGCAAGGTGCTCCAGCTGCAAGTGCCACTGTCGGAGCCACGGCTCTTGCTGTTCGTGGAGGAGGATCGCCACGCGTTTTTCTTGGTCGGCGGCGTGCTCGACATCGGCGCGCCTATCACCGTGTCGGTCGTCTGCATCAGAGCTGGGGCGTCATCACTGCCGCACTACTTGGCCAAGTTGTGGGCGAACGGCCCGCCGGGGGAGCCCAAAGGCATGACTGACGCCGTCAAGGTGGAAATGGAGGTGACAAGCAGCAAGGATCCCGGCGACATCGACGTGCAGGAGCTGACCTTCTTGACAGATCCGCCCAAGCTGCTGGCCGGGGATAAGCTTGTGTCCCTCCACATTCAGATTGACAAGCTCACGTCCTAAATATTTCGACAGTGCCTTCTGTTTATCTTAGTATTATGCTAATATAGTGATTACCTTGGTCTACTTTAGCTTAAGAAATGGTGGGTTTTGGTGGCGATGCAGCAATTACTTGACATCGATCGGTAATTTCCAACAATGAACGGATATTTTGTGTCTCATGTGAATATAAAGTTCCTTTGGGTAAGAAGTACTACTTGTCATCAAAATGGATAAAAGGAGATGTATGTAGACGTATTTTAGTTCTAGATACGTCCCTTTTTATCCATTTTGATGACAAGCACTCCCTCCGTTCCACAATACATGCCTTCCATTTGTCAAAATATAGATGTATCTAGACATGTTTTAGTATATAGGTACATCCATGATAGAGCCAATCGGATGGTTGAGAACACTACAATTCGTAGCTACAGATGGGTGTGTGACTCCCAGATGCAGAGGCCGGGGGTCATCATCCTCCTTTTCGAGAAAAAACAGACGCGTGTGTGAGAGGACGAGTGCGTGCGTGCACCTCTTCTCTTCCTGTATAACGTAATACTTAACTTAGAGTACTACAAGTTTTTGTGGGTGGCACGATGGTGCGTGCGAGAAGTCCCGAGAGATAGGTTTAATGCGTCTGAAAAAGGACTAGCCTAGAGCTCGCCATGCAGCTATTCCTGTCGAACGCCCCATTAACCGTAAGATATGTATACGACGGTGCCAATTATTGCACGTAAACAGCAGTACTCCCTCCTTTCTGGTTTATGGTGAGTGGTGGAATATTTTTTGTAGTTTGCAAAAGCACCTAATTAATGCTCTTGTTTTTCTCAAAAAATTATGTTTATCAATGCATTAATTGCAATGCATGCATGCATAAAGTACATGCATTGGTCAATTTTCTCTTAATACTTGCATGCAATGATTTAATGCACCTTGGAATCTGAACATGTGTTGGGGAACAACCAAATTGAGCCTTATAAAATGGAAAAACTAAAATTTTGAGATAAGCCCTATAAAACCGGAAAGGAGGGAGTAGAAAAAGAAGTACTCCATCCGGGAATAGTGCCGCACTTCGAAACTAGAACCGTCAATAAATTTTGAGCTTGCGTCTCGTCACATTCCAAATTACTCCACGCTATATTGAATTGCAAACCTGTTCACACCGATCACAACCTAAATGGTTTCCCACTTAGGAGCGTATTAGTACCATGCTATATTGAATTCCAAACCTGTTCACACCGATCACAACCTAAACGGTTTCCCACTCAGGGCGATTAGTACTCGGTTATAAATACTAGTATGCCAAGATGACTGCACATTCCTCCTCAACTCCTCATCCACAAAAACAAACAAGTCATTCAGCATCCTTCCCTTGCGCTCGCCATGGCCAGCGTGAGTTCGGGTCGAGAGATTGCCACCAGGAGAGGCGAGCATGGAAGCGGAAGCACAAGAGATGTCCCGCCGCCTGCGAGAGCAGCCGACATGTCCCGCCGCATGAAGTAGCAGCACAGAGGTCCCGCCACGCCACCAAGCAACAGAGGTCCCGCCGCGCCGCTGAAGCAGCACAGAGGTCCCGCAGCGCCATCGATGCAGCAGACTGGTCCGGCCGCGCCACGGAAGCAACAGATATTTACCGCCGCGCCACAAATGCAGCAGATGTCCCGCCCGCCCAAGGGCGGCCTAGGAAAATTTCTCGGGCAGGCAACGATCGTTACAAAGCGCATGCATGCGATCGTCCATAGCCGATGGATCAGATCTCCGATTGGCGAGGTTGCAGGACGACGTGAAAGCCTCGCTTGAACAGGCTACGGCGCCATCCGCAACTAAGGGAGGGCAATGAGAGGCTCGGGCGGCGCGACCTGCCGAGGGAGAAGATCGTCCGAAGTGCGACCAGCAGGAGGAGACCAGTGCCTTGTTGAAGAGGACCGCGCCATCGCCAAGAAACTTATGGACGAGAATGACATGCTCCGCAACGAGCGCCAAAGGTTGGTGGAGGAATCCGTGGATGTTCTCAAGCAGCGTCTTGAGGACACGAAAGAGCTCATCACCGCTCACCACGGAGACTAGTTCCCGTGGCCTGCAGCAACGCATCTAGAAAGTAGAGATCCGCAAGCCAGATCCTTGTCTTCCTTCTTCTTTTGCCCTTGTGTATTTCGGGCGTAGCCGCATGTGGCTTTTTTAATTATCTTTCCAATTATGTAAGACAATTAATCGTCCTTATCTTTCTGTGGAAGATCAATGTTGCGAGGCTGGAATGAAGAAAACTCTTGCTGTGGCGACCCTGGCGTTGCTGTTCTTCTAGTTGTTGTTGGGCTTCCTTCAGATTCCTGGTTTCTTTTGATGTAATAATCGGTTTAGGATGTGGATTGTGTCGTCGGTTGTGAAATGTTGGGTTCTAGCGCGGATGTTTGGCCTTTGTTGGCCTCTTGGGATGTTGCGATTTCAATCTGGTACGTAGCTTTTAGTCCTTCGTGTTAGGCTGGAGTTGTGCTGAACTTCTTGTGAATTGTGGTGGCTTTCGGTAATAAAAATCGGAAGGGGCAAGCCCTTCTTTGATCAAAAAAAATAAAAACCGTCCTTATATATTCATCAGTCTTGCTATAAGTCGCAGTAGATGCTATATAGGTCCGTTGGATCTTACATCAAGATCCGTGCTTTCAGATTTTCTTTTCTCTCTCTTAAATCTTAATCGAGTGAGACATAGCCACGCCATTAAATAGAGGCTCGGGCGCCATTAATGGAGACCATGGGAGAGAGGTGGACGGCAGATGGAGGTCAAAGGGATCTCCTCCTGATAAGCACACGCAGGGGTCTGATCGCACGCCTCTCGTACTCAAATAGCTACCCTGCACGGTGCCTCCTAGCTAATAAAAAATGGGGACGGGTGGCGGCACGTAAATGGTACTAGTAAGTAGAACGCCCACGGTTTCAATAATACTTGTGTTTCCGATTGTAACGTGACATCACTTGTTCCAATATGACTTTGTTGATTGTTAATGTGTGCGCCTTCACAAATCGGACTGCAAATTTACCACAGCATGTTGGTGCCATGTCATGGCACCAAGCCAAGTTTCATTATTTTCATGCGTGTTTTGGATTTACAGGAATTAAAAAACTAAGTTTCTCAATGTTTCCAACCCAGCCACGACGCCCAGAATTTTGAATTTCATTCCCATTTCTTGCATGGAACCTAGAAATTTACCCGAGGACACACATGTGATTTTTCAACCAACTTTGGTGCACTGGAACATGTGCTTGTATTTCAAATTTGAATTATGCACACAAAGGTGACACATTCCCTCCGAGAACCACGAGCCTTCTTGAGAGAAGCTCCGATTTGCAAGAAGCTTATACCAAAATTTGTTCCTATTCGGCCAATTTTTTTACCACGGCATGGTACTACCATGACATGACACCATGCCAAGTTTCATGATTTTAAAACCAAGTTTCTCAATGTTCTCGACCGAGCCACGATGCCTAGATGTTTGAATCTTATTCTCATTTTTGCATGGGAGTAGAAATTCACCCGAGGACACAAATGTGATTTTTCAACCAACTTTGGTGCACGGAGCACGTGCTTGTAGTTCAAATTTGAATTATGCACATTAAATGACCAAAACTCAATTAATGTGTAAATAAGGCCAAACGGCCGGAATAATTCCAAAATTTAACAGGCACTCATGTAGTTCTATGTTGCCTTTGTAAATAAACTCAAGGGGACAACGATATCGTTTAAGACTCAAAGGTGACATTTCCTCTTAGAACCACGAGCCTTCTTGAGAGAAGCTTCGTTTGCAAGAAGCTTATACCAAAATCTGTTCCTATTCGCCATTTTTTACCACAACATGGTAGTACCATGACATGACATCCATGCCAAGTTTCATGATTTTCAGACGTGTTTTGGATTTACAAGAATTTTAAAACCAAGTTTCTCAATGTTCTCGGCCGAGCCACGATGCCCAGATGTTTTAATTTTATTCTCATTTCTTGCATGGGACCTAGAAATTCACCCGAGGACACAAATGTGATTTTTCAACCAACTTTGGTGCACGAGAGCATGTGCTTGTAGTTCAAATTTGACTTATGCACATTAAATGACCGAAACTCAATTAATGTATAAAAAACGAAAACGAACCTGGAATAATTCCAAAATTTAACAGGGCACTAATGTAGTTCTATGTTGCCTTTGTTAAGAAAGTCAAGGGGGGGGGGGGGCAGCGATATCGCTTTCACACTCAAAGGTGGCACGTTCCTCTTAGAACCACGAGCTTCCAAATCGCCCAATTTTTACCACAACATGTTAGTGCCATGACATGACACCATGCCAAGTTTCATGATTTCCAGCCGAGTTTTGGATTTACATGAATTTAAAATCTAAGTTTCTCGATGTTCTCGGCAGAGTCATGATGCCCAGATGTTTGAATTTCATTCTCATTTCTTCCATGGGACCTAGAAATTCAACCAAGGACACACATGTGATTTTTCAACCCACTTTGGTGCACCGGAGCATGTGCATGCAATTCATATTTAGATTATGCACATTAAAAGTCCAGAAACTCAATTAATGTATAAAAAGGCCAAATGAACCCGAAATAATTCCAAAATTTAACAGGGCACTCATATAGTTCTATGTTGCCTCTGTAAATAAAATCAGGGGGGAGGCAGCGTATATCGTTTACACACAAAGGTGACACGTTCCTCTCGAACCACGAGGCTTGTTGAGAGAATCTCCGGTTTTGCAAGAGGCTTATACCAAAACTTGTCCCAATTCAGCCAAAAATTATACATATGAAAACAGGGTTTAGATTATCCCAACATCTCGCTACCTAGACCAATAATGTACTATGATTTGAATTCAACATAAAATGGATACAAATATTTGAATTGGAGAGCGATGGTACATGTAGTTCATAGTGAAATATGATTACTGCTATATGCATGTCTTTTTGTTATCAAGATATTATTTAAATTATTGTATAACTTGACAACAATCATATTCAAATAAGGAAAATTGATTCAAATTTAGTCCATATGGTAGACGACAATATATATGTTCACAGGGTGGAGTAAAATGTTCATATATGATGGAAGATCAAAATGTACGACTACATCAATTATAAACCGCAAGGTCACCTAATGATATATTTGAAATCAACATAACATGGATTCAAAAATTGAAATTCAAGATCATGGCATCTCTAATCATATAAAAAGGGACATTACTCTTTCTTTGGTGGGAATTGATTTTTTTTTGTTGTTGTTGAGGGAAGTGCGAATCGATTTGGTACTGTGTAGGGTAATCTTGTTCTCCCGATTTTTTTTACATTTTTCTTGTAGTTTTTTCAATGGCATCTATAGCAATATAGTAAAGGGGACATGACTCTCTTGTGTCTTGTATGATTTTTTACACGTTAAGTTTGTCCTGCCAACAAGGAATCCGCACCTTGTTATCCCGAAATTTTCAAGCTCGGTATCTTTTGTCTCACCTGCTTTGAAACTCCCGCTTCTTCAACCCGCGCGCCTTTGTTATCCCGAAATTTGACGCGAGAACTCCCTCCTCATCCAAATCGCTCCGCAGCCCAGACACGCGAAATCCCCTTCTACCCTCACCGGAAATGAAGCTCCACGTCGCGTGTCAAAACCGTGGGGTACACTGTAACTTACCCTACATTTCGGACAAGCGCCCCTAAGCTTGGCTTCCCCTCCCCTTCGCCCCCATTTGTACACCGAGGCCGCCAAAACCCGCGAAACCCCACGCTCCTCCGTCGGCCTCCCAACCGCCGCCAGCCGGAGACTCTTCCCGACTATGTCGCCCACCGCAACAGCTCGCCGTCCCTCATCCACCGCACGGATGAGGATCCGTTGTCGATCTCGTCGTCCCGCCGGATCAGCCGCCCGCCCTCCACCTCCAAGGAGCTGCCCGACGTTCGCCTCGCCTATCGCGCCACCTCAATCCCCACAGCACCGTCTTGACCTGCCCCATCGGAACCGCAGCACCTCACCAATTCCTCCGATGAAGCCGAGGCCAACTCGGCGCCACCAAGGAGGTTCTGCACTCACCGCTGCATTTTATCTTTTATTCGATCTCACGGGCTGCCGTGCTCGATACCGAGCAAACATGGCATCTCCATCGACGGCGCCGCCGCCGCCACATCATCCACGCGCGCTCTCCCCATGTCGTTGCTTCCTCGGCGGCGACTTCCACAACGGCACTAGCTGCAGCTGCTCCGGCTCTCGCTCGCATTGTGGCTCTATTCTTGCTGTCGGTCGCGCTGCTGCACTGCTCCTGCTTTCGTTCGTGCTGCTGCTCTGCTCTTGCTCACGCTTGCGCTGCTGCTGCTGCTCCACGACCTCCGGCAGCTACAGGAGTTGCTGCTTTAGCACTCGCTCGCGGTGCTACTGCACAACTTGCTCTCTGCTAGTGCGTTCCCTGCTCGAGCGTCTGCTGATTTAGATCACTGCTTCTCTGCTACTAGTGCTCGAACGCCCTAAACATCTATTGCAATGCTTTGTTACTAGTTCAATCAGTTTCGACAAGAAAATTCAGTTTCGATTTGTGAAGTTCATTTTCTTGATTAAGTTTAGAGTGAACAGTACTTACAAAGATCTGTCGGAGCGCCGTGGCACGCTGATGCGTTTTACATCTAGCACTTTTTGGTGATGTATTTTACATCATCTATTGCAGATGATATTAGGGTCCCACTTCAGATTAAAGTTGTCTGTCTTGTCATGCTTCAGCCTCGTCATTGTACACCTTAGCGGAGCTGCTCCAACGACGAAACCGTCCATCACAGCGGAGCAGTACCCTCGGCGCCGCTTCCAGAGGCCTCGGATCTTCTTCCCGCCTCCGACAATCACACCATCATCACCATCCTCCACGCCCAACCCAATGATGCCGAGGTCCACAAGGCTATGCCAAAGAGGTTGTACACTCGTCGCATCACTTTGTTTCTCCATTCCTCTGTTCTTCCAATTCATGTGAGCCAAACACCCAAAGTTGACTGAAATCCTATGTTTCCAAATGCTCTGCTTTTGCACGTGCATTCCTATCCTATTCTTGTGTTTTTCCTGTCCCTGCGCTTATAGAATCCTCCAATTCTAAGGAGCCCTTACAGATTTACTTCATTTTCAGATTGGCCTCAAAGAAAACTCGTGTGTTATGTCCTGCTCCTGCCGTGCCGTCATCCACCCCACCGAGGTGCACCATCGACGAAGCGTTCACTGCAGCGAGATCCCCCGCAGACTTTCTTTCGCCGCCTCGATCATCTTCCCGTTGCGGCAGCCACGCCAACTGCATTACCATCATCGATCGAAAGCAGATGAACCCGAGGACTAGACAGTTCGGAAGAGAGGTCGCAGTCTTTCGTGTTTGCTTACGTTATACATCGGTTATTATTACCTGCTACTTTATCGCTCAATCTTGAGTTTTGAATTGCCCATGGGTCTCATATCGAGCCAACAACTAATAGTATCTGCTACTATCTGGTTCATCTGGGGTCTTCTATGTGGTTCATGTTGGGTGGGCAACAAACAATAGATGATCCATTGTCTATCTTTTAAACTGAAGCTATAATCTACCGCTATCATTAGTTTTGGATCCATCCACTGCTTGCTACCATCAGTCTTGATTTTTGCATGCACCCTTAGGCCTTACAAAATCTAACTATTTTTTATTATGCATGTCGATATTGTACACAATCGTCTTGAACATGTAGAGAAAAGAGAAGACCGCTATGTGCAAATATAATGTCATGCAGACGCTGCTCCATGGTGGGCGAAGTGCCCCCCCTCTCCTGCATTTCCAGATTGTATTCCAGAGGAAGATAACTGCTCGATGGAGATTCGTATGAGCCGACCATGCCTGCTTACCACCCGAGGTGTTTGCTCTAACTCGCATGTTGATGTTGGTCATATCATGCATATGGCGCCTTGCATTGCTTACATTATACATCTTATATGTCATCAGCTTAGTTTAGATTTGCTTTGTGTGAATGCCACATGTTTGGTTTCTATATCATACTCCACCATTCCTAAATATTTGTCTTTTAGAGATTTCAACAAGTGACTACATACGGAACAAAATGAGTGAATCTACACTCTAAAATATGTCTATATACATCCGTATGTGGTAGTCCATTTGAAATCTCTAAAAGACAAATATTTAGGAACGGAGGGAGTATATGGGAATTATGCAATGCCATCTTCTTTAGCCGTGCATCATATACGTGAATCATGCAATGCCATCCTGTTTAGCCACCATCGATATGTGAATTGTATCGTGCCATATTTTTTCCATAATGTATTCCATTTGTCAACAATGTTTATACATTCATCTACTCTTCTTGTGCATCAGCCATTTGAGTGTGTCATGGGAAAATCTGGAGTGAAACAAGGTCTTCTGAGCAGTCAGTGCTACACCGTCGATGCAGATTTCTTGCTGGTTACGAGATAGCTCCTCGGAGGAGGATTCAGAGAGATGACCAACGTATCCCCCCGAGGTGCATGCTCTAACTTGGCTGGGTTATATTGCTCATATCATGCATATGGTGTCTTGCATTGCCATGCCATCTGCTTAGATTAGACATGCTTTGTGTGAATGCCTCCTGTTTGCTTTCTATATCGATATGTGAATTATGCAATGCCATGTTTTTCAGCCGCTTATCATATATGTGAATTATGCACCGCCATGGAGCCGTGCATCATATATGTGAATTATCTCATGCCATCTTTTTTTCATTACGTATTCCATTTGTCGACAATCTGTGTATATTGAACTACTCTTCATGTGTATCAGCCATTTGAGCCGGTTATGGAAAAATCTGGAGTGAAAACAAGGTCTTCAGAGCAGGCAATGGTACCTGTTGAAGCATATATCTCGATGGTTATAGGGAGCTCCTCAGAGGAGGATTCGAGATGATGACAAGTCCTATATCCCACCTGAGGTGTATGCTCTAAGTTGCAATGTTTATATTTCTCATATGATGCATATGGTGTCTTGCATTGCTTAGTTTAGACATCATATGCACAATATTGAATTCTATCTGCTTAGTTTAGAGATCATACATGTGAGTGCCAGCTGCTTAGTATATGAATCAATTATGTCAATTATATCATGCCATCCTGTATACTTAGACAACATGTATGTGAATTATTTCATCCCAACCTATTTTAGAAAGACATCATATAGTTTTGTCATGTCATCCTGTTTAGGTACTCATCATATGTTGAATTATGCCATTATATCCTGTTAAGTTATCCATCATATATCTGAAACTGTGTCATGCTATCCTGTTTAGTTAGGCATCATATATGTGAAATTGTGTCATGTTGTCCTGTTTGGTTAGACAACATATATGTGAATTACCACATCTGTCTATCATACAATGTCTGTACGTTCAATTTCTTTTCTTGTTTATCAGCCATTTGAATTGGAGGGGGTGATGGCAGTATCTAAGGGAGCAAAAACCCGTTCTTCACAAAAGACAGTGCTACCCGTCGATGCAGATAGAACCATGGTTGTACTGGCCCACAAACTAGCCCCACCACACATAATCGAGACTCTTCCAGATTGCACACTTACACCGTTGGGCAGAGAACCAGCTACAACCCATCTAACCGCAACCCCAGCGGATAGTAACCCACTTATAGTTGACAAAGCACCATGTCCACCACAGAGTACCCCCACACGAGCAGTTTGTAAAGCTACTGCAGTGCCCAAAGCACAAAGACCACCACAGCTAACCCAAACTCCATGTTTAAAGCAGAAGAGCAACTGTTCTCAGGTCAGATTCCGTAGCTATGGTCCATACTCCTTTGCTGTTGCATCACTGTATTTACTCATACCAACTACTTTATAATTTGAAGGATCCAATTGAAACTCCAATGGTGCAACATGTATGTTTTAAACCTATTTCTTTAACTGGATTGATGTTCTAACTTCTTGCTCTATGTTGATTTCAGTTTAAGTTGTATAAACAGTTATGTTCTCATGTGATGCACATTACAAGTGCTACCAATGTTGTGTAGTTTCTCACACTTATATTCTGTCTATGCTGTTGTGTCTTAAAAATATATGAGTTGAACTGTGTCTCTATCTTGATTAGGGAACATAAACTAGAATGATATGGACAATACAGTGACCATAGTACATAGATATATGTTTGTTTCATGTTGTTATCATGTCCACCTTACTACTGAACCGGTTTACCAAAATGAGTTTGGTATACTACAAGTTAAACATGTGATGTGTCTGCTTGTTTCTCTTGTAGTATGCAAACAGAATATTGGAGAAGAGCACCCCAGTATGCAATGGTAGAGAAAGTAATGCAGATAAGGTTCAAGATAGTGAGAAAACCCTGTTGGTCTCCAAGAAAGGTGATAAAACGATCTTGTAGATAAGGAGAAAACCCACGATCCTGCGTTGATGTAGTGTTCGAGTTATCGCCAGCATCACCGGCACAAGCTCTTCGAACTCGCTGCTGAATCACTTCGCTTCTTCAGCCTCAGCTACAAGCTGAAAGGCATCGATCACCGTGCTGGCGGCAAGAAGTCAAGGACCGAGGAAGTCCTGCAGAATTCAGATGCGTATTTTCTTGTGCAACAATGAAGCTACTGGAGGATTTAAGAGCCAAACAAGAGAAAGTTAATAAGCTTGCTAAGCATCTTGCCAAAGATTATGGGTACCAGGATATTGTTTCTTGAACTCTTCAAGTGGTTTCAGTTCTTGACTTGTTTTGCTGCTGCATTTATATGTCATTGTGTTCCCTATATTTGCACTGGTGGTGAACTTTGATGCCCAGTGGATGTAATATGTGTAATAGTCGTGATAGCCTAGCATAAGTTGCTTGCTTATTTATTTCCTTGTTGTCTTGTTTATTTGTTTGCTTGTAGTCAGTGCAGTTCTTTTTCCGCGGTTTGCTAGTGGCTGCAATAACCTATTTTTAAAACTAGGCCACAATAACCATGGGCTAATATTTATTGTAGTGACAAGGGCCTCCTACGGGCCAGAGAAACAAGGCCTTCTACGGGTCAGAAAACGAGAGGCCTTCTACGGGTCAGAGAAACATTGGGCCTTCTACGGGCCGTAGAAACAATGGGCCTTCTACGGGTCAGATCATCAATGGGCCTTATACGGGCAGATGATCGACACAAACATGGGCCAATAACAGGCCGCATTATGGCCGTAAACGGGCTAGAGTTGGAATCGTCGGTTCATGGGCCGACCATAACGGGCCATCGTTAATAGGCTGTATTTGATGACGCTATGAAAATGGCCCAATGTATTAACGGACCACAAACGGGCCGACTGTAACCACGGGTTGAATTTGGCCCACAAGTAGAAAATGATAGTAACGGGCCGTAAGTAAACGAATGCTCGAAATGAGCCCAAGAATAAATGGGCTCTGAGAAGGCCGAAAGATAACATGGGCTGAAACGCCCAATCGAATAACGGGCCCTTAATGAGTATAAAGTGATACATCGTTCATTACGGGCCGCCACCACGGGCCGTTAATGGGTCTAAAGTGATACACTATTCATTGCGGGCCAGTTTCACCATGGGCCGTTAATAGGCCAAGAGTTACATAGGGCCTCATATGGGCCGAAGACGCCATGGGCCGAAGTGAAAACGGGCTGAATCATATTGATGGCCCGGATGACGCTACTGGGCCTAATTCGGATAGGGCATAACGGGCCTTGGGTTAGCGGGCTGTAAATGGGCTATATGCGAACATGCCGTTAACAGGCTTTCCATGGGCCGGCCCGTCACCTTTTGACCAAGTCAAATGGGCCGACCTTTTCACAGGAATGGGCCTCTGTTGGGCCGTGCCACGTGTCGACGTACCATAGCCGCCTTCTGTCCAATGAGTGGATGACATCTGTCCCAACAATGAGTCGACACGTGTTTCCTCCAGCCAATGATGATTTTACACGTGGAAAATCCCCATTGGTCGGGGCTGTTAACAGGTTATCGGATCCAAAACCCGACCCGATAGCTTAACGGCGTTCCGTTATGGTGGATGCCACGTGTCAGTCACCCTTGACGAAAGCACTTCTGTGATGCGCGATTTATCGTCATGGAAGTGGACACTTCCGTGATGATAATTTTGGTAATGTCATGGAACACTTCTCGACAAAGACAGTATGACTATCTTGATTCTGTCATAAATTTTTCATGGATGTACATGCATGACAAAAAATGCGACCTACTGTAACAAACATGTATCATCACAGAAGTGTATTTTTTTTGTAGTGAACGCGGTTGTGGCGGTGGAGGCGGAGGTGGCTGGTATGGTTCAGGGGAATGTCCTGCCTGTCTTGCGGAACGACGGACAGGGACATACTCACCAGCTTGACTGTTGCTGCCTCCACGCAGCATCCTATTTTTCATTTTCCCAATACATAGCAACCATGATGAGAAAGTTCTAAAATGGGAGAAAAACCAATGACAAATCCCGGAAGAAAGCAGCGAATAAAACAAAGTCGAAAAAGAGTCCAACATAATTATACATAGTCCCAACATGAAAATAAACATCGCAATGGGTCTACTACCCTCGTACATGAAACTACGCATCATGACAAGTGCAATTACAGCCATACATCATGCTCATGACTACCACGATACTCTAACGATCTACTGCGCGGATGGTGCTGCTGCAGGCTCGTCTCATGAGCCGGACCCAGATCCTGAACTGATAGTAGAGACCTCCGGGGGAGGAGAGGTGCGCTGGCGCTGCCTTGAGGGCTCTCCCTCAGGGGCTGGCGGGGGATGGGATCTAAGCATAGGAGCGGCAGGAGTAGCGACAAGAGAAGACCATGCAGCAGCAGCGCTGCGAGGGTTCACCATCAAAGGGTTAACAGTACCCTGCGAGGTCGTCGTAGGAACGGAGGTGGGAGGAGCAGAAGTGTAGATGGCAGTGGGAAGAGGGTTCCTTATACGAGCAGCAACGAGAGCGGTGCGAGCGCATGAGAGCTCTCGAGCTAACTCATAGTTAAGGATATAGCTAGCGGTGATATAGCGTGCAAGGTGGCTAGTGGGACGATCGCACGCCGGGTTAATCAAAGGAAAGCGGATACGCCCATTCTCGTGCAGAGATGGGTAGAAGAAAAGTCCAGGGTGGGTGTGCATGCGAACCTCATTTTAGCGCAAGTCTACAAGAGCCTCGATAGCAGCAAACTGAACCGCCTGAGATGGCGTGGAAGCAAGACCACCCTTAGACGAATGAGTGTAAGCGCCGGATGGGGAACTGTGGTGTAGAGTGACCTCAGCATAATACTCATACAATGCACCGGCCAGATGCTCGCGGTACACCCGATACTCTGGATCAGCACCCTCTGGATAGAGTCCTCGCCACACATTCTGAAGCAGGTGCGGTGATGTGCATGGAGCTGGCTCAGGATGGTACAAGATCGGTACTGGTGCCATCTACACTCACAAACCATACGGTTAGTAATAACAACAATAAGTCATGCATGTAATGCAACAACCAATTCCTATGTCTACCGGCACTCAAACGAAACTATCTACTGTTTTACTAACACACTACCGGTCTAGCGTGTCCTACAATCAGCGCTGCTCGATACTGCTGCCAGGGCACCCGGCTCGAAAGCAACGGTTTACCTGCATTGCCAGCCCAACGATCGAGTCTTCTGGCAATACACAACAACATGGTACAGAAATAACCGCTTTATTGATACTAGCGTGGTATAAAGGTCTGATATTACATCGAGATTCGAGGCCAAGCGGCACACACAACGCTGCTGGACAGTATGTACATTATTTAATGAACATGGCTGGGACCTCAATCACACGAAACTACGCGGCAGCGGAAGAACGACGTAGCAGAACTCCATGGAACAGGGACACCGACGTGGACACGGCCTAGACACGAGATGCGCTCCGATGTGAATCAACTTGCCTAAAACCTGGCATGACACGCCAGGTCAGTACATTGAATGTACTTGCAAGCTCACAACAAACATAAGCATGATGACAGACAATATCATCATAATTAATCAAGTTAAATTAATGCAAGAAATTACTAAAAATGCAAAGCTATGCAAAGCAACCAAACAGCGCACCGAGTCACACGGACTCGTTTACCAGGCGGTTACCTCGTAACCAAACGGTGACCACACCAGGGTCACACCTGAAACCAATCACTCATGAACACCTCGAGTGATCAAGGTTCACCATGAAAAAATGCATTACAACAATTGCTAGTTTGCAATATTAATTATAAAAGTTGATCCATGGTGTGACTTACTCCCGAGTCTTGCCCATAACCGAGGGTGTCGGTGTCAAAACCGGCGGATCTCGGGTAGGGGGTCCCGAACTATGCGTCTAAGGCGGATGGTAACAGGAGGCGGGGGACACGATGTTTACCTAGGTTCGGGCCCTCTCGATGGAGGTAATACCCTACTTCCTGCTTGATTGATCTTGATGATATGAGTATTACAAGAGTTGATCTACCACGAGATCATAGAGGCTAAACCCTAGAAGCTAGCCTATGGTACGATTGTTGTTGTCCTACGGACTAAACCCTCCGGTTTATATAGACACCAGAGGGGGCCAGGGTTACACACAGTTGGTTACAAGGGTGGAGATCTACATATCGTATTGCCAAGCTTGCCTTCCACGCCAAGGAGAGTCCCATCCGGACACGGGACGAAGTCTTCAATCTTGTATCTTCATAGTCCAACAGTCCGCTAAAGTATATAGTCCGCTGTCCGAGGACCCCTAATCTAGGACTCCTCAAGAGCCCACGAACCAGGCTTCAATGACGATGAGTCCGCGCAGATTGTCTTCGGCATTGCAAGGCGGGTTCTTCTCCAAATTCCGAGTACCTGTTGAGTAGTGTCCGGCATCCCATAAATGTTACACTCCTTGGCTTCCGTGCCTAGTAATGGCTATCTTCCATGTGTCGAGCGAATGCGAGAAGCCAGGGCATTCTTACATTTGCCACCCTTGCCATGTGAGTAAGCCGTCTATTAAAGAGACGGGGATTCTTAGATCCAGATCACACCATCCTCCCACAGCGAGTATCCATCAGAGCGCGCCTAGCAAAATCCATTGCAACATGGCAGGCCATCGCAGCTCCTCCTCTCGCTCCCGTAGCCCCAAGCCCGGCGATTGGAAGAGGTGTTCTGTCCCTCACAGCCAATTAGTAGAGTTACAGACCCAGGGATTTCTCCCTCCAGCGTATATGGTTCCCGTTCGAGCCGGGCTCGCCACCTATAATGGTGGGGAGCAAGCGGAGAGCTCCCCCAATCCATCCAAGGGGGAGCGGGTATGCCTTGTCCCTTATTTACTAAGGGGACTTGGATTCCCAATTCATTCGTTCCTCCGCGGGCTCCTGGAGTTCTACGGCCTCCAGTTGCATAACTTTACCCCCGCTTCCATCCTACACTTCGCTGGCTACGTCGCCCTTTGCGAGCTGTTTCTGTGCTGCGAAGCTCATTTTGAGCTATGGCGGAGGCTATTCTGCCTCGTGCCCCGTACACAGAAGGGCTTACTATATCAAGTGGGCGGAGCCGAAATATGGCGCATCGCCGGTACCGGATACCTGTCTGGTACACCGAAGACGGCGTCCGAACACTGTCCTTCGGAGTGGTTTTATATGGAGGACGTTCCCCTCCCAGATCCTATTCGGATGGGCCTTCCTGAGTTCGACAACGCCCCTTTGAAGAAACGCCGCAGCTGGCGCCCTCGGAGCCCCCAGGAGGAAGATAACGGGGAAGTCCTTTACCTCATGGGCCGGATAGATATGCTGGCCAAATCAGGATTGACAATAACCAAGGTTATGTCCATATGTATAATGCAGGGGGTGCAGCCACTTCAATATCGGGGACAATCCATGTGGCACTTCAATGGGGAAGACGACGCCACCCGCTGTAGTCATAAAGGTCCAGACTCCGTCCCTTCCCTAGCGAAGATACTGTCCGATTTGTATAAAGGAGAAGAACAGGAGTTCGCTCGTATCAAGCCGCAGGACGGATTCTCCATGTACAACCCCCCAAGCTGGGTGAGCTGCTACTTCCTACTCCAATCCTTTCCGCATTCTTTGTCATAAGTATTTACCTTGTTATTTCATAACAGGAACTGCGAAAAGCCATGAGGGAGGTCCACAGCCCGTCTCCACAACCAGAGGACCCTAACCGGGCCCTCGACCCCAGACTCGAAGAAGATCCGGACACATTTATGGAGCTCATCGATAGAACTTCTATCAGTTGAGTTGTGACGGTACCTTGGTGGCTATCATAGCTGATTATCCTAGACTGCTCCCTGCATCGCATGTAAATAAAACCAAAGCCCTAATTTCCAAGAAGGATCCTTTTTCTGCACTTCACCTACCGCACGCATATGGTGTTTTACAGGGAAGGCCCTCGGGACTCCATGCCAAACCCGCAGTGACCCGCCAACAAGGGGCACCGAAGTCGGGTAGGCTTAAAAGGAAGGCGGTCAGGACTGAGACGCCGTCGCAGAGGTACGAAAGAAAACCCCGCTCCGTGGTGATCGTCTTCTCAAATATAATAACTCCCATGTTTCCTAGTAGGAAAAACGCTCGCCGGACTATATTCGGAGAGGCTGCCGGTCACGCCTCCACCAGTCGAGCTCCGGAGGCAGACGCTAACATGGGGCCAACGCCGGATGTTCCTCCTACAGAGGATGCGGATATGCTATCTGCTACAAATTCCGAAGTGGAGAGCGCCATGAATCACAGGCGCCGCCGTGTCGTACTCCGTGATGCTTGTTTCTCCCAAGAGGCGTTCGATGCCTTCAACTCAGGAGACGCGTACACCCGAGCTGCTCAAAATGGTCTTGCCAGAGCCACGGACCAGTATGTAAAGGATATATGTGTAAGAAAATCTAATAATTATGTATATCAGTAGCCCCTGAGACTTGAAACAGTTGGCACAACTGATTTAAGGATCATTGTTTGCATAGGTTCTGACGGAGAAGAATACCCAGTTGTCTCAAGAGCTGGAGGAGTGCAAAGCCCAGCTTCAGACCACCATTGCCGCAATGAAAGAGTCCGAGAAGGCCCCATCAGGTAACACTTTCTTCCATTGCAAAGAATGTCATGTACCAAATAGTATGCGGCATGCGTGCAAATCTAACAATAGATGCTGCAGATGACTCCGGAGTGAATCCGGAGGCCGTGCCCGGGGATGCGCAACGTGCTAATCGACAGCTAAATGCTGGCGAGCGCGTGCTTACGCAGGTTAGGCAGGAGAAAAATGATCTCCAAGACGCCAATATCCAGCTGGGCGTGGAACTGAAAGATGTTCGAGCCCAGCTTGCGGACTCCGTAAAGGATAAGCGGCTTCGACGCGGCATTTTCAGTAAGTGCTTGAACGAACTTTTAAAGAGTTCGGCGAAGAAGCCGGCTAATAAAGTTATGTTTGCAGGTATGCTGACGGGCCGTCCCGCGGAGGAGATGCCCGGGTCTGCGGGTGATCTTCTGCCAGAGCTCTCACAACTGCACGAACAAGTTTGGCAGGTGATGCAGGGTATTGCCCAAGCCTTGTGGCCATCCGCCTCCCCGCCAAGAGGCATGGGGGAGCTTATAGAGAAGCTCAAGGGAGCACGGCGGCGCTTCTAATTATGGAAGATATCAGCCTGCCGAGAAGGTGCAAGGGAAGCCTGGGCCATGGTGAAGACGCGATATACCAAGGCTGACCCAAACCACATGGCCGAGGTCAGACCTGTGGGGCCCGATGGGAAAGATTTCCCCGTCAGTTTGGTGTATGACCAAGTAGAATTAGCCGCAAAGTATTCCCAACAGGATTGTAGACTAGACAGCCTGTTGGATGGTATAGAAGAAGAATTTAGTCAGTCTAAGTGACATTGTACTTCAAGTGACACGTATTGTCCCTAGCCGGATTGTAAATCATTTTTCATGGCGGACCTTTTCGCTTCAACCTCCGGACCCGACAGTCCGGAGTGTGTTCGAATACCCGCTCAGTTATGTAAGAACCGGGGTATGCGTGGAAACCATGCATAGGTGTCATAAGTGCTTGAACAGACAAGTACCCAACTAGCTATGTTATATTACATGGATAGTAAGAAATATCTTCCAGGGAGAATAGTTCCGTTAAGGGTTCCTTTCCCTGGGTACGCATGCCCTAATGTGCATGTCCGAACTGTGAAAAGAGACGCAAGTTATAAACATCTGGGGGCAATGTATTAAAATAAATAAAATTCATCTTTTGTTCACCGACCGAATATTCCCTTAAGAACGCTAGCTTTCGGCTTCACCCAGTCTGAGGTACACATCCGGCTGACCCGGCAGTAACAATCGCAGAGGTGCTCCCCTTATGCCCTAGCCGAATTAACGGGAACGTAGGGCATAAACACAAGAGCCAGGCAACCCAGCTTGGCCAAAACTTAAGTCATATCGATGCATATAATGGCGAAAAAAGGTACATGTGGAAGAATAACACATGTGTGGGGCATAGAGCCCGGAAAATAGTTAAATTAAGCTTCTCTATAAGAAGCCCCCGGGTATAATGAGCGCGGTTAGCGCGACAAGGTTGTGTAGTCAAGACACAATTTAGCCTTTTAAGGCCTTGAAGAAAAAGGGAAGAAAGAAATAAAAGACAGATGATGGGTATATAAAAAATGGATGGAGGTAAGGAGACGAACATAGAGTCCGGCACTAGGCGTAGAACCTTCGGAGTCTGGCTGCGTTCCATGGGTTTGGCTCGAGTCGATTGTCCGATGCATCCCGCAAACGGTACGCTCCACTGGTCAGAACTTGGTCAATAATGAAGGGACCTTCCCATTTGGGCTTGAGCTTGTTCTTTTTCTTCTCCGGTAGGCGCAGAATGAGTTCGCCAACGTTATAGGTTTTGGCCTGTACTTCTCTTCTTTGATACCTTCGAGCCTGTTGCTGATAGAATGCAGAACGGGATTTTGCCACGTCACGCTCCTCCTCCAGGCGTCCAAACTGTCCTGCCAATCAAGCTCGACCTCTTTTTCTTCATACATGCGCACTCGAGGTGAGTCATGAATTATGTCGCAGGGCAGTACCGCCTCTGCGCCGTACACCATAAAAAACAGTGTGTATCCGGTAGTGCGATTCGGAGTGGTCTGCGGCCCCCATAGTATGGAGTCGAGCTCCTCCACCCAGTGCGTGTTTGATTCCTTTAATGACCGCACTAATCTGGGTTTAATGTCGCTCATGATAAGACCATTTGCTCACTCGACTTGACCGTTAGTTTGCGGGTGATAGACAGAAGCGTAATCGAGCTTGATGCCCATTTTGCTGCACCAAAGTTTTACCTCGTCGGCTGTAAAGTTCGACCGTTATCGGTGATGATGCTGTGGGGGACGCCATAACGGTGTACAATCCCAGATATGAAGTCTATCACTGGTTTGGCTTCTATCAATTTGGTGAATTTGTCCACCATGACCAATAGGTATTTTTTCTTATGGGTTCCCCTTTTGAGGGGTCCGACCATATCAAGCCCCCAGACCGCAAAGGGCCAAGTGATGGGGATTGTTTGGAGAGCGGTAGGCGGCATATGGCTTTGGTTTGCAAAAAGCTGGCAACCGACGCAACGTTGAACAAGGTCCTGTGCGTCTGCTGGGGCCGTCGGCCAATAGAAACATGTACGGAAGGCCTTGCTTACAAGGGCCCGGCCTGCGGCGTGGTGGCCGCCGAGTCCAGCATGGATTTCTGCCAAAAGTTTCCGCCCTTCCTCTTCGGAGATGCATCTTTGAAGGACTCCGGTAGTGTTTTTCTTATAAAGCTCTCCCTCGTGGACCTTGTAGGCTTTAGACCGCCGCACTATGCAGCGTGCCTCATTTTGGTCCTCGGGTAGTTCCTGCCTAGTTAGGTAGGTCAGGAATGGTTCTGTCCACGGGGCGATGACAGCCATTATCACGTGGGCTGAAGGTGTTATTTCGGTGGCAGAGCCTCCGATTGTGTCAGAGTGTTCGATATCTGGTGTTGTGGCCGGGTCCGGACTATTGTTACCGGTGTCCCCTTCCCATACAACGGATGGCTTAAACAACCTTTCTAAGAAGATGTTAGGTGGGACAGGGTCGCGCTTAGCGCCGATACGGGCGAGGATATCCGCCACCTGATTGTTTTCCCGAGCCACGTGGTGGAGTTCAAGCCCCTCGAACCGAGATGACATTTTGAGGACGGCGTTGCGATAAGCCGCCATTTTCGGATCCTTGGCATCGAAGTCTCCATTTATTTGAGATATTGCGAGGTTTGAGTCCCCACGCACCTCCAGGCGTTGAATGCCCATGGAGACTGCCATCCGGAGACCATGTAACAGGGCCTCGTATTTGCTGCGTTGTTGGAGTGTGTGTATAGTATTTGGAGTATGTATTGGACTGTATCTCCGGTGGGGGACGTCAGGACGACGCCAGCCCGCAGACCAGCCAGCATTTTAGAGCCGTCGAAGTGCATAATCCAATTGGAGTATGCGCCGTACTCTTTAGGGAGTTCGGCTTCTGTCCATTCGGCAACGAAATCAGCTAGTACTTGAGACTTAATGGCTCGTCGTGGTTTGTATATTATGTCAAACAGGAGGAGCTCAATAGCCCATTTAGCAATCCGGCCCATGGCCTCGCGGTTGTTTATTATGTCGTTGAGTGGCACTTCAGAGGCCACCGTAATTGAACACTCTTGAAAGTAGTGTCGTAGTTTCCGGGATGCCATGAAGACCGCATATGCTATCTTTTGATAATGTGGGTACCGTGATTTGCACGGAGTGAGGACGATGGATACGTAGTATACCGGCTTTTGAAGCGGGAATTTATGTCTGTCCATCTCTCGTTCGATGATGAGCACTGCGCTTACAACTTAGTGTGTCGCCACTATATATAGCAGCATTGGTTCGCCGATGTTAGGTGCGGGCAGGATTGGGTTTGTGGCCAAAACGGCTTTTATTTCTTCTAATCCAGCCGTGGCCGTGTCCGTCCACTCGAAGTGTTTGGTGCGTCGCAGGAGGCGATAAAGAGGTAGTGCCTTTTCTCCTAATCGGGAGATGAAGCGTCTTAAAGCAGCCACGCGTCCAGTTAGTTTCTGGATTTGCTTGAGATCCGTTGGGATGGCCAACTACGATAGACCTTGGATTTTAGCCGGATTTGCTTCGATTCCTCTGTTGGAGATGATGAAGCCTAAGAGCTTTCCGGCAGGCACGCCGAAGACGCATTTTTCCGGGTTGAGCTTAGTGTCGTATGTTCAGAGATTATCGAACATGAGCCTCAAGTCGTCTATTAAGGATTCGATGTGCCTGGTTTTAATGACCACATCATCTACGTATGCCTCTACTGTTTTGCCAATCTGTGTTTCCAAGCATGTCTGAATCATGTGTTGATAGGTTGCACCAGCGTTTCTGAGCCCGAAAGGCATGGTGTTAAAACAGAAGGGGCCGTATGGAGTGATAAATGTCGTTGCGGCTTGATCGGACTCCGCCATCTTAATTTGGTGGTATCCGGAGTATGCGTCGAGGAAGCACAATGAGTCGTGTCCTGTTGTAGAGTCGATAATTTGATCGATGTGAGGGAGGGGGAAGGGATCCTTTGGGCAAGCCTTATTAAGGTCCTTGAGGTCGACACATAGGCGCCAGGATTTGTCCTTCTTTGGTGCCATCACCAGGTTTGCTAGCCAGTCCGAATGTTTTATTTCTCGAATGAATCCGGCCTCCAGTAATTTGGCTAGTTCCTCCCCCATGGCTTGTCGCTTAGGCTCAGAGAAGCGCCGAAGAGTTTAATTGACCGGCTTAAATCCCTTTAGGATGTTAAGGCTATGCTCGGCCAGCCTACGTGGGATTCCTGGCATGTCTGAAGGATGCCAGGCGAAGATGTCCCAATTTTCACGCAAGAACTCCCGCAGTGCGGCGTCTACTGTGGGGCTCAACTATGCCCCGATGGATGCTGTTTTTGTAGGGTCCGTTGGATGGACTTGGAATTTGACTATTTCATCCGCTGGTTTAAAAGAGGTGGACTTGGATCTTTTATCGAGTATCACGCCGTCCCTGTCCACTGTGGAGCGCGGCGCAGTTAATTCCTCGGCCGCGAGGGCTTCGGATAATGCCTCAAGGGCCAGTGTGGCTGTTTTATTTTCGGCACGGAGTGCTATGTCCGGATCACTAGCTAGAGTGATGATTCCATTGGGTCCGGGCATTTTGAGCTTCATGTACCCGTAATGGGGTATAGCTTGGAAGATCGTGAATGCCTCCCGCCCTAGAAGGGCGTGGTATCCGCTATTGAACGGGGCCACTTGGAATGTGATTTCTTCGGACCTATAATTCTCCGGCATGCCGAATACCACATCTAGTGTGATTTTGCCAGCACATCGTGCCTCCCGACTAGGGATGATTCCTCTGGAGGTCGTGCTGCTTTGCTCAATGCGGCTTCTGTCTATTTCCATTTTTTGAAGTGTCTCCTCATAGATGAGGTTTAGTCCGCTGCCGCCGTCCATTAGCACTTTAGTAAGCCGGAAGCTGTCCACAGTTGGACTAAGGACCAAGGAGGCTGGTGTTCGGGCTGTTTGGAATTTCGGTTCGTCGCTGGCATTGAATGTGATAGCCATGTCGCTCCACGGATTTATTGTTGTTACGTGGCAGACTTCAGCAAGGCTGCGGAGTGCTCGCTTACGCCTATTATTTGAGGCGAAGGTCTCAAAGACTGTCAACATTGTATTGTTGTTCTCCATGGGATGGTGCTCTGCGGTATTGTTAATGAGGAGATCCTCACCGCTCTTGGCCACCTGCCGGAGTACCCAACATGCTCTAAGGGTGTGTGTTTGTATGGTGTCCGCCGTACTGTGAATTTTGCATGGCCCACCAAGCCATCCCTCCAATACGATTCCACGCCCTGTAGTGGGCTTTCGCTTCTTTGTAATTGGGTCGGGTGACATACGAGAGTGCACCCTTTTAGTTCATACTGGGAGTTCTGTCAGAGCCGGAGGATCCCAAAATTTTGTTTGGGTTTTCCAGGCACTTTCCATC
Source organism: Aegilops longissima (assembly GCA_021605205.1). Classification (NCBI taxonomy): domain Eukaryota; kingdom Viridiplantae; phylum Streptophyta; class Magnoliopsida; order Poales; family Poaceae; genus Aegilops; species Aegilops longissima. The sequence goes on along the minus strand of CM038682.1, from coordinate 126,824,273 downwards.
ACACAGTACTTCTGTACTATGGCCGCCAAGTCAGCGAAGTGTGCTATGTCACGGCGACTTTTGGCGTTGAGGATTCCCTTGTCCGTGCAATTTTTGCAAAAGAATGAAATTGCGTCCTCCTCGCGACAGTCCTTGACCTTGTTCATTACAAGGAGGAATCTGGACCAATAGTGGTGTACTGTCTCCTGGGGCTCTTGTCTAATGTGGGAAAGATTGCTTATATCTGGGTGGGTGGGTGGATTTAAGTACGAACCCTTACCCGATCTGAGACCCAGGGGCGGAGGATTTTCCGCTCTTGGAAGTTCGGGCTCCGGGATGTTGCCCAATAGGTCTGGCCCGCTGCCTGATTCTAGGTTCAGGGTTTGGGCGATGTCCTCCCATAGACGGGTATCTGGCTCGGAGAGCTCAGGAATCCGGACATAGTTTGTCCTCAAAATAGAGGAAGAATCGTCGTGTTGCTCCTCCACCATCGCTATCTGATGGGTGACCGACGGAGAGTTAATCTCCCTTTGGTCGGGTTTAAGCCCAATCCGATCATAGTCCATAGCGAATCCCAAAGCGGCGATGCGATCCAAGAGCTCGTTCAAAGAGGAGAGCTCCATTGGATTCATCTCCCCGGTGAATTCCGAGCCGTTGTGGAGGCTGTTTTCGATGACCCGAGAAGTCATCGTTGGCGCAGTGGCGGAACGGGCGGTCATGACGAAGCCGCCTAGTCGGAGAGTTTGGCCTACAGCCAGGGCTCCCCCAGAGGTGATGTTGTCCTTGACAAAGAGATGAGCCATCCCTCCTTATGATGACGGCACAGTGGAACTCTCAATGAAAGCACCAATGTCGGTGTCAAAACCGGCGGATCTCGGGTAGGGGGTCCCGAACTGTGCGTCTAAGGCGGATGGTAACAGGAGGCGGGGGACACGATGTTTACCTAGGTTCAGGCCCTCTCGATGGAGGTAATACCCTACTTCCTGCTTGATTGATCTTGATGATATGAGTATTACAAGAGTTGATCTACCACGAGATCGTAGAGGCTAAACCCTAGAAGCTAGCCTATGGTATGATTGTTGTTGTCCTACGGACTAAACCCTCTGGTTTATATAGACACCGGAGGGGGCCAGGGTTACACGGAGTCGGTTACAAGGGAGGAGATCTACATATCGTATTGCCAAGCTTGCCTTCCACGCCAAGGAGAGTCCCATCCGGACACGGGACGAAGTCTTCAATATTTTATCTGCATAGTCCAACAGTCCGGCTAAAGTATATAGTCCGGCTGTCCGAGGACCCCCTAATCCAGGATCCCCTAATCTAGTGATCAAGGTTCACCACGAAACAATGCACTACAACAATTACTAGTTTGCAATATTAATTATAAAAGTTGATCCATGGTGTGACTTACTCCCGAGTCTTGCCCATAACCGAGGGAGCGGCTATCGATAGATTAAATACACTCTGTAGAGGTAGCGCACTTTACCCACACTACGGAATACCTGGCCTCGTACTCCCATTCGGGTGGACCAAAGTATTCCGACGAAACCCTCCCTTTGCCATGCACTCTCCCCGGCCACTCCGACCATCTACCTCTCAGGGCTAGGTCTTGGGTGGCCCCGTGTCTACCAAAGACACCAACGGCCACCGTCGTGGCAAAATGGTCCCAAATGGGGACAAGTTACCATAAAAACAAAACAAGCACACAAGGTTATGTCTGCCTACCGGGCCAGGGTATGCACGCCCATAACCTTCCCTCGCGGGAGGCACCGGGGGGAGCCACGACAAAGGACCGAATCAAGACCTTCCCATTAGGTAAATGTGGTCGCACTGAATTAAAAACCCGATTCAGTGGCACCATGATGTGATCAACATCATATTCAGGTTGAACATAATCAAGTAATAACTTTCAAAAAAACTTTTTATTACTAACATGGCATCATACCGGAAATCATGCAACTACTTGTCACACAGAGCAAGCAACTCTTAAGCATGGATCAAAACAAGCAACATGACTATCTTGGAATACTAAGATTAGAAACTTCTCTGGTTATAGCTCATTTTTATCTACAAACAACATTTTCATTAGTTCATTATTTAGTTGAAAACTATTACTAGCAAAAATAGCTACCATAACTTTCCATAACAAAATATCTAGTGCAAAATCTTACTCTACTTAGCCAAACAATTCTATGAACTCAACCAGAAGCTAAAACAAGCATATCAAGCATCATAAAACAACTAACAATTAACCATATTAATTTATCAAATTTTAAATGCAAATAAAGACTCATATTCAAGTAGAAAATCATAGATATTGAAATAACACCATCCAAATGATGTTGTGGCTTGCCTTAGTGCAGAGGAGGGTCACACTCCTCCTGGTTAGCTTCAAGGCAAGATCCTCCTTCTGAAAATATTTTAAAACCACAAAAATAAATGTCAAAACAAATTCTGAAAATCACCAGAAATTCTAGACAGAAAGGAAAAATCCACCTTTTGGTGTGCTGCTGGAGCTTTCTGTAACAAAGACAATGCAAAAAGAATCAATTCATTTGAACTTATGGTTTAGAAATGGTGGCTGGTCAAAGTTTAGTCAAATTTCTGAATTAAATTTGAGTAAATAGAAAATCCTGGGGGGGGTGACGTCGAAGGCGTAAAGTGGAAGTGCGCATCCACTCATACCGCTTCGGGTGCGAGTGGTGAGGCTGACACTGGGGCCCACCAGTCAGGAGAGAGGGAATGGGATCGAGATCAGAGGGGAGTCGGTGCTTCGCCGGAGCTCATGCCGGGGACGAGGGGGTTTGGGGCCAGGCTAGAGGGATAGATCGGAAGCGGGGATCGCGGCGCACCTGCCCGTACCCGTGGCTTGGCGAAAGGTGGACGAAGCTGGTCGCAGTCGAGCTCACAAGCTTCGGTGGCTGACGGGGTTCACCGGAGAGGTGGAAGACGGTGGCTAGAGGCAGCTCCGAGGGCTTGGCGGGGTCCAGGCAGCTCCAGCAGACCACCAAGGCCCTGCCCAAGCAGCTGCTTGAGCTCGAGAGACCCTGGAGAGCGGCAGCTGGCCTGTGGGGATCGCCGGAGTCCTCGGGTCGGGGCGACGGCCAGAGGCCTGCCCGACCGGGCTTCTGCTCGTCTACGTGTTCGTGGAGGTGATGTGGAGTGGTGCATGGCTAGCGAGGGAGGCGGGATGGCTTTATATAGCCAGAGCAAAGGGGGGGACGTGTCGCCGCCGGAGCGCTCTGGACATGCGGCGAACATCGACGAGAGGCTTCAACGCGAGGGGACAGGGTGCAGCGTCAATGCCGGCGCTTGTCCACGCTCGCGGACAAGCACAGGAGGCGGTTTGAGATGGGGAAAAGCACACGCGCGCACTGTGCCGTTTGTGCCGCGACTTGACCGGGCTTGATGCGGCGGCTCTGGCGTCGGGGAGCGCCAGGGAGGGGTCATGGGTGATGGGTCGAGGGTTGTGTCATGGTGCGGCAGTCGGAGGGGAGCGCTTGCATGCACACGCGCGAAACAGAATGCAAAGCGCCAGCTAGAGCGCGTCGAGATGCTGCCAGGCGCCGTGTCCTCGCGCGGTCGCCAAGCTGGCATGGCCAAAACGATGGTCAGGAGCGTCCAAACCTTTTCTACGAGCTCGACCGTGTAGTGCTACATCTAGGAGAGGTGATGGATCATACACAGGCCGACCAGACGCGACTCTACCAAGCTGGCAAGTTTCTGGTCAGAAACTTGGTCGCCAAGTTTGTCCACCTTCTAGAAGGCCATTAGGGCTAATCTCCTGGGGTTTAGTGTTTCTTAGGAAGGTCTTTAAGCTCAAGAAATCTCAAGGCCAAAAGCTCAAGGAAAAATGCACTTGTTGTACAAAGTGCATTTCTGGTCCAGAAGTGAAAAGATTTTCTACAGAAAAAATATTACAAAAAGTGATGCAATATTTTTGCATGGGAAGATGTGCCATGGTCCTAAGAATATTTAGGAATTATCTCAGATTTTTCTGAGCAAGAAAAATTGAGGTTGCTTTGGAGCACAAAGTTCTGAAATGAGCTTAAGAGAGAAAAATGAATATTTTCATTTTATTATTTTGGGAATTTGTGGGAGGAATAAGGTAGATAGGTCACTTGGGTGAAAGACAAGGATATGCCCAAGTGATAAGTCCATTTGAATTGATCCAAAAATCCAAATCAAATCAGGGCAAAAACCACGATGAAAACCAAGTCCGGAAAGAGAGAGAAGGCAAAATCCAGACTGTCACAGATCCTCATCTGATCTTGTGTGTTTATGATCTTGACGAAGATCTGTATGCCACCACAAAGGTGCCTCTCGAGCCTTGGTTCCAATGTGGATAGTTGGGTGGTGGTGTTGGAACCCGCGGGCTCAAGGGTGGCCTGCTCTGCTGGCATTGGGCAAGTTGCCCCGGCAAGGCTCTTGCCGGGGCCGCGGAGGCTGCCCCGGCAAGGGTCTTGCCGGGGGAGTCCACCTCGCCCTCTTGCTCTTTTGTGTTCTCTGGTCTTGGCGTTGCCTCTGGTCGCCTTGTGCCTTCAGCTTCCCTCCTCTGCCATGCTTAGTGTGGCCGTGGGCGCGGCTCCAACTACCCGTGCACAAGTAAAGGGGTAAAAAGAAGTGCCCCTACTTTTGTACCCCAACAGAGCTTATGAAAAGCAACACATGAAAATTAGTCCTAAAGTGATAGATATCCAAGAAGGATAAAGAAATAAAAATGTCATGAAGATCATTGTACAAAACAAACTTGATTCTAAGTAATAGTTTTTGAGATATGATGCTCTGATATGTGAGTTATGTTGATGAGTAATTGTGCTCTAGTAGGAATATTGGTGTTAAGGTTTGTGATTCTCTATGCATGCACGAAAGTCAATAATCATGCAATGAAAATTATATCCTACTTGTGGTGCATTATTCGGTGTTAATTATGCTTAATGCTTGCTTACGAGATTATTGATTTCTTGGTTGGTCGCTTCCCAATCTTTTGTTAGCCATCATTTTCCACTAAGTATGACCTCTACTTGTGCATCCAAAATACTTTAAACCAGTTTTGCCACATGAGTCCACTATATCTACCTATATGCGGTATTCTTTTGCCGTTCTAAGCAAATTTGCATGTGCCATCTCTAATTTTCAAAATAAACTTCTTTTTGTGTGTTTGTCTCGCTCGTGGAACGGTAACGGATGGCTAATATTTTGCATGCTGGATGTGCTATTCTCAAGATGAGTGTTTATTCACTTGTCATTGCATGAGAGTAAGGCAAAGGTCTTAGGGATGCCCAGTCCCGAAATGCAAAAAAAATTACTTTATGTTGTCAAATAATAAATTCCTTGGAAAGTGTTGGTATGGAGGGCACATGTTGGGGATATTACTACTGGGCGTAAAACGGCCTATCTGGGCCGGGTTAACTTCATCAGTAGTTCAACGGTGTAAAAGCCCAAGCATGAAAGTAAGGGCCCAAGGCCCGTAGTCGGTTTAGAACCTGTAGCCGTAAACCGGCCTGGTATGTAAACTTGTATTGTAAGTTAGGAATAGAGAGAGACCAACCCGGATACGAGTATGAACCGGAGATTGGGACTCTGAACCGACGGGCGTCACCCGTGTATATAAGGGGACGACCCGGGGCGGTTCAAGGACAGACAACAACAACTTGAGGCCTAGGCGGCTTATTTGCTCCCTAGTCATCGAGACCACATCAATCCCATCACAACTAGGCGTGAGGCTTTTACCTTCATCGAAGGGGCCGAACTAGTATAAACTCTTGTGTCTTTGCGTTCGCTTTAACCCCTTCAAGTTAACCCGTAGCGATGGCTCCACGACTAAGTCCTTTCACGAGGACATCTGCCGTGACAAAACCACGACAGTTGGCGCCCACCGTGGGGCTATCGCACAATGGTTTGATGATCTTGGAGGGCAAGTTCGAAGGACTCGAAGGCTATGTTGTGGGCCGGATGACCAAAAGTCGTCGCAGCAAGCTCTACATCGACGACGCAGGATGGGGCCCCGAGGCCGGCTCAATCGAGTACGGATACCGGGTCCCCTTTGGTGGCATACACATTTTCATCGGCAAGATTGGTGAGCCAGGGCCTGAGCCGGACATCTGCACCGACCTCGTCGAGACGGCTCAGCGTACGAGATCTGCCCAGGTTAAACCGGCCGTGAAGCATGCCTTTGTGGGAGTCATCCACGGAGGAAGTTATGAGGACGGATCAGAGTCTGGTGGCGAGACCGCCGTTTACTCTGACGACGAGTCGTCAACCGGAGAAACTGAATCTCTATATCAGCTACAGGATGGCAGGATTGGGGGCTGTTCCGATGGTGACAGTATTCCGGACCCCTCCGATTTGCCCAACCGGGTTGGAATATTCATGGCCGGTACACAAGCAGCGCTTCACTCTTCGACTGCTGCGGCAATGATCGCCAGATTCAACAATGGCGGCGGCTGCGAGGCAGAGGCCTGTCGCCCGCCGCTCAAGTTTTATCGAGATCTGTTCAATCGTTGGCTGCGCTCATGGCGAGGCTAACCCGGTGGATCAGGGGCGCTCATAACGCGGAGATTGCGAAGGTGAAGGAACAAATCACTCAAAAGCGGATCTAGCGGCTGCGAGACGCCAGATGACGGCAGAGCGGGCGCTTTATATCGCGCAGCTTATAGGCTCATGTTGGATCAGAACGCGTCACATGAAGTCATGAAGAGGAAATACAGATCCCGTTTGCCTTCAGTTTTTGAAGGAAGAGACCTCTTCAACACCCCCGGAGCGGGAACCAGTAATCCGCCGGTGGTAAACCGGGCGGAAGCACTTGGGACGGGCGCGCCGGTCCAGCCCCGCTTAATAGATCTACCTCGCCATAACGCCAGTGTGCCTCAGGCTGTGCAAACACCTCCGGGTCACTACTCCAACCCGATGGATAACCTTGTTGCAGCTGCGGCAAGGCTGGAGGCTATTCCAATTGAAGGTGATTCACCACAGGCGGTAGAGACGCGCCGGGTCAAGGAGGTCCTTAGGACATATTTGGTCCAACAGGAAGCGTATTCGTACAGCCACGACCGGATCCACTCTACCCCCTGCCCAAGCCGGAGCTATAGCAGGCACGTGGATGAACCGGCCGTATCAAGTAATGCATGGCGTGGTGCGCCCCGTGGCAACAACCCGGCAGGTGGTGTCGATAACGCCCAGGAGGTGGTGGACCATGCCCGAGCGTGCAGGGAGGCCGAATTAGCAGCACAGCATCAGGCTTATCAGCTTACGCCGGTTCGTCCGACCATCTCGGTCGAGCCTGGGGTTACCTCTAGCTCTTTGGGGGTGCCTTGCCTCGTCCCCGCTTTACGCAATGTGCGCTTGCCCAAAGACTTCAGGGTCCGTGCAAGGTGCCAAGTTACACCGCCGATTTAGCTCGAACATGGATAGAAAGCTATGAGATGGCCATGGAGATGCTGGATGTGGATGAGGCCGCGTGTGCAAAGTACTTCACCATGATGCTTGAAGGAACGGCCCATACTTGGTTGAAGAGCCTGCCGCCTAATTCTATCAGTTCATGGGCCCAGTTGCGAACCCGTTTTATCCAGAATTTCAAAGATACCTGTAAGCAGCCTATGTCCATAGTGGACTTAGCGGCTTGTGTCCAGGGGGAAGGGGAGTCAACAACCCATTGGGTACGCCGCGTTTCGGAAATCTTGCACTCATCAGACCGGATCAACGCTGAATCTGTGATCTTAACCCTGGAGGGCAACTGCCGGTTTCAGCCTCTGAAGTTAAAGTTGGGGCGCATGAAGCGATTTTGTAATGACATGGGAACTCTCATGGGCGCTTTAGTGAAGTATGCTGATTCGATAGTACCAAGGATCCCGAGTCCGACGATGACAAGACAGGAAGGAAGGAAGAACAGAACTCAAGGGCCAGCAACATCACTCAGCAGGTAATGGCAAGCGTAAAGCGGATGGCAACATGGACTTTGTAGCTAATACCAATGCGTGGGACAAGGGTCAGCGGCGCAGAGGTAAGGCGGCGAATCGTGGTGGGGCTCCGAATCCTAACCCGGATCGCTTAAATTATTTATTGAATCAGCCCTGTCCAAAGCACGGGACGAAGGAGATGCCGGCCAACGACCTTTGGAAGGACTGCTACATTATGCAGGAGTTCAAGAGTTCTAATGCTTTCCGGTATGATCACGCCTCTGGCGGCGGTTCAGGATCCGGGCCGGGTTACGGTGGAGGAAATTCCGGTTCAGGATTTAATGGTAATCCGGGCGGACAGAACAACCAGAACAATCAGAATAGCCAAGGTGGTTACAACCAGCAGCAGCAACAGTCGGGTTATCAGAGCAACCCAAAGCAGTTGAATAGTGGGCAGTACCATGTCTTCACCACCAGCTTAGACAAGCGAGACCGGAAGCTTCAGAAGCGGGCAGTCAACGTTGTTGAACCGGCCGTGCCACATTACTTACGCTGGTCGGAGCAGCCCATTATATGGAGTAGAGAGGATCATCCTCCCCGGGTCGACAATCCGGGTCAGCTAGCCCTGGTGGTGGCACCTCAAGTGGGAGGTTATAAGTTCACCAAGGTACTCATGGATTGAGGGAGCAGCATTAACATCTTGTACTATGAGACCTTCCGTCGTATGGGGCTAACGGATAAACATCTCAAACCGTCCAATACAGTGTTCCATGGTGTGGTACCTGGCAAGTCAGCATATCCTGTTGGTAAAATAGCTCTGGAAGTAGCCTTTGGTGATGAACATGACTCGGATCGGAAACATTGGCGTTTGAGGTGGTAAAATCAAAGTCCATATCATGCCCTGTTCGGGCGACCGGCTTATGCCAAGTTCATGGCACGGCCTTGTTATATCTATTTGCAGCTCAAGATGCCGGGTCACAAGGGGACAATAACGGTTCATGGGAGCCGCAAGATCGCTTTGGAATGTGAGGAAGGTGATGCGGCTTACGCAGAGTCGGTTTGTGCCACCGAGGAGCTGAAGTATTATAAGGACAATGTTGATCCGGCGGACATGACTCCATTGAAGAAGCCAACTACAGAGCATGATCCGGCCCTGAAATTCAAATCGGCAGCTGAGACTAAGCTTGTTGACTTCGTGCCTGGCGATTCGTCCAAGCAGTTCAGCATCAGTGCCAACTTGGATCCGAAATAGGAAAGCGCGCTCATCGAGTTCATCCATGAGAATCGGGACATTTTTGCATGGAAGCCTTCTGACATGCCAGGTGTACCGAGGCAACTCGCTGAGCACACTCTTAATGTTGATCCCAAGTACAAACCGGTGAAGCAGTTTCTCCGCCGGTTTAACGAAGAAAGGCGCAAGGCCATTGGAGAGGAGGTGGCGGTGCTCTTAGCAGCTGGTTTTATCGTCAAGTCTTCCATCCGAGTGGCTTGCTAATCCGGTGCTGGTTCTTAGAAAACGACACTTGGCGCATGTGTGGATTACAGATCTTAACAAGGCTTGTCCAGCAGGTCCTTTTGCCCTCCCCCGCATTGACCAGATTATTGATGCTATGCGGGTTGTGGCGCTTGAGCTTTTGGATGCGTATTCGGGTATCATCGGATCAAGATGGCGTTAAGGACCAGGAGAAAACAGCGTTTATCACTCCCTTTGGAGCCTTCGCTATGTATCTATGCCTTTTGGGCTCAAGAGCGCCCAAGCAACTTATCAGCGCTGTATGAATTGCATGCATAAACAGATCGGCCGTAATGTGCACGCCTATGTTGATGATATTGTGGTCAAGTCAAGGGAGAAGGAGACACGATTGACGATTTGAAGGAAACCTTTGACAACCTGCGGGTTTACAAGATGATGCTCAACCCAGCCAAATGTGTCTTGGTGTTCCGGCAGTGTTATTGGGTTTTCGTGTCCAACAGGGGAATTGAAGCTAATCCGGAGAAGATTACGGCTATTACCTCCCTGGCCAAACCGAAGTGTATCAACGATGTCCAGCGTTTGGCAGGCGGATTGCCGCTGAGCCGGTTTATCACTACCTCGAGAGAAGGCCATCCTTTGTACCAGATCTTTGAAAAAGACGGATCGGTTTGTGCGAGTCCACCGCCGATGAAGCGTTGGAGGACTTAAAGCGGCAATTGGCCAACCGCTTTGTGCTCGCCGCTCCCATTGACAAGGAGCCGCTTCGCTATATGTTTACGCTAACGCCAGGCGGTCAGCGTGGCCATTGTGGTGGAGCGGAAGGAGGCGGGAAGGAGCATCCGTTCAACGTCCGTTTACTATATCAGCGAGGTACTTATCGAATCTAAGCAAAGGTATCCGCATTGGCGTTGCTGGTATATGGAGTTTTCATGGCAAGCGGAAGCTGAAGCAGTATTTTCAAGGGCACCCCATCACGGTGGTCGGTTTGCTCCCTTAGGCGATATCATCACGTAACCGGAAGCGATCGGCGGATTTCCAAGTGGGCTATAGAGCTTGGGCCGCACGGTCTGAAGTACGTGCCTCGGATGGCGGTGAAGTCTCAAGCACTTGTGGATTTCATTAATGATTGGACGGAGTTACAAGCACCTGAAGAAAAGTCGGATCACACATATTGGACCATCCATTTTGACGGATCCAGGCAATTGGAGGGCTCGGGGGCTGGAGTCGTATTAACTTCCCCACGAGGTGACAAGTTCTGTTACGTTCTCCGCTTAATGTTCCCTTGTACTAACAATGCAGCTGAGTATGAAGCCTCGCTCCATGGTCTCCGGATGGCTAAAGAGATGAATCTAAGCCGGGTTAAGTGCTTCGGTGACTCGGACCTAGTGGCTCAACAGGTGTCTCACACTTGGGATTCAAAGGACCCACTCATGGCTGCATATCGTCGTGAGGTGGATATCGTTGCAGGTCATTTCAAGGGCTATCAGGTGGACCACGTGGACCGTCGGAAGAATGAAGCGGCGGACGCTTTAAGCCGATTGGGCTCTCAACGTAAACCGGTCCCGCCCAATGTTTTTCTGGACGTGCTGCACAACCTGTCGGTCAAGTTCCCTGGTGAAGCGGATTTGGCTATTCCTGATCCGGAGGCTCAATTGGTGGCAGCTCTTCACGTCACTCTGGATTGGACGCTTCCTTATCTTGCGTACATGAACCGGGGCGAGTTACCAGAAGATGAGACGTTGGCCCGGCAGATAATCCGGCGATCCAAGTCTATGACCATTGTTAATGGCGAATTGCATCATTGCAGCGTGTCAGGGGCGTTTCAGCGCTGTGTCCCCTGAGGAAGGCTGTGAAATATTGCGTGAGATCCACGAAGGAGATTGTGGTCACCACGCCGGTTCAAAATCCTTGGTGGCTAAAGCGTTCCGCCACGGTTTCTATTGGTTGACTACTCATGCTGATGCGGAAGATCTGGTCAGACGATGTGATGGTTGCCAAAAGTTCTCCAGACGTGCTCATGTACCGGCCCAAGAATTGAGGATGATTCCAATTACTTGGCCGTTTGCAACCTGGGGGCTGGATATGGTTGGACCTTTCAAAAGGTCCAAGGACAAGAAGACCCACCTACTGGTGGCGGTCGACAAGTGTACAAAGTGGGTAGAGGCAAAACCTGTTAGCAAGTGTGACGCGGTCACGGCGGTTCAGTTCATCAAAAAAGTGATTTTCTGGTTTGGCTTTCCACACAGTATCATCACAGATAATGGTACCAATTTGTCCAAAGGTGCCATGAAAGAGTTCTCGCGACGTGAACACATCCGCAGCGTTTCTTGATAGCCACCCACAGTCCAATGGTCAAGCGGAAAGGGCTAATCAAGAGATCTTAAGAGGCATCAAGCCCGGCTTATGGTCCCTTTGCGAGAGGACACGGGTTGTTGGGTAGAAGAATTACCATACGTGTTATGGAGTATCAACACTTTCCCAACAGATCCACAGGATACACACCGTTTTTATGGTCTATGGAGCGGCGGTTCTCCCGGTAACATCCGTCATGACTCACCTCGTGTGGCAGCTTATGTTGAAGCGGACAACGAGACGGCACGGCAAGACGCTTTGGACCGGTTGGATGAGGAGCGTGATATAGCAGCTGCCCGCTCGGCGATTTACCAACAGGATCTTCGTCATTACCATAGTCGCCGGGTCAGAACCAGAACTTTTCAAGAAGGAGATTTGGTGCTTCGGCTCATCCAAGACCGGACTGATATGCACAAGTTATCCCCACCTTGGGAAGGACCTTTCGTGGTCAGCAAGAATCAGCCTGGCGGGTCGTACTATCTGATCGATATTCGAGAGCATAAAGACTCACGCACGTCAGAGGAGGAGACCAACAGGCCGTGGAACATAGCTCATCTTCGGCCTTATTATACCTGAGCCATCGGCTCTACTTATGTACATATTATGACAGTGTATATATTATGAATAAAGTAATAAACTGGAGCCTCAACTAAAGTGGGGTATCTGTTACATTACATCATGCGTGGTTACATGGGTTGTTACTGTCTTAAAGCGGCCTCGGTTTACCCCCTGAGTCTGCTTTTCAAAAGCTTTATGATATCACTTGGGGGCTTGGTCGTGTCCGAACCAATGCAACACCTTTTCATAGGAGAAAGCCACCAGATCACTTGGGGACATGGTCAAGTCTGAACCAGTCACGCCTCTTGATCGACCTAAGGCCATAGAGTCACTTGGGGGCTTGGTCGAACCCGAACCATTGCCACGCCACTTGATCGGCATAATGCCACGGTTTCGATTGGGGACCTGGCTGACTTGAACCATGGCTACACCTTATAGGGAGCTTGGTCGTGTCCGACCATCGTAACACCATCTGATCGGCTCAGTAAAGCCTCTTTTTGCAAACGGTTTATCATTTCCTTTGCTTCCATGTTTTTTTCATAACTGTTATTTGATTTTTGTTGCGTTTTTTAAACCGATAACATCTTTAAACCGGTTCAAACTGTCAATTGACAGAATTCGGTCCATTTTTAATCCGGAGATAATTTTTTCCGGTTTAAATTTTTCTGTTAACATCCCATTATGGAGTAACAGGGGGCTTGTCATGACCCGGCACGGTTTACATGGTAAACCGGCATTATAAACACAGGAGATGTTTTCTCCTTTGACGGTAATGGTTTATACAACCTCCGCTTTAAGATTGGCTAAGCCAACTTCATGCCCAGCGATGGCGGTATTTTGTATCATAAATTTTGATCATATACCTCAATATTTCATTGCATATATATATATATATATATATATATATATATATATATATATATATATATATATATATATATATATATATAAATAATGTCTAAGCATTTGCGGTACAAACCGCCGTGGCGGTTTAAGATTTTTGCTGCAGGTAGTAGTTTATCATTGGCAAATCAAACGGAGGCATAAATTGCAAAACGCATGCACGAAGGCATATTAAAAGGCAAAAGTGTTGGATATCCTATTACAAGGCACAGAGGCCCAAAATTTGGAATTGCTTCATAAACAGGCAGTTTCTGACGTATCAACCGGCTTGACGGTAAGCTTCATTGCCGGGTTGACGTGAAGTAGATGGGTCGTCTGGCGTCGGTTCAAGTTCTTCCTCCTCACCATCCAATGGCCGGAAGTCATTGGTGGTCCAATCAATCGGGTTAAAGCACGAAAGACAGCCTCTTCACTTATAAGCTCGGTCGGATCAGCGTCGAGGCGTAAGTGTGCTTACGGGTTGGTGGAACAAGGTTACGCACTTCGGAATAACAGCTTCAACCCGTTTGTTGTTTGCGTCATAGAAGGAGCGGTGAACCGTCGGTTGGCCTCTTCGCCGATTGACTTCGCCAGAGGATGCATCTCCCTTGTTACCCGTTTGAGAGCATCATTATCAAATACTTCGCCATTTTCACGAGCATTGGGAAGCCTTTGGCTATGTCGGCCGGATCAAGGTCAGCTATCCATGCTTTGGCGCGAGTTAGTGCCAATAAGGTGCCAGCCGACAGCGGATCGTTTCAATTCTTCTATCTGTCTTGGTATCATAGATAGTCGGTCCATGTGTCCTTGATCGATGTCGAGCTGTATTATCATAAGAAGTGGCGCAAATAACTCATTGGGTGCGGTATACAGCTGTTCAATTAGCGTATCTGTGACCTTGAGTTTCATCGGCATGTCGAGCCGGATGAGCAATGCGCCTACCTGTACCGTTTTAAGAAAGTTCAGGTTAAACCAGAGGAAATTTCATAGCGGAATATTCATCACAACCTTGGTGAAACGTTGCTTACCAAATATTGCAGAGGTCATGGCATTGATTTGGTGCTTTAATCCAGTGAGCTCTTCAGTCACCGGTTTAAGAGCTGATTCAGCATCTTCCGCCCATTTTAGCAAGCCCGCCTTTTCAATATCCCAGCCGGCCCGCTCAGATTTGAACCACTCCTTGAGCTGCTCCATGGTAGTCAAGGCAGTTTTCAGCTCATCCTTGGCCTTGAAGGTTTCTGCTTGTTGAGATTTCAGATTTTCTTGAAGATCATCGATTTGTGAGGCTTGTTGGCGTATCTCACTCTGCAACAAAAAGGGAGCATGTTAATATCTTCATTACAAGTCCCAAGTGCATAACCAGTCATACACTTGGCACTTGGGGGCTAATGCATATTTTGGCGCCCACCGTGGGGCTGACCCTTGTCCTGCGCGTTGGTATTAGCTACAAAGTCCATGTTGCCATCCGCTTTACGCTTGCCATTACCTGCTGAGTGATGTTGCTGGCCCTTCGAGTTGCTGTTCTTCCTTCCATTCCCTGTCTTGTCATCGTCAGACTCGGGATCCTTGGTACTATCAGAATCAGCATACTTCACTGAAGCGCCCATGAGAGTTCCCATGTCATTACAAAATCGCTTCATGCGCCCCAACTTTAACTTCAGAGGTTGAAATCGGCAGTTGCCCTCCAGGGTTAAGATCGCAGAGTCAGCGTTGATCCGGTCTGATGAGTGCAAGATTTCCGAAACGCGGCGTACCCAATGGGTTGTTGACTCCCCTTCCCCCTGGACACAAGCCGCTAAGTCCACTACGGACATAGGCTGCTTACAGGTATCTTTGAAATTCTGGATAAACCGGGTTCGCAACTGGGCCCATGAACTGATAGAATTGGGCGGCAGGCTCTTCAACCAAGTACGGGCCGTTCCTTCAAGCATCATGGTGAAGTACTTTGCACACGCGGCCTCATCCACATCCAGCATCTCCATGGCCATCTCATAGCTTTCTATCCATGCTTCTGGAGCTAAATCGGCAGTGTAACTTGGCACCTTGTGCGGACCCTTGAAGTCTTTGGGCAAGCGCACATTGCGTGGCGCGGGCGAGGCAAGGCACCCCAAAGAGCTAGAGGTAACCCCAGGCTCGACCGAGATGGTCAGACGAACGGCGTAAGCTAATAAGCTGATCTTGTGCTGCTAATTCGGCCTCCTGGCGCTCGGGCCGGTCCACCACCTCTGGCGTTATCGACACCACCTGCCGGGTTGTTGCCACGGGGCGCACCACGCCGTGCATTACTTGATACGGTCGGTTCATCCACGTGCCTGCTATAGCTCCGGCTTGGGCGGGGGGTAGAGTGGATCCGGTCGCGGCTGTACGAATACGCTTCCTATTGGACCAAAGCTGTCCTAAGGACCTCCTTGGCCCGGCGCGTCTCTACCGCCTGTGGTGAATCACCTTTAATTGGAATAGCCTCCAGCCGTGCCACAGCTGCAACAAGGTTATCCATCGGGTTGGAGTAGTGACCCGGAGGTGTTTGCACAGCCTGAGGCACACTGGCGTTATGGCGAGGTAGATCTATTAAGCGGGGCTGGACCGGCGCGCCCGTCCCAGGTGCTTCCGCCCCGTTTACCACCGGCGGATTACTGGTTCCCGCTCCGGGGGTGTTGAAGAGGTCTCTTCCTTCGAAAACTGAAGGCAAACGGGATCTGTATTTTCTCTTCGTGACTTCATGTGACGCGTTCTGATCCAACATGAGCCTATAAGCCTGCGCATCTAAAGCGGCCCGCTCTGCCGTCATCCTGGCGTCTGCAGCTGCTAGATCCGCTTTGCTTTGAGTGATTTGTTCCTTCACCTTCGCAATCTCCAGCGTTATGGCGTCCTGATCCGCGGGTTAGCCTCTCGCCATGGCGCAGCCAACGCATCGAACAGATCTAATAAAACTTGAGCGGCGGCGACAGGCCTCTGCCCGGCAGCCGTCGCCGCTGTTGAACCGGCGATCATTGCCGCAGCGATCGAAGAGTGAAGCGCTGCTTGTGTCTCGGCCATGAATATTCCAACCCGGTTGGGCAGATCGGAGGGTCCGAATCTGTCACCATCGGAACAGCCCCAATCCGGCCATCTTGTAGCTGATATAGAGATTCAGCTCCGGTTGGCGACTTCGTAGTCGAGTAGACGACGGTCTCGCCACGGACTACGATTCGTCCTCATAACTTCCTCCGTGGATGACTCCCACAAAGGCACGCTTCACGGCGGTTTAACCTAGGCAGATCTCGTCGCTGAGTCGTCTCGGCGAGGTCGGTGCGAATGTCCGGCTCGAGCCCTGCTCACCAATCTTGCCGATGAAAGCGTGTATGCCACCAAAGGGGACCCGGTATCCGTACTCGATTGAGCTGGCCTCGGGGCCCCATCCTGCGTCGTCGATGTAGAGCTTACCGCGACGACTTTTGGTCATCCGGCCCACAACATAGCCTTCGAGTCCTTCAAACTTGCCCTCCAAGATCATCAAACCATCGTGCAATAGCCCCACGGCTACATCAGTGAATTCTGAATTATTGAGTTTTATGTTAAGTCCCGGTTTAACTATACTAAGTTGAACCGGCCCTTGGGGGCTACATCAGTGGATTCTGAAAGTATTGAGTTCTATATCAAGTCCCGGTTTGAAAGAAGATTACAAACAGGCCCTTGGGGGCTACTATGCAATGAAGGTACAAGAGAAAGGCACAACTGTTTACCTCATAGCGCTCCTTCATAAGATTTACTAAACCGGCTTCAAAATCACGGCTTGTGTAGAGCCGGTTCAGGAAGCCAGAGTGAAGGTCTTGGGCAGAGAAATTGTTATAAGCTGACAGATTAGTTTTCTCCTTCCCTTTGCTTATGGCAGTAAATTCTTCCTTGGCACTGTGCTTTGATAGAGCAACCGGATTACCAGGGGCGGTATATGCGATGCCCGTAACTACGACATCATCATCTTTGGTCGGGCTGGCCGGATTAGCATTTTCAACTGGGCTTGGCGCTTTCATACCCGGGCTTGGCGGATCAGCAGTTGAGTCCCGTTGTTCTGCTGCAGGACTCGGAGGAGCAGGAGGATGTGAAGTCTCAACTTGGACATCGGGTTCAACCTCTGGCGGATTAGCATTGGCATCTTGATTTTCCCAGCAGAGTTGTCTTTAGCAACCGGATTTTCACCATAATGCTCCGAGTCTTCTCCGGATCAACATCCTGATGAGGGTCGAGGGTCTTGGCCTTTTACTAAGTCGAGCCTTGGTGCTACAACATCAAGGGTTAGAATATGATAAACCGACAAATAAAAGGAACAGATTAAGGAATAATATACTTACCCAGCAGCAACTTTGAGAGGAGGCAGCTGAGTGGTTGATGAACCGCCGGATGAGTTGGAAGAAGCCCAGTAATTGAATTGACGGATTGACGTGGCATCGGAAGAAACCTTTCAAAGGATAACGCTTTTCGGAGAACAAGTCACCTCCGGGCGGCGTTTCCGGGTTGGTGTGTCAGCTAAACCGGACGACGTAATTTGTTGACCGCTATGCCGGGTCGTACGGCGTTCTTCAGTTTGCTGTGTCTTCAAAGAAAGTTTTGGATTCAAATGAGCATAAGAGTGAGACTGTTTCACTTTCCGGACTGTCCGTGAATTCTTTTAACGGTACAAGATCGAATCGGAAGAAAGAAGGATTACCTCAACAGTTACTC
Source organism: Aegilops longissima (assembly GCA_021605205.1). Lineage (NCBI taxonomy): Eukaryota > Viridiplantae > Streptophyta > Magnoliopsida > Poales > Poaceae > Aegilops > Aegilops longissima. The sequence continues at coordinate 126,806,432 of CM038682.1, read as the reverse complement.
TCGCATGGTGGCCTCGGCGTCATCCTAGGAATTGTAATCACAATAAAATGAATGAAAAAGGAACCAAGTGAGTCAAGCTCTACCTCAGCATCTGATTCTTCATCTTCTGGCGGTTCAGAAGACTCGGCGGTTTTCTTCTTGCCAATCTTCTTGGTGGTCTTGGTCTTTGCACGAGGAACCCGGGCCGGTTTAGTTCGTTTCCAAAAGGAATTGTTGGCCTAAAAATTAATACAGAGGGATTAATACAATCAATATGGAATCAAAGTCAGTAGAGTAAGGAGAGGAATCTTACCTCGGGCGGTTTGTTGGAGAGGCAGAACGGAGCCAACCCGGTTTGGCTGCATGCGGAGATCGGTTCATCAAGCATTTTCTTCCTTTGTTTGGTAACTTCAAGCTCAGTTATTGATAGTTCGTGATGACGTTGAGGATCTTTGACGTTACCAGTATATTCGTGCATCAATCCGGGGCGGCGGCTTAATGGCAAGATGCCCCAAGAAACCCAGCAGCGGACAAGGTCAATACCAGTTAAACCGTTGGCCATCAGAGCCCGGAGCTTGGTAATTTGAGGTGCAAAGTTCTTTCGTCCTGCGGCGGTCAAGCGCGAAGGCAATGGGTGGCTGTTGCTAAGCCGGTGAGGATGATAACCAGGCAAGGGATTTTCTCCGTTAGGAGCAGTGTTCCGGCAGTAGAACCAGGTTTGATTCCAATCTTTAGGATGTCTATGATGTTTGGCCTGAGGGAAGTCCACTTCTTTCCTTTTCTGGATTGAAACACCGCCAAGTTCTGTGTTAGGGCCGTCCGAGAACTCTGTACGGCGGTTCAAATGAAAGAAATCTCGAAATAACTCCACGGTTGGTTCTTCTTGAAGATAGACTTTGCAGAATACTTGAAAGTTGCATATATTGGACATGGAGTTCGGACCAATATCTTGTGGATGGAGTTGGAAGCTTGCGAGGACATCCCGGAAAAATTTTGATCCGGGCGGGCTGAATCCCCGGTCTAGGTCTGGCATAAAAACAATCACCTCTCCTTCTTGAGGTTCAGGTGGACATTCTGATTCCGGAACTCGCCAGTGGATAACATTTTTTGGGGCTAAAACGCCAGTGGTGACATAGCCGTTGAGTTGTGTTTCCGTGATCCGGGACGGAACCCAATTGCAAGCAATAAATTGTTTCGCCATTCGGAAGGGGGAGCTGAAAGCAAATCAAACAGTGCGGTTTCTCGCTCACGGTTTGTAAGTGGAAAATTCAGTGTTAAACCGGTGAAACTACAATGCAAGGTACAGTTGTCGGTTTAAGATAGGGCTAATGGCATATGGCGGATTGGCTATCAAGGATTAAACCGCCCATAGGCAGAAAGGCCCAGATTCAAGATTTCTGCTAAGTGTTGACAGAAACAGGTTTCACACAATGTTCAAATCTATTTGGATCTACCGCACATCTATAAAGCAGTTTTTACTGCATTCTTTAAAAGGCGTTCAAGTAAAACATAGAAGGATGCATACTCTACCAGAAGAAAAGGAAGGGTTGCTAGTATTAAAAACAGATGCGGAATGACTACCGCAGGAGATATATACCGTTTTTGAATTAAAACTACCACGGCAGAAGGTAGGAAGAACAGGAAAAATGGAGGACTGTGCGGATGAGCATGCGAAAACTTAATGCAGATCTAAGGACAAAGAACAGAAGAAGTTTACCGTTGCAGATTACGGCGGAGGGGGGCGATGAGCCTCTGATCTAACTCAGGTTGATGCAGCGGCCTTGGTTGATGCAGTTCTCAAAGGTCGCAGACGGCGGCGGAGCTTCAGAGCTGAGGGCGTCGCGAGGAAGAAGAAGATGCAGAAGAGGAAGAGAAAAGGGGGCCCTCGGGCTTTATTTATAAGAGAAAGAGTAAAAGGCAGGCGCGAGAATCAAGGCGTCCGAAGCGGCGAGTGGGCGCGCCTGTCGCCTCGATTTTCGAGATAATCATTAATGAGAAGGGAATCTTTTTAATCCTTTTATGCAGAGATGATGTCATGATGGACCGTTGCGGTGCTCTGAAGATGACGTCACGGCGGTTTACAAAAATTCACAGGAGAAGTCAATACGGCGGTTTACAGCAACCAGAGAAGGTGACATCACGGCGGTTCAACAATTACAAGAAGATGTTGAAGTTGAAGGTTTTTTATCAAGGATTGACATGAACCTGTTCAAATCAATCTGGGGCCTAATGTTGGGGATATTACTACTGGGCGTAAACCGGCCTATCTGGGCCGGGTTAACTTCATCGATGTTCAACGTGTAAAAGCCCAAGCATGAAAGTAAGGGCCCAAGGCCTGTAGTCGGTTTAGAACCTGTAGCCGTAAACCGGCCTGGTATGTAAACTTGTATTGTAAGTTAGGAATAGAGAGAGACCAACCCGGATACGAGTATGAACCGGAGATTGGGACTCTCTGAACCGACGGGCGTCACCCGTGTATATAAGGGGCGACCCGGGCGGTTCAAGGACAGACAACAACAACTCGAGGCCTAGGCGAAGCTTATTTGCTCCCTAGTCATCGAGACCACATCAATCCCATCACAACTAGACGTAGGCTTTTACCTTCATCTAAGGGGCCGAACTAGTATAAACTCTTGTGTCTTTGTGTTCGCTTTAACCCCTTCAAGTTAACCCGTAGCGATGGCTCCACGACTAAGTCCTTTCACGAGGACATCTGCCGTGACAAAACCACGACAGCACCCGTGGATACGGCTAGCCATGGAAAGTGAAAGAATGGTGGAAAAGGAATAAACTTTATTTTCTATTTGGGAAGCGCCTATGACATATCTAGCATGGAAAGTGTTCGGAACTCTAAGTCATTTTCGTTGGTGGGATGGATGCACCTCCCAATATATTTGTATCTCTAGTTTTTCGCTTTGAGCTCTGGCACCTCTACAAATTCCTACTTCCCTCTGCAAAGGGCCTTTCTTTTACTTTATGCAATTTTTATTTTGAAATTTGAGTCTCCAAATTCTCTCGTAAAAAGCACCAACTAGGAGGCAATATGATCGTTCTCAAGTATTGGGTGTAGTTAATATTCGAGTGTATTTCATGAATGGATTAATGTTTGAGCATGATGGGCTAGGGATAACTTATTTTAGTGTTGATATTTTGAAATACATGGTTGCTTGTTGATATGCTTGAGTATCTAAATTATTATTGTAAGTGCATCTAGTGCCCCTTAGTGATTTTGGTGTATTGAAGACTTATAGGTTAAGGGACTAATGCGTTTGTGAGTGTACACAGTTCTATAAGTCTATTAGGAGTTTGATATTTACAGAGAAAGTCGACCCCTAAAATTGAATGTCTTCGACTGAAGACTTTGGATTTCTGAAGACTTTCTAAAGACCATCAAAGTGAAGAAATTGGTGTGATCATGAAGACTTGATATTCATATGAGGAACATGAAAAGCATGAAGACTTTTGTTTTCGTAGTTTCATTTTCTCTTCCTTAAGGCATAGGAAACACCGTACTGTTAAAGGGGGTCGAGGAAAACTAAGGAAAAGTTTCCATGTGATGCTCATCTCAAAATCCTACACCTACCAATCCCTTCGAGTGAAGCCATTGGAAATCTCATGCAGTTCAGTCAATTTCTTTAGTGACAGAGACGAAGTGCTTCTTGTCTCTGAGGAATTTGTTCTGACTGAGGAGTTAGGAATTCACTAGTGCGGATTGCCTACAAGTGAGGAACATGATAGCCCTGAGGAATTTGAACCTCAAATTTCTGACTGTTATTGTGCTACGTGCTAGCTATCCCAAAATATCTACCCACCTAACAGTCATATCATTGAAGGGCATTTATGCCTTATCATGTCGGGTTGCTCCCTAGGCTATAAATAGCCGCCCCCTACAACCACTAGCTGGTTGGCGCTCCGAGAGAAACTGACACTTTTCATTGAGAGCATCCCATCCTCCGAGGACTTTGAGCGAAAATCATCAAGAGAGGAAAACCCAAACCCAAACACCTACAAACCCAAAGTGATTGAGCATCGCTGAAGAGATTGATCCTTTGTGGATCCGACGCTTGTTACCTTTGAAGACTGTGCATCTTCCAGACGGTTAGGCGTCATGGTCTAGAGCATCCAAGATGAAATTGTGGATCGCCGAGTGACCGAGTTTGTGAAGGTTAGGAAGTCACCTGAAGACTTACCATGAGTGATTGGGAGAGGTCTGTCTGACCTTAGCTCAAGGAGAATATGGTGAGGACTGTGTGTCCTTAGGTTTAAATATCTAGCCGCTCCAACCAGACGTACAACTGTCATAGCAGTTGGAACTGGTCTACCAAATCAGTGTCTTCACCGAGCTAATTGGTTCTATTTCCTCAACCCTTCCATTTCCTCATTACTGTGTTGTGTGCTTGTTCATATCTGTTTGAAGACTTTGACTGAAGACTTTCTCAATTTCCTCCATTCAATTTCTTCAGTCTGTTTGTCTTCATCCCGTTTTATCCTGTGCTTACGCTTTCTATACTCTGTGTTTGTTTTCATTTCATCATGATGTCCGTGTTTATGTTCTGTCATGTATGCATCTGAGTACTTGTTCCGCTGCAAGTGGTTCTTCGCTCAGGAATTTCCTCACCCTGAAATTCCTTAGTGAAGAATTCACAAAAATTGCCTATTCACCCCCCCCCCCCCTCTAGTCGACTTAACGCACTTCCGATTATGTCAAAACTAGACTATTGCTTTGAAAAACTAAAAGTCCAAATGTCCATGCTATAAAGAAAAGAACATGTTATGACTTGATGAACAGCACTCCACATCAAAAATTCTGTTTTTATCACTTACTACTCGAGGACGAGTAGGAGTTAAGCTTGGGGATGTTGATACGTCTCCAACGTATCAATAATTTTTTATTGTTCCATGCTGTTTTATTATCAATCCTGGATGTTTTATAATCATTTTATAGTCATTTTATATCATTTTTTTGGTACTAACCTATTGACATAGTGCTAGGTGCCAATTGTTGTTTTTTCCATATATTTTACATCGCAGGAAATCAATATCAAACGGAGTCCAAATGCCACGAAACTGCACGATGATTTTTCATGGGCCATAAGAAAGGTAATGGGCCCTGGTTGCACTGGGGTGCCCGAGGGGCACAACCCACCGAGCGCGCCAGAGGCCCAGCGTGCCACAGTGGGTTGTGCCCACCTCGGGTGCCCCCGGACCGACTCTTTGCTTTATAAATACCACAATATTCTAGAAACCCTAGAAGAAGCGTTGAAATATTCATCCAGCCGTCGCAGAGTCCAGAACCACCAGATCCAATCTAGACACCATCCCGGAGGGGTTCGCCACTTCCGTTGGTGCCTCTCCGATGATGCGTGAGTAGTCCTTTGTAGACCTTCGGGGTCCATAGTTAGTAGCTAGATGGCTCTCTCTCTCTCTCTCTCTCTCTCTCTCTCTCTCTCTCTCTCTCTCTCTCTCTCTCTCTCTCTCTCTCTCTCTCTCTCTCTCTCTCTCTCTCTCTCGCTGGATTCTCAATACAATGGTCTCTTGGAGATCCATATGATTTAACTCTTTTGCGGTGTGTTTGTTGGGATCTAATGAAGTTTGGGTTTATGATCAGTCATATCTTTTTATATCCATGAAAGTTATTGGAGTTTCTTTGATCTCTTATAGCCTCGTATTTCTTCTCCGATATTTTGGTTTTGTTTGGCCAACTTCATCTATTTATATTGCAATGGGAAGAGGTGCCCGGTAGTGGGTTCGATCTTACGATGCTCGATCCCAGTGACAGAAGGGGAAACGACACGTACGTATCGTTGCTACTAAGGATAAAAAGACGAGATCTATATCTACTGCCATATAGATAAACGGATCTTGTCTACATCATGTCGTCCTTCTTATTGCATTATTTTGTTTTTCCATGAACTTAATACACTAGATGCATGCTGGATAGCGGTCGATGTGTGGAGTAATAGTAGTAGATGCCGGCAGGAGTCGGTCTACTAATCTTGGACGTGATGCCTATGTAATGATCATTTCCTGGATATCGTCATAATTATTTGAAGTTCTATCAATTGCCCAACAGTAATTTGTTTACCCACCGTTTGCTATTTTTTTCGAGAGAAGCCACTAGTGAAACCTACGACCCCCGGGTCTTCTTTCTCATATATTTGCCTTGCGGTCTACTTTTCCTTTGCATTTTTATTCAGATCTATTAAACCAAAAAATACAAAAATACCTTGCTGCACTTTTATTTATTTGTGATCTATTATTTCAATCTACTACAATTTACCTCACGTCCGCTTGCCAATTTTTGGCGTCATTACCCGAAAGGGATTGACAACCCCTTTAACATGTAGGGTTGCGAGGTGTTGTTATTTGTGTGCAGGTGTTGTTTACGTTGTGTTGCTTGGTTCTCCTACTGATTCGATACCTTGGTTTCATAACTAAGGGAAATACTATACCGTCGCTGTGCTACATCATCCCTCCCTCTCCAGGGAAATACCGACGTAGTTCTAGCTACCATCAGGATGGTTAACACGTAATTTTAATCATTATCGACTATGTCGGCCTCTTTAGTTCATTTCCTGATATCAACTAATTAATAAATCATTTATTCATTTTATTTGTCGGCGGGTGGGGCTTGGCAAAAGTTCATTAAAGATATTCCAGGCCCATGAAAACAACAGGTGAAATGGGTGCGACCCAAGGTAATTAAGTAGTACTAGCCTCTTTAATTCTAGTTTCAATATCATTATCATGCTTGATTAATTATTATCTGATTGAATTCTATTCTCGTAAAGATCATGAGGCAGTCCCCAAGACTGATTTGTGCGCATACTACGTTTGTGAGAACATTCGCATTATAACGTCCGAAAGGACCAACGATGCTAGACAAACTTGGGTACGTGTTTGCTAGTACATTATTCATAATTTCTATATCATTATCTAATATGTATATATATACACACACATGACAACTAATGCATTCATATTGATCTCCTTCTTTAAAGATGTCAGAGATGTGGGATCAGCTCCTACCAACGGATCACGTACGAGCAATCCAAGAGGAAATAGCGGGATTTTTGCTCGATCAGGTCATATATTTCAAAGGAGAATACCATTACAAGTTGTAATGTCTCCATGTAATGATTTTCAAACTAAAAGAGAAATTGTATATACCAAATTGTGTGTGTGTGGGGGCGTGCGAGAAATCTGATGATATATATATGATCGGTTCTATGATAAATTCTATTTATATATATGCATAACATGTACCATATGTAGTAACGTAAAATATGTTTGAAATAAAAAAGAATTAAATGGAAAACACAAGCCCCCCGGCGCGGGATCGTGCCACGTGGTGGGCCTTTGGTCCCGGTTCGTGACGAACCGACACTAAAGGGGGGGGGGGGCTTTAGTCCCCACCCTTTAGTGCCGGTTGCAGAACCGGCACTAAAGGTCCTTACGAACCAGGACAATATCCCAATTCTACACTAGTGTCTCTTCTTTTTAATTACCTAACCCTCAATGAGCTAAATGCATGTAGAAACTAAGAAGACCATGTGTAGATTGCTATTGGTATTGATTACCGTGTGATGAGAGAGAAATATTTTTAATTGGGTTTTAGTCGCGGCAAAATAAAAACAAAATCAACCCACAGGAATTTTCTCAAAAACCTAAATATTTTTTTAAAATTGATGAACTTTTTCAAATCCTCAAAATGCTTCGGTCGGTGTGTCATGACCGGATTTTCGGGATATCAATTTCCTAGAAAATGGTCCTTGTGCTCACCAGCCCCAGGATTACTGTTAGCTGATGAGGCACCAACTTGATACAGAATTTCCAAGCAAAATACAAAATATGTAGTACAAGACCATTCTGGCCTATGAGTACAACAAATGGTTTCTAGTGGCTGATGGCGGAAGCGGTTTGTGGTCTTTCAGCGTCTATGGGACTCCATTTCCCACAGGAACAGCTGACCTGGATAACTCCTATCTTCGTGAGGCTGCTATCACCATTGCTTAGGTTCCGGGGCTGTCATCGCAAGCTCCTCTCCAAGCAAGAAATCTGGCCAAGACAATAGCCAGGGACAAGCCAGTGAGTACTTTGAATGTACTCGCAAACATTTTGAACACGGGTATAATATAACAAATGATATTCATGCTCTGAAATATTCTATGATCACAACATCAGTCATGAAATCAAAACCCATGATGCACGCAAGCAAGTTGTTCATATAAAACATGAATATGCAATCAGAGAATAGAAATAAAATGCATCGATCGGGTGTCTGAAGTGCTGCCTCGAAAGGACAATAACAGAAAGCGTGCCTCAGTCGGGCGTCTGAGCGACACCACATAAAGGGCTTATAAGTGAAATAAGTAACAAACATACCACAGTCGGGCGTCTATGCGACACCACATAAAGGGCTTATAAGGTAAACAAATAACAAGCATGCCACAGTCGGGCGTCTGAGCGACACCACAAAAAGGGCTTATAAGAAAATAATCACAATGAATATCCGGGAGGTAGAACCGTCCCAGGGATATTCAATAATGCAAATAATATAAAGGGTTAGTCCTTAATAATAATAATCATAATCATCGTAAGTCACATGTCATGATCCATGTTCTGGTTTAGAAGTTTCTCCTCCAAAGACCGACACTAAGACCGACACTTGACCCATCCCAGACTGTAGTCCTTAACCACGGACATGGCTATTCGAATAGATATAATCTCTGCAGAGGGTGTACTCTTTACCCATGATTAACGGATTCCTTTAGTCCATCAGGACTAATTCCGTCTACGGTCTTTTAATTGAAAACGCACCTGACCCGCACACACCAGCTTAACTTACCGGTGTCTGGAATCACCCACGACACATGTCAAGCAAAACTCTAAGTGGGGAGGCTACAACCTCGATTAGCACGGGATCAAAATTTATACCACGCGCTACTAAGGGGTGCCCCCCTCTCGGTCCCAACCGGAAACACCCAGGCCCCCGGACCAGGTGGCATGCCTACCGGATGCATCTGGTATCTTTCACCATGGCCTCTCTGTACGGTGTGTGCTAGGAAGGGGTTGACAACTTACTGAACCGTACCCTACCTGCGGCAGGGACAAGTGGTAGTACGAAACAAGTATGGGGATTCTTTGGAACAAGACTCGATCTCGGCCGACTCAGGAGGTTTAAGTATGCCCTGCATGATTAGCATAACAAAATGTATTTTCAACCAACAGACAGAATCACCACTCCTCATACCCCGTCATGCCATACTGGACACACTCGTCTCGACGAGGAAATAGGGACAAGCTCGGGTCTACCCAAGACAGAGACTTTCCCGGCTTCCTTCCGGTATGCATGAAAGGCATACGAGGGTGATTACTATCACAACGTATCAAATTTCATTAGCACGGAATCACCAATATGCACTTATGAGTAGGTTCATATCATCACACAAAATAACGAAAACTCCGAGACAAGGATTGTTGTAACCATATCAAACGACACACAAAAATATTATGCCAGAATTCAGAATGCTTGCCTTCAAGTTGTGGAGAGGCAGGGTGCATTCCAAAACTTTTGAAAGTTTTCTTCTCAAAAAATCTCTGCGCTTTACATTTCCACTTAGCCAGCATGGACCGGCTCTGGGTCACTGACAGTGGGTCCCTTGGGTCCACTGGTCAGGTTTGACCGGTCGCCCCCGCCTCCTTCCTCCTCCGGCCGAACAGAGGCGGGGCTCCGGCGATCAACGCCGGTGAACGGCTGCTCCCCGCGGGCTCCGGAGGGCAGGGATGGATCCGCCAGTCCAGGGCGGTCCTCCCGGTGGTCGTTAGGTTGGCGGGGGTGGGGGGAGTCGCCGGCGGCGAGCTCCGCGGTGGACGGTAGCTTCGGGTGAGTTTGGGGGTTCGGGCTACGATGGTTCCCGAGCGAGTTTGAGGTGTTGGGTGGCTCCGCGAGATTGAGGGGAAGGGGATGGTGTCACTGGTTGGACGGGGGAGGCTCTAGTTGCGACGAGGGGAGCCGGAGAGTGGCGGCGGCCGAACCTGCCGGAGATAGGGAAGACGGCCTTCCTCCGCTGATTGCGGGCTAGGGGAGCTCCAGAGGGTTGGCTGGAGGTTGCCTGAGGGCCTAGGCGAGCTCGGGGGTCCTTTTGTAGGCAGCCAAGGTCGGTTCCGCGGCGGCCGGGGATAAGCTTGACGGCGAACCGCCGTTCTATAGCCAGGGGCGCGAGGCGATGGCTGGCGGGGTCTGGCAGGGCGAGGGGATGAGCTTGAGATGCTCCAGGGGTGAGCTGGCGCGCTAGAGTGGCTCGGGCGGCACCGTCCATGGCAGAGACTACTGCGGCCGCCCACTCGCTGCCATGGCCGACCTGACGGCGATGTTGTAGGGCATAGAGGGGGCTTGGATGGTTCTGGCGAGCAGATGAGGACGGGCGTGGCTCTGCGGGCGAGCAAAGGCCAGGGGCGCGGGGCGAGCGAACGCGGCGGCTCGGTTGCACGCGTGCGTGCAAAACATGCGCTCTGGGCGCGCCCAGTGCACGCACGCCAGGCGTTCGGCAAAATGCCAAGGCATGCCAGGAGGCTTGGGTGGGGCTGGGGATTAACAGGTATAGGTTAGGGTCCTATAGGAGCTTAGTGGACAAGCTTGTTGGGTCAGAAGATCAAGTTTACAATGCGAACTAAAGATCATGCCTAATCTGTGCATGCACTCAAGGTGTTTGACAGAATGCCATGTGCATCTAGGCAACTCTTGGGGTGGCCAAAATCTCCAAACCAGTGTCTCTTTAGGTGTAGGTGATGGTGGCAAGGTTAGTTGGTCAAGACTAGAAACTTGATAGTGCAAGTTTTTGAGAAAATCATTTCTGGACAGAAAGAAAAGGGCATAGTTTCATGTACCAAAAATACTCCAATGGGTCCATTCTCCTGGACTTAAGGGTTTTGTAAGGAGGACTATAAGCAGGAGAAAGAATCATGGGCAACAGAGCAAAATAAAATGGGGTTGCAGTAGAAAATGCCAAACTGGACCAGAGAGCAAAATAGGATGATATGCTCAAATTTTTCAAAGCACATTAGTGGGTTTTTGCACAAAGATCAATAATATACTCCTACTAACATCCCCTAATTTTTGTGGAAGTTTTAAAGGAATATTTAAATAGGTTGTAGTGCAAAAGTACCAACTGGACCAGATTTGAAAACTTGGGGTAAAGCTCAAAATATCCAAGTGACTAAAGGATATTTTTGCATAAAAGTAATTTAGGGACATCATATGTCATCCCCAAATTTTGGTGGGATTTTTAAATGAATTTATCAAAGGGTTGCAGTGCAAATGGGACCCTAAATCTTATGAAAAATCATTTTTAGAGAAATAGAGCCCAGGGAATATAAATAATTCCACTGATAAAAGAAATGTTTCAAGAGAGGGTATACAAACCCAACAACATTTTTGAAAAGTTTTTTTGTACTTGGGGCAAAAACTCCACAATATCAAAGAAAAGAAAGGTTCTGAAATCAAAGATAAATCCAGAAAATAAAAAATTAAATTTCCTGGCAAAAATTTTATAAACAAAACATGGTTAAATTTTTGGGGTGTTACAACACTACCCCCCTTAAGAAAAATCTCGTCCTCGAGATTTGCTAAGGGTTGTTTTGAAAATATTACTCCTATTAGTTGAAACCAAATAATTTACTCATAGCACAAACTTTGTGTCGTCGGGGTTGGTTTTTGGTAGCTATGCCTGAAATAAAAAAATGCAATCGAACATCAACATACTTATACATGGCTACTATTTAAAATAGGGGCGCACAAGTAAACATCATTTAATTATGGCGATACAGGATCACACAATTACAGGGCGTGGACATAGTAAGACTCGGTACTACTCGAGTGACTTTAGTCTACTTCATTAAGATCTAGGTGGGCATGCCTTGTGGACATCGAGGCTTCTCCACGGGTTTCACCGTCGGGGTTAGCTGGAGGGGGTTGAGGGGCTGCAGGGTCGGGGTAGCGATGATGACCATCGCAGGGGCTGTTGGCCACAATCCCGTTGGAGCCTGTTCCCAAAAGGCGACGAAGCACCTATGGGGACATCAAGGTATTTTGGTCGATGACTGGGGCAGACCTCAAGGACTCGATTGGTTGTCCGAACAACATGACTGGGTTGTCGACGTCGGGCTCATCTTCTCCTCTTGCCAGGGCTCGGCGTATCAGTTCTCCACGAGCTGCGATCAGATCAAGGGTGATTTGATCGAACAGTTCCTCTAGTGCACTTACATAGCGCACCAGATGCAACAATGCAGGATCCGTCTCGTGATCTCCGTTGGCAACTTGGGGTGGCCTACCATACCCGTCACGGCTAGGGTAGTAGTAGAACGAGCGACAGTTAACTCTGTGTGACAAGTGCCGGAGTTGAACTATAGCCTCTCGAGCAGCTAGTTGGATGGCTTGTGGCTCAAAGGAAGTTGTCCTTCCGGTGAACTTATAGGGGCGTTCTGGCAATAGACCCCTACCATAGATGTGCACAGTGGCCCAAAATTGACGGCTCTCACCGTTCATGGGTCCTTGGTACATAACATATTCTGGGGGCTCTTCTAATGCATAGGCACGGCGGGTGAGGTTTGCGAGCACGGTCACAAAACCTCCAAGGTTGGTCGCTGTGGTCTCATTGTGCATAATAGGGCCAGGCATCGTAGCTCGGTTTGGGGAAGAGGCTGTGTTGTGCTGTGTTGAGGCTAGCGTGCCCTTTTTATAGAAAAAGGGGACGGAGCCTTCCTTCGCACGCTTGCGAATGAGACACTTTAGGTGTCGGTCACTGGCGCGTGATCGACAGGCTAGGCTGATAGGTTGGGCACCGATCGCCAAAGGCGTCGGGTCCTTTGGTGTCTTCTTACGAGAAGCTTGGCTGGGGTTAGGTTAAGGTCTGGTGGGTTGGTTAACCTAGGTTTTTCGACCTGGCTAAGATATGATTAGCCAATGGTCAGCCTCACTCTGATACCAAGTTTGTCAGGACCGGATTTTTGGGATATCAATTTCCCAGAAAATGGTCCTTGTGCTCACCAGCCCCAGGATTACTGTTAGCTGATGAGGCACCAATTTGATATAGAATTTCCAAGCAAAGTACAAAATATGTAGTACAAGACCATTCTGCCCTATGAGTACAACAAATGGTTTCTAGTGGCTGATGGCGGAAGCGGTTTTTGGTCTTTCAGCGTCTATGGGACTCCATTTCCCACAGGAACAGCTGACCTGGATAACTCCTATCTTCGCGAGGCTGCTATCACCATTGCTTAGGTTCTGGGGCTGTCATCGCAACGCTCCTCTCCAAGAAAGAAATCTGGCCCAAGACAATAGCCAGGGACAAGCCAGTGAGTACTTCGAATGTGCTCGCAAACATTTTGAACACGGGTATAATATAACAAATGATATTCATGCTCTGAAATATTCAATGATCACAACGTCAATCATGAAATCAAAACCCATGATGCACGCAAGCAGGTTGTTCATATAAAACATGAATATGCAATCAGAGAATAGAAATAAAATGCACCGATCGGGTGTCTGAAGCGACGCCTCGAAAGGACAATAACAGAAAGCGTGCCTCAGTCGGGCGTCTGAGCGACGCCACATAAAGGGCTTATAAGTGAAATAAGTAACAAACATGCCACAGTCGGGCGTCTGTGCGACACCACATAAAGGGCTTATAAGGTAAACAAATAACAAGCATGCCACAGTCGAGCGTCTGAGCAACACCACAAAAAGGGTTTATAAGAAAATAATCACAATGAATATCCAGGAGGTAGAACCGTCCCAGGGATATTCAATAATGCAAATAATATAAAGGGTTAGTCCTTAATAATAATAATCATAATCATCGTAAGTCACATGTCATGATCCATGTTCTGGTTTAGAAGTTTCTCCTCCGAAGACCGACACTTGACCCATCCCAGACTGTAGTCCTTAACCATGGACACGGCTATCCGAATAGATATAATCTCTGCAGAGGATGTACTCTTTACCCACGAGTAACGGATTCCTTTAGTCCATCGGGACTAATTCCGTCTACGGTCTTTTAATTGAAAACACACCTGACCAAGACACACCAGCTTAACTTACCGGTGTGCGGAATCACCCACGACACTGTCAAGCAAAACTCTAAGTGGGAGGCTACAACCTCGATTAGCATGGGATCAAAATTTATACATGGCGCTACTAAGGGGTGCCCCTCTCGGTCCCAACCGGAAACACCCATGCCCCGGACCAGGTGGCATGCCTACGGATGCATCCGGTATCTTCCACCATGGCCTCTCATGCGGTGTGTGCTAGGAAGGGGTTGACAACTTATTGAACTGTACCCTACCCGCGGCAGGACAAGTGGTAGTACTGAAACAAGTATGGGGTTATCGGAACAAGACTCGATCTCGGGCCGACTCAGAGGTTTAAGTATTCCCTGCATGATTAGCATAACAAAATGTATTTTCAACCAACAGGCAGAATCACCACTCCTCATACCCCGTCACGCCATACCGGACACACTCGTCTCGACGAGGAACTAGGGACAAGCTCGGGTCTACCCAAAACAGATAATTTCCCGGCTTCCTTCCGGTATGCATGAAAGGCATACGAGGGTGATTACTATCACAACGTATCAAATTTCAGTAGCACGGAATCACCAATATGCACTTATGAGTAGGTTCATATCATCACACAAAATAACGAAAACTCCGAGACAAGGAGTGTTGTAACCGTATCAAACAACACACAAAATATTATGCCAGAGATCAGAATGCTTGCCTTCAAGTTGTGGAGAGGCAGGGTGCATTCCAAAACTTTTGAAAGTTGTCTTCTCCAAAAATCTCTCCGCTTTACGTTTCCACTTAGCCAGCATGGACCGGCTCTGGGTCACTAGCAGTGGGTCCCTAGGGTCCACTGGTCAGGTTTGACCGGTTGCCCCCGCCTCCTTCCTCCTCCGGCCGAACAGAGGCGGGGCTCCGGCGATCAACGCCGGCGAACGGCGGATCCCCGCGGGCTCCGGAGGGCAGGGATGGATCTGCCAGTCCAGGGCGGTCCTCCCGGTGGTCGTTAGGTTGGCGGGGTGGGGGGAGTCGCCGGCGGCGAGCTCCGCGGCGGACGGCAACTTCGGGTGAGTTTGGGGGGTTCGGGCTATGATGGTTCCCGAGCGAGTTTGAGGTGTTGGGTGGCTCCACGAGATCGAGGGGAAGGAGATGGTGGCACTGGTTGGACGGGGGAGGCTCTGGTTGCGACGAGCAGAGCCGAAGAGTGGCGGCGGCCGAACCTGCCGGAGATGGAGAAGACGGCCTTCCTCCGTCGATTGCGGGCTAGGGGAGCTCCAGAGGGTTGACTTGAGGTTGCCTGAGGGCCTAGGCGAGCTCGGCGGTCCTTTTATAGGCGGCCAAGGTCGGTTCCGCGGCGGCCGGGGATAAGCTTGACGGTGAACCGCCGTTCTGTAGCCAGGGGGCGCGTGGCGATGGCTGGCGGGGTCTGGCAGGGCGAGAGGATGAGCTTGAGCTGCTCCAGGGTGAGCTGGCGCGCTAGAGTGGCTCGGGCGGCTCCGTCCATGGCAGAGACTGTTGCGGCCGCCCGCTCGCTGCCATGGCCGACCCGATGGCGGCGCTGTAGGGCGCCAGGGGGGCTTGGATGGTTCTGGCGAGCGGATGAGGACGGGCGTGGCTCTGCGGGCGAGCAAAGGCCAGGGGCGCGGGGCGAGCGAACGCGGCGGCTCGGTTGCATGCGCGCGTGCAAAACATGCGCTCTGGGCGCGCCCAGTGCACGCATGCCAGGCGTTCGGCAAAATGCCAAGGCATGCCAGGAGGCTTGGGTGGGGCTGGGGATTAACAGTTATAGGTTAGGGTCCTCTAGGAGCTTAGTGGACAAGCTTGTTGGGTCAGAAGATCAAGTTTACAATGCAAACTAAAGATCATGCCAAATATGTGCATGCACTCAAGGTGTTTGACAGAATGCCATGTGCATCTAGGCAACTCTCGGGATGGCCAAAATCTCCAGACCAGTGTCTCTTTAGGTGTAGGTGATTGTGGCAATGTTAGTAGGTCAAGACTAGAAACTTGATAGTGCAAGTTTTTGAGAAAATCATTTCTTGACAGAAAGAAAAGGGCATAGTTTCATGGACCAAAAATACTCCAATGGGTCCATTCTCCTGGACTTAAGGGTTTTGTAGGGAGGACTATAAGCAGGAGAAAGAATCATTGGCAACAGAGCAAAATAAAATGGGGTTGCAGTGGAAAAGGCCAAACTGGACCAGAGAGCAAAACAGGATGATATGCTCAAATTTTTCAAAGCACATTAGTGGGTTTTTGCACAAAGATCAATAATATACTCCTACTAACATCCCCTAATTCTGGTGGAAGTTTTAAAGGAATATTTAAATAGGTTGTAGTGCAAAAGTACCAACTGGACCAAATTTGAAAACTTGGGGTAAAGCTCAAAATCTCCAAATGACTAAAGGATATTTTTGCATAGAAGTTATTTAGGGACATCATATGTCATCCCCAAATTTTGGTGGGATTTTTAAATTACTTTATCAAAGGGTTGCAGTGCAAATGGGACCCTAAATCTTATGAAAAATCATTTTTAGAGAAATAGAGCCCAGGGAATATAAATAATTCCACTGATAAAAGAAATGTTTCAAGAGAGGGTATACAAACCCAACAACATTTTTGAAAAGTTTTTTTTACTTGGGGCAAAAACTCCACAATATCAAAGAAAAGAAAGGTTCTGAAATCAAAGATAAATCCAGAAAATAAAAAATTTAATTTCCTGGCAAAAATTTTATAAACAAAACATGGTTAAATTTTTGGGGTGCTACACGGTGCAATAGGCGTCCAATGGGATCGATGCCATTGCCTAGTTGGGGCAAGGCCTAAGTTTTTTTCTCTCTTTTCTAAGTTTTTGTTTCCCCTATATTTTTGTTCATTTATTTATCTCCTTTTTGAAATTTATTATTCTTTTTAAAACCTGTTCAAACATTTGCAATATTTTTTTGAATACAATGCAATATTCTTGTTTTCAAATATTTTTTACAATCTTAAAAAATCTTCCATTTTTGAATTTGTATTGACAAATTAGGAAATGTTTGTGTTTCGAAATAAAGTTGATAAATGTTTTTAAAAATATTTGTTCTACAATTTTTCATCAGTTGTTGGGAATTGTTAATAATTTTGGCAAAAGAGTTCTAGGTTATAAAATTTTCATACTCAATTTAAATTCAAAATTGTTGAAAAATTCAAGAAATAATTAGGACACAAGAAATATTCATGTTGATTGGTAATGACAGAAATTGCAAATACCAGAAACATTTTAATTAGAAAAAACTACATGCCCACGGATGCACTCGTGGCCTAGTTTGGCAAACTACTCACAATGGTAGTTTTTTTGGACTATGGATAGATGAAGCCAACTTTTGCAAGCCAGTGGGCATGCCCATGTTAAGCATCCATGTCATGTTTGAACGAACTCCGACACCATTTACATGTTGCGACATGTCCGACCATTTATCGACCCTTTTTACTGGGAAAACTCCAGAAAATGCTAAACTTGTCAAAAATCAAACAACTTGGCATGATGCCTTGAATTGATCATAAAAGATCATGGGAAAGAGGTCATTTCAAGGATGTCCAGGAACAACATGCTCTCAGACGGAACCCTTTTTCCTATCCGACACCCTCCGATGAAAATGGTCTATTTTGGACATTCTTGAAATAACACTAACTTCTGCAAGCAGGTGGGCACGCCCATAGTACACACTCATGTCATGTTTGGATGATTTTTCACACCGTATGCAAGTCACAACACATCCGTCCATTTATCGGTCTTTTTTAAGTGTGAAAACTGAAGAAAATGCAAAATTTGTCGAAAACCAAAACAACTTGGCATGGTACCTGGAGTTGGCCATACAAGTCCATGGAAATTTTTTGGGTCATTTCAAGAATGTGAAGAAACAACGTGCTTTAAGACAAAGCCTTCTAGCCTGCTCGAACATCCTCAGTTCAACATGGTCTATTTTTGTACATCCTTAAAATGATCACAACTTCTGCAAGAAAGGTGGGTATGCCCATAATAGGCATCCATGTCAGGTTTGAGAAATTTCTGACATCATGTGCAAGTTGCAACACGTCCGACCATTTATTGACTGAGAAAACTCTAGAAAATGTTAAATTTGTCAAAAACAAAAAAAAATTGGCATGATGCCTTTAGTTGGTCACAGAATTCTTGTGTGTGGTGCCGTCCATATCGGGAGCTCCTAGTAGGAAGTTGGTGCTCGAGCCTATGCTAGAGGGCTACGGCCCAATATTACACCATCTAGCTCGCCCGCTCGCTCGCTTTGAAAAAAGTTCACAAGTTTGAAAACAGTTCATGAATTCAAAAATTGTTCATGAGTTAAATTTTAAAAATTTCATGATTTGGAAAAAGTTCACGACTTTGAAAATTGTTATGAGTTAAAATTTTAAAAATATCATGATTTTGAAAAAAGTTCACAAGTTTGAAAAATGTTTACGGATTTGAAAATTGTTCATGAATTAAAATTTTCAAAAGTTCTTCAGGTCTAAAAAAGTTCATGAGTTTGGAATTTTTTTGCAAATTTAAAGGATTTGATAAAATGTTTGACAATTTTTTTAATTTCAAAAATTCAGAAAAAGTTTGTGAAAAACTGAAAAAGGAAAAAAGAAAGGGAAAAGCCGTGCATGAAAAACACCAAAGAAAAATTGCTCAGAAAAACATCGTATAACCCGAATCGGAAATGTACACAACAAGAAGAAAAAGAAGTAGAACTAAACACAACAAACGTTGAATCTAAAAAAACACAACAAGCCTTCGGCTGCAACTGGTAACTATGGTTGGATTTAAACCTCATGGTCCTGTGTTCAAATCCTAAATTGCACAATATTTTTTTAGGCTCAAAAAGGAAAAAAATGTAAATTGGCAAAAAGGAAAAAGATGTGAATGGGCCGAGCCCAGGACGGAGCATACTCCTCGATTTGTACGTACCCACAATACATACGTTAGTGGATACAATTTGCCAAAGGTCGATATTGCCCTTTCTATGCTTTGTGAGTGGGGGTGTAGCGAAGCGGGGCTCACGGATTAATTAATTACATTATGGAAAAAAATCTACCCTCCTAACAAAAATTCGCAGTGCTTCAGTTGGCATCCATGATTTCCCAAGGATTGACCAAAAGGCTAATATGAGATAATATTAACTTTGGTGCATAGCCCAGCTTGAGTATGTCAATGTGATTACACTACATCCACACTATATCATTGGTCCACATTTGTGGTGAACCAGAATATATTAATAGTCTAATTAAATTACATCAGAACTGCGTTGCAATTAGTCAGCAAATTCATTTTTTTGCATCTATGGTAACAAACAAACCAACAAATTTACCGTCAGACAAACTTAACATAAGTAAACACTATGCAACATGATCTCCCTCTTTCACCTGCAAAGTAGCAGCGAATAGCAGCACTAACACCGAAGACCATCATAAAATAAAAAAAGAGGTAAATACATCAATGGTGCTTGAACTTATCACAAATGTCCAGTTTAGTGCATGAACTTGAAAAATATGTCGAACTAGTTCTATAACTTGGCACGAATTTGCAAAAAACGATGCCAATCCCATCCGTATACATAAAGTGTGCCGACGTGGCACTGTATATAGCTGACATGGCATGGGCCCACTTATAAAGATGAAAACAGGATTTACTAGAATAGTATATGTTTATGACTAACGGGTCCCGCTTGTCAGCATAGGAGAGAAATTAAAATGAAAAATAGGGCAGAAACGTACTCACCGGCAAACTGAAGCCAAAACGCAAACGGTGCCGGCCACTATGCCATCCCTCTATTGTTGTCAACTGTGGCTCCTTAAATCTTTAAATTGAAATGCTTGTGGTTCTTAAATGGGCTGAAATCAGTGTGGCGCATTTAGCACCTGTTAATTTTTCTCTAAAAATAGAAAAGTCTGTAAATTATAATAATGAAAGTAATACAAATAAAATTCAACTATTCATGTACTATAAAGGCTCTGCATAAAAAGAAAATAACCAACTTCTAAAAAATGTTTGTATACTTTTAAAAATGTTCATGTACTATATTAAAAATCACATAATTGAAATAATATATATGATTTATAACCATGTTCTTATGATATAAAATAATAAACACATTTTAAAATTACTTGTAAATATTATGTTAATATTCAAACACTTGAATAATTATATGCATATTTTTATAATTCATAATTATCTTGTTAAAAGTATTTTTATAACCAAAAATATTTGTAATTTAAATTTTTAAATGAATATTCATTCATGGATTATATTTGCATTATATAACAAATATGAATATAAGCCATGAGTAAAATTGTACACCAATGAATATTCATAATATTCATTAAATGTTTTCTCCATAATTTTGTAAATATAAGTCATGTGTGTATAAATTTTTTTACTCACTAAATTTTTAATTTTATTTATTATACATTTATAATATAATGTATGCACACAGATATTTGTTAACCATGAGGTAATTATTAATAACACATGAATATTCAAATCTAACTTTTATTATAATATTATTATTGTTATTTACATACTTTTTTCTTTAAAAAAAAGCTAACATATGCTAAATGGGCCGCACTTACAACAATGGTTTTCATATACACTACATTAAGCCTCGGTAGATAAACTTAGCAGCAACAAAAAGTCAGCGAACCCGAATACTATATGTCTGTATGACTAGTGGGCCCCGCCACCATGCTGACTTTTTCTTTGCTTCAAGTGGGCTCCGTGCCACGTCTACACGGATGGGATTAGCACCGTATTTGCATGTTCGTGCAAAGTTTTAGAACCAGTTTAGTGTATTTTTCAAGTTCAGACACTAAACTGACCATTCGTGCAAGTTTAAGCATCGCTAATATATTTACGTCTAAAAAAATCATCGCAACTCTCTCTTCTCACTCTGATCTCTCTCTCCACTCGTTGATCCATCTTATCAGCAACATGGAACAACATGCTCTATGTCATCTCATCGAACAACAACACAGTATAAAAATATCATCTCATCTCTCTCTATCCCGGTGTCTCCATCTCACTACACCGCAGCAGCACGAACAACAATAGTAGGCTACTTGCCACAAAAATCTGTATTTCTCTCCCCACGGTCTCCAGCGTCGCGCCGCGCCACGTTCCAGCGCCATGTTGGAAGAGGAATGCAATTATCTTTTACACTAAAATCTTTGATTTCTTTCCACCACATACGTGCCTATCCTATCCTCTGGTTCCTATCTTGTAACCACCGGTACTCTCTCTCTCTCTCTCTCTCTCTCTCTCTCTCTTCTCATTAGTTTGCTTAAGCATCCAAGAAAATTAGAGTACAACAACAACAGTAGCCGTGAGGGCTGATGCGGTGGTGCTGAACTCCACAGGCGATGGTGCAGCTGGCGCTAGGACCGATGGTACGGGTCGAGCTCAGCGAGTCATGGTGAAAATCGCAGCCCACGGGAGGACGTGTCTTCCTGCCGCAACAGAGCTTGGCAAGAAAAGGTAAAAGAGGCACCTGTTGATGTGGTTCACAATTGTCGATGGACATGGCAAACAGGTGGCGGGAAAGAAGCGATGTGCTCATAGCCGGACGACGCGACCCAAGGCAGCTAGAGGAGATGCGACTTGCCACTCTGGGGAGATGCGCTACCCGTGTGACGGAAGGACGTGTCCCGTGGCTGTCGAAGAAGATGTGGTGTAGCGCAAGAGCAAGTGGCAACGGGCACGCTGGTAGCAGGGGCGGCATCATAGTCGAGAGAGGAGGAGGCATGAGGTACGCGCGGGCGGCCTATGCTGGGCCGAGAAGAAGGGTGTCGTCACGCACGGCCTAGAGCTCCGCTCGGCAGGAGGGCGCCGTCGCTAGATAAAGTTCCTAGTGGGATCGATTTCTGTGTACACATCCTTGTCGGCTTCTCCTCTACTCCCCTCCTCCGGCAAACCGATATTTGTTGGAGGGGTAGGAAAGGCGGCGAGGGCGGTGAAGTTTGACTCAAACTCATGGTCTGCAACTCATGGAGGGAATCTACTAGCAAAAGAGCCCGTACATTACAACGGAAAAAAAATAACACACGCCACTCTTTCGTGTAAGGATGCCTAACCACCGCACCGATCATTTGTAGGAGGGGGGACACTGCAAAGTAACCCAATAACCATCACTCAAGACCACAATAGGTCCACATTCTTTATTTTAGCGAGACATCACATTTGTGTTGTCGCTTATCCTTCCCACCGTCAAGGCCACATTTTCTTGCATCACCGAGATACACCGCCACTCTCAATTTCGTGAAATCATGAACATTTTTTTAAACTCATGAACATATTTGAAATCATGAGTATTTCTCAAATTCGTGAATACATTCACAATTCTTAGAACATTTTCTAAAATCAAGAACATTTTTTGAATTCATGACCATTTATACTATTTGCAAAGAAAATAGTGAACAATTTTTAAACAAATTTTCTTGAATGGGCTAACAATTCTAGAATTCACAAATATTTTTGATTTAAAGAACATTTTTGAAATGCATGATCAGGTTTTAAATCAGAGAACATTTTATGAATGAATAAATTATTTTGTAAGTCACGAACAGTTTTAAATTTTTCACCGATGAACATTTTTGAATTGGCAAAATTTTATTCAATTTTATTAACATTTTTAATACATGATTTTTTAAAAATTATGACTTTTTATTTTATGAAAATTTATTTTCAAAATTTAAAACATTTTGCCACTAAGCAAACATTTTTTTACAAAATCACAAATATGTTTTGATTCCAAAAACATTTTAAAATTTTCGGTACTTTTCTGAAGCAATTTTTCAATAAATCATAAAAAGTTTGTGCATTCGAAAAATGTTTGTGATTTTGTAAAAACTGTTTTCTTACTTAAAAATGTTCGTAAAATTGAAAAATGGTCATGATTTTGGAAAATGTTCGTGTTTTATAAATGATAATGTAATTTATTAAAATTTCGCTACTTGAAAATATGTTCATGAATGGAAAAATATAAAAAAAAATTAAAACTGTTCATGACTTTCAAAATAGTTTATTCATTCATAAAATGTTTGCTGATTTAAAACTGATCATGCATTTCAGAAAATGTTGGTTAAATCAAAAAATGTTCATGAATTCTAGAATTGGTTGCCCATTAAATAAAATTGTTTAAAAAATGTTTACAATTTTTGTTGCAAATAGTTTAAATGTTCATGAATTCAAAAAATGTTCTTGATTTTAGAGAATGTTCGAAAATTTGTAAAAGTATTCATAAATTTGAAAAATACTTACTATTTAAAATATCTTCAAGGGTTTAAAAAAATGTTCATGATTTCGCAAATTTGAGAGTGAGGGTGCATCTCAGTGATACAGCAAAATATGGCCATGAGGATGAGAAGGAGGATAAGCGGCAACACAAATGTGATGCCTCACCAAAATAAAGGACCAGGACCTATTGTGGTCTTGAGTGATGGTTATTGGGTTAAGAGCGTGTGTTATTTTTTTTACGTTGCAACGCACAGACTCTTTTGCTAGTCTCTACCTAATAATAAAGAGAGGATTGCTTCTGCGAAGTTGCCAGAATTACATCCAATGCCATGAGTAAGTGAAAAAAAAACAATCCGATTTTCTTTAGTCACTAGCCGTCGCATTTGTTAACATTTAGCTAGCCCCTATAGCTCAAGAGAGAAATAGCCTGACTTGCTAGATACCCCGTCTTCTAATCGAGAGACTCGAGTTCGATTTCCCATCTCTCCTCTTTTCTTTTGCCTATTCCCTCCAAATTTCAGTTGGCGTAAGATAGAGATACCTCGCCCAAGCGTTGCTTAGTGGATGGGCTGCACAGTGTTACAAGTTCGGCTCAGCTACCCTCAGTTTAACTTTTTTTTGGCAGATTCAAGTACTTTTTAGAAATATTCATATCTTTGAAACCTTAACACCAAATTTAACATGTTATAGATGGAAATCCCTTAGAAAAATGTGTAGACTCTAAATATGCTATTATCTTGCATGTTAATCATTTCTAAAATTATGTTTAGGATGCACTGTTAATTAATACATTTTTATCCATGGTGTTTTGAAAATGTCTATTATATATGTTTCCTATCCACTTAAATTGACTAAATAGGATAGTATGATGCTCTCACAAAATCTATTATTGGCACCATAGAGGATGTTCATTTCTACTTGATGCCACTATTACTCTAGATTAATCCATTTGATGCTACTATTGCTTTTAAATTTAGTTCATGTCATGAGGTCCAAATTTATTAATATTGTTATTTCTTTAAATTTTTACTTTTAAATTTTAGAATGAACTAATAAGCTAAACTAAGTTGACTCAGGACCACATCTCATGTTTCAAATTAGCATCCTGCAAAACCCTACCCTCAATCGATCTATTGTTTGATATGTTGTTCATTGTTTTCGAAGCTCGACGTTCATGCCTAATGGCCATTGGTTGTCATGTTAAAATAGAGGGCATGCACCTATGAAGGATCATTAGAATGTTTATCACATTAGCGACGTCTTTTATTGTTTGATCTCCCGTTGCAATGCGTGTTTGCTAGTATAATAATAAAGGGGTCATTGCTTCTGGCGGTATGTCGCCGAAATTGCTCCAAAAGTTGCAAAAAATTACCCACAGATACCACACATAACTAATAAAAAACGTTTCACACAGGGAGATCCCAGCCTGGCCCATGTAGTAGGAACCTTCTATACTGTGCTATGATGCACGCTGAGAAAAGACACAGCACACCTCTATGGGCCGGCCCATGTCTGGGCGGCCTGTTTTTAAATTTCATTTATTATTTTTCGTCTTCATTTTTTCTATTTTAAATAATTTGGGACTTAAAAAATGAGAACTTAGAAATAAAATATGTTATAATTCGTAAATGTTTGTGGTTTCAAATAATATGCGTGATTTTCAAAAAAGGTTCCCAATTTCGAAAACAATTGTCCACGAAATAAAAAATGTTCATGATTTTTTTTAAAAGTTTGCTTATTAGAAAATGTTAATGAAATTGAACGAAATTTCGCGAATTCAAAAAGTATTCACGAATTTCTAAAATTTAAATAATAGTTTATTCATTCATAAAATGTTTGCTGATTCAAAAATGACCATGCATTTTAAAAATGTTATTTAAATCAAAGAATGTTCGTGAATTTCAAAATTGTTCCATCAATTACCAAACAATATTCATCTATTCTAGAAATGTTTTCTGATTCAATATAATTGCTAAAAAAATGTTCACAATTTTAAAGTAATGTTTGCAAATAGTATAATATGTTCATGAATTCAAAATATGTTCGAAAATTTATAAAATTGTTCAGGAATTCGAAAAAGTGTTCATGATTCCAAATATGTTCACGAGTTTAAAAAAATGTTGGTGCTTACACGAAATTGAGAGTGATAGTGTATCTCGGTCAAGCAACAAAAATGTGATCATAGCTATTGGAGATTATGGTTTTCTTTTCTCCCGTTGCGACGGGCCCTTACGCTAGTAAAAGGGAAATTTCTAGCAGAAGTGCATCCAATCAGGAAATTCCTATTTAGCGCTGCAGAGGCCGGTTTCTACTGTTTTTGCTAACCGGCGCCTGCAGCAGGATCTCGTGGGCCGGCCCATCTTTCATTTTTCTTCCGCTCTCTAAACTCTATGGAAAACTGCAAAAACACAGCGCGAGCTAGGAGTCGAACCCTGCATCACTGGTTATCAGTGCTCGTTGCGTGACCAACCCGACTACCTCACTAACTGAGATAACAAAAACGTTTTTCCTCTATTTATACCTTCCATTTTTCCTTTTTTCTTTCTTTTTCTTTTTTCTCTGTTCTTTTCTTCTTTCTTTTTCCAAATTCGTAATTGTTTTCTTCAAACAGATGAACTTGTTTTCAAAATCCATGAAATGTTTTTTTGAAACTCTTGAACCTTTTTCAAAATCGATGAACTTTTTTTTTCAAATTTGATGAACTTTTTCATTTGTTTGAAATTTTTCTCAAAATCGATGAACTTTTTTTCAACGTTGATGAACATTTTTCAAAACTGATGAACTTTCTTCAAATCCGATGAACTTTTTTCAAATTGATGAACTTTTTTTATTCTAATCGATGAACTACTTTCATTGTTCGATGAACATTTTTTAAAATCGATGAACTGTTTTGAATCTGTGAACTTGTTTTTGAATACATGAACTTTTTCAATTTAGATGAACCTTTTTGAAATCCGATGAACTTTTTTCAAATTCGATGAACTTTTTTATTCAAATTGATAAATTTTTTTTATTCAAATTGATGAGCTAATTTTATTGTTCGATGGACATTTTTTGGTGAACTCTTTTGAATCTGTGAACTTTATTTTGAATACATGAACTTTTTTATTTGTTGAACTATTTTTTGAGTACGCGAACTATTTTTGCATGCGCATGAACTTCATTTGTAATATGTGCACATGTTTTTAAATAATTGGAAAATCTAAACGCTACAGTGTAATGCGAAATTAATAATGCGTCTGTGTTTCTATTCTTTTAAACTTCATGCTCTAAATAATCACTACAGTCTGGCTAGTCAAGTGGTTAGCCTCGCTCTTTGGAAGCGTGAGGGAGCGAGATCGATCCCGATCGATAGCAGTTTTTTCGGCCACCTTTTTTCTCGCCGCGCCATTGTGGGCCGGCCCATCCAGCCGCGCCTGCAGGCGCCGGTTAGCTTGCGCGGCGCTGAAGGCGCTGACTAGGAGTTCCCATCCAATCAGGGTTGTGGGTTGGTTTTTTGGAAGATTATAAAGACTTTTATCCGGTACCAACGACGTACCAAGGAGGCCCACCCGGGTGACGGACAGATGACACCCTGAACGTCCTGAACGTAGGCCCGATGAGAAAGCCCAGGCTGGAGCGCGTGTGCGAAAGCCCAGAATAAAATCCCTTAGAATTGCTCTCGGCTGCTATTAATGTGAATGACATGGGGTTCATATCAGGCCTCGCTGAGACACAATTCAACATGTTTAATTATAAAGGAATTATGTTGTACTACCTCTGTCCTGGTTTAGTAGTCCTCTTCGCATTTTATACTAAATTTGAATCTTAGATTTAACTAACAAAATATTAATGCATGTAAACAAAAATAATATCATTGCAAACTATGTTCAAATATGAATACGACAATATAATTTTTGGTGACATCCATTATTATTATTTTAGTTAAATCAATGATCAAAGTTTGATACAAAATACTAAGGGGACGAATAAACCAGAACCGAGGTAGTAGTGGTCTATTTTTAGGAGCAGATTGACCATGGTTTATGTTTTCTCCTCATTCCCCATAATGCGCATTACGAGCGCACCCTCATCTGACCTTCAGATACATATCTAGTGGCGTGCGCGTAAATTTAGTTTAAAGCAAAAGATATTTAGATGCATTTTACGTACTTCCAAAATAACCAATCAAATTTTCTCCATTCTCAAAACATCTCTCGAATTAAGAATGTATCGTCTTAGATTTCAAGGGAGATTTCTCTATTACGCACGCCCTTTCGTGTTTTGTGATGACACCCGGGGCTTGCATGAAGCCCATATGCATGCAAACAACAGCTTGGTCAATTCATTTGTATCACAGAACCCAACATCTGCATGTTGAGCCTACGCACAGCCCACCATCGCCCACCATCTGCATGTTGAGCCTACATAGAACGTGGTTCATCTTTTGGCCAAGGGAGAGATGACCAACATATATGGGGAATCTCCATTGTTGTACACATGTTAGAACCAAACTGAGAGGAGGGTGTTGTGCTATAGACACACACACATACACGTATTATAGCGTGTGCGTTCGTGTGAAATATTCATGACTTGAATTTAGAACATTGAATGCTTGGCGTGACCGCGTAGTGTGCGAACAATAAAACTTTTTTTCAGTTTTTTTTTCTAACTTGCAAAGTGCTGGCACTCTTGTTTTATCAATTTCAAAAGCAATGACATGTCTGCATTTCGTGTCCCGAGTTCGAATAAAACTTCAGGGATCTACAGATCGCCAAAACTCTGAAGTGCCAACGGCTTAACCAATTAATCTACATACCAAATGATAATATTAAGCTGGTTCCATGATACCAACGAAGGGTGAACGAGATACTTTTCTTATTGGAAAACCCTTATTTTCCACCAACCGATTTCCTAGGAAATCAGTTGGGCCGCTAACCCGCCACGTGCCCATGGCTCCCGCACGCTGCTCTTTCCTTTTTTTTAAGAAATATGCAAACGCCTTGCGTCCTTGCGTATCATTGCATTTATAGATAGGGTGAAGTACGTGGCAATGTTGCTACAGGTTGTTACAACAGCGGATGGCGTGACGAGCATGCGTGCATGGATGGCATGCTTCGGCAGCCGTGGCGCACGGATAGATATGGGTACGCTGCTCTTCCCTGGCTTCCATTTACGTTTTTCTTTTATCTTGTACGAGAGTACCGGTTCTTTTTACGTTTAAAAACCATGGAATCCAACTCGCTAACTCTCTAACGCAGTAAGCAGGTATGGTTCACTCCGGCCCAAGCCATAGATCGGGCTACTAGTACAGTTTAATTGAGATGCATGCTATATGGATGGAGTAGCTTATACTACATATCATAGTACAAGCAAGTGTAGTTATTATTAACAAAAAAAGGAAAAATGATACGAATTGGTTAGTCAGGTCATCTACACGTGACATACGCCTAGGGCGCGTTGCGAACCGAGATTCCCGTCATGCCACCAGCCGGCGTTGGATAAATCTACCGCTCCCAAGCTGCAAGCAGGAGTCGCGTATTGCTGCAAGGGAAAGGTGGTCGCCGATGTTGCAAGGGGAGAGTTTGGTTGCCTAAGCTGTTGCAAGGGTAGTCATTGATGAATACATTGTTGCAAGGGTAGCCGCCGATGATGCAAGATGGAATTGCAACATTGCAAGGCCAACTCGATGATGTTGTAAGTGAGGATATGTGATGTTGTAAGGTCAGGTTGGCAATGCTGCAAGGTGGGACGCGTGGCGCTGCAAAATCGGAATCTCGACACTCGCTTAATCACGATGTTTCAACATCGGCTGACAATGCTACAAGATGTGATGTTACAACGCAGCAAGGCCAGACCGCTTTGCATGTCTCTTTTACCTTACGCCCACCCCCTTGTGTTGTTACTTCTCTCCTAGTCCGAGCGTGCAACCACATCTTTCTTCTCTTCCCCTAATGGCAATAGCATTGGATCATCCTCCAAGATTTTCCATTGTACTCGCCAATCCTATGTCACATGTTGTCAATCACTGCGCTTCCTATCCAACCCACTACATCACTAACATGCTGCCTCTAGCTGTCATGTATCTAAGTTGGACCATTGCTAGAGAAGACACCAGCTGCATCGACCATAATAGACGCATGAGGAAAAAGTAAAAGGTCATTAAATTGGCGGCGTAATCATGATTATGTGATTCCAGTTTGACAACGGGAATAAGTAAGGGCACCCTTAAACTTACCAAAGGCTGAATGCATCAACCGATGCGACGGCCGGAGGTTATCCTCCTTTCCGGAAAAAAGGTTAGACTTTTCTATACTCTTGATAGAACATACTAATTAACATATGAACTTAGAATGTGTAAAGAATATGCACTCACATTGTTGTCATTGCAAGACACAAGTCAACCCTATTTAGCATTGTTATTTTATCCCGAATATTCTGATTAGTGTACCTTCATACAATATATATTAATTAAACAATTAATTCCCACTTCCAGGTGACTACTGACAGGAAGAATTACCATCGCCACCCTGGTATATTATTACTTTTCCATTGTTATGATGAAAAGTAACAATGTACTAGGGTGGCGATGGATTTGTGCCCTCTCAACATCTTTTCTAGCCGTCGCTTGTGCATTATGAAAGACAAGTTCTTTCTTACCTTCAGGTTTTGCAATCGGCTTGACTAATGTACTCCATCTCGGGTCGATCCCATCTGCAAGATAGTACCCATAGTTGTAGGTGCGGCCATTTGCTTCGAAGATCACCGGTGGTGCTTCTCCATTTGCTAAGTTGGCAAAGAGAGGTGACCGATCGAGCATGTTGATGTCGTTGCAAGAACCGGGCATACCAAAATATCCATGCCAAATTCATGTTTCATGATCAGCAACTGCCTCAAGAATGATAGTGGCATCCTTCCCACGACCCTTGAATTGTCCATGCCATGCTTTTGGACAGTTCTTCCATTTCCAATGCATGCAATCCACAGACCCGAGCATACCTGGAAACCCTCGAGCTTTGTTCATCTCCAAAAACCTCTGAGTCTCCTGAGCATTGGGTGCTCTCAAGTACTGTGGACCGAACACTTCTACCATAGTTGTTGCAAATTGCTTCACATAGAAGATAGAAGTGCTCTCTGCCATGCATCGCCAAGTTGTCATCAATGTAATCTGCCGTAACACCATATGCCATCATGTGCAAAGCGGCAGTGACCTTCTACTCAATGTTATGGCCAAGCAACCCGGCACAATTCCTTCTCTGCTCGAAGACTGGATTATGCTGCTTCATGGAATTGCAAATATGAAAAAACAAGTCTTTCGACATTCTGAAATGGCGTCAAAAGTAATTCTCTGGAAAAACAGGTGATGATGCAAAGTAGTTGCGCACCAACCGTTTGTGCGCATCAATCCGTTCTCTCCGAATGAACGCACGACCATAAACGGGACCAACGTGCTTCGGTTTCTTCCTCTTGTGCATGGCCACTAGCATAACAATCTCCTCTTCTTCATGCAAATCAAATTCCTCGTCCGACGATGAATCATCCATGAAAGAGGAGTCAACCAAGCTCATCTACAATGCACACAACCACCGTCAAACATATTATCTAATCCCAAGTTAAATCATCAAGTATCATCATTTTTTTACCTTGGGGAATTCCGTCGAACACCTTGTGCGCGTGGTGGAAGAAGATGGCCACCGGTTGGATTGGCTGCTGCTGACGGCTGTGGACGGCTGCGGTCGGCCCGGACGGCGGCCTAGAGGAGATCGGCGGGCGGCGAAGAATAGTTCGGCAGCCGGGCGGAGGGCTTGGTGCGGCGGTCGTGCGGCTGGCGCAATGGCCGTGGACAGGCTCACGGCCGACGGGAGGAGGTCGATGGCAGCCTAAGACCCGGCGGAGGCCATACCGCGGCAGCCGGACCGCCGGAGGCGCCGAATCCCGCACCGGCTGCCTCCCGATTCGGCGGCGTCCGAGCGGCTGTGAGCCGGCTATCGGTGAGGGAGGCGACGGGGGCGACGGCGGTGGAGGGCGGCGGTGGGGATGTGGGGTGGTGGCGGCGCCGACGGCGAGGTTTTGGGCGGTCGCGGCGGCGGATTCCGGCCGGCTGGTCTTCGGGCGGGTAGACGGGCGCGGGCCGCGGTCCAATTTTTTTTGCATATGGACCGTCTGCTGGAGCAGCGTTTTTCCCCAGATAGTTCAAAAGTTAGGTACTTTTATATTTGGACCATCTATTGAAGATGCTCTAAAGGGTGTATCACTAGATCCATTCCCCGATAGAGAATCATGTTGCATCACCCACCCACTACTAGTAAAAGGCTTATACGTAGACTCAAATTAGTGGCTGGCGTAGCCAGATACCCGCCACAACTATTTTGGCAAAGTAGTCATGGCAGATTGTCAAAATGAATCCGCCACTGGTATCTGCAGAGTAGTGGCGGGCGGACATACATGCCCGCCACACATAAACTCTCCCAATTTTCTCGCGTGGTGAAATCTACCAGTGGCGGGCCAAATTTATGCCCGCCATAGATAAATTATGGTAACCCGCGCCAAAATAAATTCTAGATATCTAGAAGTTAGCTGTGGCTGACACTAATAGCCGCCCGCCGCCCATAAGTTAGGTCCAAAAATTCCTAAGAAAATGTATGTAGTAAACTTAGAGTAGTCTCAAATTTGAACAAGGTCCAAAAATTCGTAAGGAAATCATATTTGGTAAACATAGGACAACTCGTATGTCCGCTACTTCGGGGGAGAGTGTCTAGCTTGTACACGAGTTGCATCAAGTTTTTGCCGTAACAGTGTCAAATTTTTACCACACACTATAGGTGTCTAATGAATATATACACCATGTCAAGTCTCATCCCGCTCGGATCTCATTTGCTCGCCCAAAGATTTTTGCCGTTTTTAATTGCCGGAAAGTCAATTAATGTCACCAAATAGCAAACTAACTCAAAAAGTGACAAAATTTGAGAATGAAGCTTTCAATGGTGTCTATTACTCATGGAAAAGGTTTGAAATTGAAATGATTTAAAAAATGAGTTGGGTGATAAGGGCGGCTTTTGTTCGAAATCCTTACACTTGGGGGAGTGTGTCTAGGTTGTACACGAGGTGCGTCAAGTTTTTGCCGTAACGGTGTCAAATTTTTACTATGCACTACATGTCT
This sequence comes from Aegilops longissima, assembly GCA_021605205.1. NCBI lineage: Eukaryota > Viridiplantae > Streptophyta > Magnoliopsida > Poales > Poaceae > Aegilops > Aegilops longissima. Next base: position 126,773,982 of record CM038682.1, on the reverse strand, counting down.
CTAACGAATACACCATGTCAAGTCTCATCCCATTCAGAGGTCGTTTGCACGGCCAAAGAATTTTGCCATTTTTAATTGCCAGAAAGTCAATTAATGCTGCAAAAATAGCAAACTAACTCAAAAAGTGACAAAATTTGAGAATAGGGATTACAATGGTGTCTATTACTAATGAAAAAAGTTTGAAGTTGAAATGATTTTAAAAAATGAGTTGGGTGCGATGACAACAATTTTCGTTTGAAATCCTTACACTTGGGGGTAAACCCGGGCATGGACAGCCCGGCCCGAAAAACCCAGGCCGGGGCGGGCCGCGCTTCTATCTCGGGCCAGGCTCGGGCTTCAGAAATAGGCCAGTTTTTTTATTTTCGGGCCGGGCTCGGGATTCAAAATTAGCCCAATGGAAAGCCCGGCCCGAACCTTTGCTGAAAAACTACAACGCACAGACGACCCAGGCACCCAGCCGAACCATCAGGTGTTCTAACTCCGAAAGCCCAACTCAATACACAAACCCTAACTCCTATCTCCGCACCCACACCCCCGTCTCCAACCCTCCCTGAATCCCAGACCTACCCCGCGTCTCCAACCCTCCACCGCTCCACGTCTCCACCGGCGGCAGCCAGATCCTGCTATGGCGCGACCGCGGTGCTCTCTCCCTTACCCAACCTAACGAGCTCTATTCCCTCCGCATCCCGACCTAACGAGCGGCGGCGCAACTTCCTCGTCCCGACGGCGCCGCCCCTTCCTCGACCTGACGGCGATGCACATTCATCGACCTGACGGTGACTATGGTTTAGTAAAAGTGATGGCATATTCAATTCAAACTTCTCTCTTACTCATGATGAATGGGAAAAGGTTGGTATCATGCATGATTTCTTGAAAACTTTTTATCAAGTGGCATGCACATTGTCCGGGACAAAGTATCCTACATCCAATTTATATTTCTAGTGTGTTCTTGGTTCAATCATGTGTCTTAAAAGCATTTACTGAAGGAAAGGAGTTCATGGCACTAATGCTAGCTCTAATGAAAGAGAAGTTTGATAAGTTTTGGGCTATAATGTCTTCTTTTCTTGTGCTGCTGTCCTTGATCCCCATTGCAAGCTTGGTTTTGTTAGCTATTGTTATGAAAAACTTTATGCCCCCGATGAGGCAAAACGCTTGGTGCATGAAGTTAAGAAAACTTTGGATAATTTGTTTGCTGAATATAGTGGTGCTGCTGTTAGTCAAACATCATCGGATGTTGCTACAACACTAGGGGAAGTAGGGGAGATGGTTCTGATATGTTCGATGACTACGAGAGTTACATTCAATCTCAAGGGACAAATGTAGAGAGGTCTCAATTGGATCTTTATTGGGAAGAAACACCTAGGAAATTGAATGATGAGTTGAATGTCTTGGAATTTTGGAGCAAATCATCTATGCGAGACCCTAAGCTTGCATCAGTGGCTCGGGATATTCTTGTTGTCCCCATTTCTAGTGTTGCTTCGGAGCAAGCCTTTAGCATGAGTCGCAAAGTTATAACACCTAACCAAGCTTCACTTAAGCCTAAGACCATCGAGGCTTTAATGTGTCTCCAAGATTGGTATCGTTGGAAGATGTCTCAGAATGAAGGTACAATCAAGTGTCTATTGTTCTTTCATATTAACGTCACCATTGCACACATTACCATTGATTCTTGTGTTGTTTGTTTTGTAGAAATGAGCACTGCAGGAGGTGGACCTTCAAGTTCTCATGCAGATGAGTTATCTTCATATTCGGTTTGTTTCTATCTAACTTACTATCCTGTCTTGTTTACCATATATCAGTTCCGCACTCCTTTAATATCTTGTCTTGTTTGTTGATATCAAACTTACTTTCGTGCTTCATTCCATTCCTATCTTCCTTACTTTCAAATTGTGCTTTCATCCAGGAAAATGATTTAGTTGAGATAGCTTGATGGAAGAGGGAAGAGATGGATTCAAAAGAGTCATCAACTTGTGGCTTTGAACTTGCTATTTGATATCTTTATTATGTAATGGACTTGTTATTTGATATGTTGTTATGTCATCGACTTGTTGAACTATGTTGTGGACTTGTCGAACTATGTTGCTTGTGTCTTTGGACTTGAGAAATATGTTGCTGTTATGTAATGATTTAATGGACTTGTTATTTGGTATCTTGTGAAGAATTTAGTCATATGCCTATGAATATTACATGTATATGCTGCTGTTTTGTGAAATATGATGCTGTTACTTAAGGATCACACATATATCATGCTACTGTTTTGTGTGATTACAAAGTACATAATGTTGTTGTTTTGTGTGATTACAAAGTATATAATGCTGCTGTTTTGTTTGATTACAAAGTCTATAATGATGTTGCTTTGTGTGATTACATCATTCATATATATTTTTGTTTGCTTGCTGCTGTTTTGTGAATATCACAAGGATACATAGTGTTGTTTGCTGAAATATGTTGCTTTTGTAACTTTCTGTACATCAGGATCAACAATTATCGGGCTTAGGGCCGGGCTCGGGTTTTACATCTTAGCATCAGGCTTTTTGGAGCCTGGCCTAAAACCCGGCCCAGCCCGAGAGATGCCCAGGTTTACTTGGGGGAGAGTGTCTAGTTTGTACACGAGGTGCATCAAGTTTTTGCCGTAACAGTGCCAAATTTTTACCACACGCTAGATGTGTCTAATGAATACACCATATCGTTGCATCCCATTCGGAGCTCATTTGCACACCCAAAGATTTTGCTGTTTTTAGTTACCGGAAAGCCAATTAATGCCATGAAAATAGCAAACTAACTCACAAAGTTTGGGAATCTGGCTTCCAATGGTGCCCATTAGTCATGGAAAAAGTTTGAAGTTGAAATGATTTAAAATAAGTAGTTGGATGTGTATGACGGCGGTTCTGGTTCAAAATCCTTACACTTGGGGGGAGAGTGTCTAGTTTCTACACGAGGTGCATCAAGTTTTTGCCGTAACGGTGTTAAATTTTTACCACACACTATAGGTGTCTAATGAATACACCATGTCTAGTCCCATCCGTTCGGAGTTTGTTTGCACAACCAAAGAATTTTGGTGTTTTTAATTGCCTGAAAGTCAATTAATGTCGCGAAGAAAGCAAACTAACTCAGAAAGTGACAAAAATTGAGAACGGGGCTTCCAATGGTGTCTATTACTCATGGAAAAAGTTTGAAGTTGAAATATATTTTGTAAAAAGTGAGTTGGGTGTGTATGACGGCGGTTTTGGTTCGATATCCTTACATTTGGGGGAGAGTGTCTAGTTTGTACATGAGATGCATCAAGTTTTTGCTGCAATAGTGTCAAATTTGTACCACACACTAATGGTGTCTAATGAATACACCATGTCAAGACTCATCTTGTTCAGAGCTCGTTTGCACACCCAAAGGTTTTAGCCATTTTTAATTGTCGAATAGTCATTTGTCATGAAAATAGCAAAAGCACTCAAAAAGTGACAATTTTTAAGAATGGGCTTTCAATGGTGTCTATTACTCATGGTAAAATTTTGAAGTTGAAATGATTATAAAAAATGAGTATAAAGTTTGAAGTTTTAATTTAGTACAATGACATAGGAGTGGCTGGCTCTATGTTTTGCCCACCGCTGCTAGGCCATGTGGCGGGATTTTGCTTGCGCCCGACGTTGCTATTCCTGCGCCAATGATGGTTCGATCCCCCCCTAAACCACCTCACATGCGACATGAAAAAGTCGAACCGCAACTTGAAAAATCAAAACCCCTCACTCTCTCAAATCACGCCGCCCTCGCCACCCATCTCCCCCCCCCCTTCGCCACCGCGACCGTCCTCCTACGCCACAACCCTCCTCCTCCGCTGAGGCCCTCCTTCGCCGGCCCCCTCGTCGCCGTGGCCCTCCTCTGACCGCGTCCCGCGCCCACCTTAGATTCACATATGTGTAGATTGTAAATGAATGTTAGTGTTTATAGATTCTATGTATAGATGAACTTTTGATTTGATTCACATGTTAGATTCATGTATTTATAGATTGTAGATTGATGGTAGCTAGAACTACGTTGGTATTTCCCCAGAGAGGGAGGGATGATGTAGCACAGCGACGGTAGAGTATTTCCCTCAGTTATGAAACCAAGGTATCGAACCAGTAGGAGAACCAAGCAACACAACGTAAACAACACCTGCACACAAATAACAACACCTCGCAACCTGACGTGTTAAAGGGGTTGTCAATCCCTTTCGGGTAATGGCGCCAGAAATGGCGTGTTGACGGGAGGTAAATTGTAGTAGATTGAAATAATAGATCGCAAATAAATAAAGTGCAGCAAGGTATTTTTGTATTTTTTGGTTTAATAGATCTGAATAAAAATGCAAAGGAAAAGTAGATCGCAAGGAAAATATATGAGAACAAAGACCCGGGGGCCGTAGGTTTCACTAGTGGCTTCTCTTGAGAAAAATGCAAACGGTGGGTAAACAAATTACTGTTGGGCAATTGATAGAACTTCAAATAATTATGACGATATCCAGGCAATGATCATTTCATCAGATCCCAACAAACACACCGTAAAAGAGTTACATCATATGGATCTCCAAGAGACCATTGTATTGAGAATCCAGCGAGAGAGAGACAAAGCCATCAAGCTACTAACTACGAACCCAAAGGTCTGCAAAGGACTACTCACGCATCATCGAAGAGGCACCAATGGAAGTGGTGAACCCCTCCGTGATGGTGTCTAGATTGGATCTGGTGGTTCTGGACTCTACGGCGGCTGGATGAATATTTCGTCGACGCCTTTCGGGTTTCTGGAATATTGTGATATTTATAGAGCAAAGAGGCGTTCTGGGGGCACCCGAGGTGGGCACAACCCACCAGGGCGCGCTTGGGCCTCTGGCGCGCCCTGGTGGGTTGTGCCCCCCCCCCTCGGGTGTCACGCCCAAGATGCGACCCTATCCTAAAGGAACTCGAAGGTCCCACCAAGGATAGAAGCGCATCTTGAAGACGCTTTTGCAAGGTGGATATCATTACATCAACATTTCATAATAGTGGGGATACATCCAATACATACAATGTCACATGAAAACAACAATACAACATACAAGATCAACATCCGACTACGGATGAAACATAAACAGAAACTCAAACAATATCCACCCTGCTAGCCCAGGCTGCCGACATGGAACCTATCCCCTGATCGACGAAGAAGGACCCCAAAACAAGTAACATCGCTCTCACGTCATGATCATCGCATAACATGTACCTGCAACTGGTGGTGTAGTAATCTGTGAGCCACGAGGACTCAGCAATCCCATTACCATGGGTATCAAGACTAGCAAAGCTTAAAGGGGTAAGGAAGGGGTAAAGTGGTGAGGTTGCAGCAGCGACTAAGCATGATATGGTGGCTAACATACGCAAATAAGAGCGAGAAGAGAAGCAAATGGAACGGTCGTGAAGCTATCAATGATCAAGAAGTGATCCTGAACTCCTACTTACGTCAGACATAACCCAGAAACCGTGTTCTCCTCTCGATCAACCCCGAAAAGAGACACTCACGGTTACACACACGGTTGGTGTATTTTAGAAGAGTTTACTTCAAGTTTACTACAACCGGACATTAACAAATTCCCATCTACCACATGTGGCTATTTATATTGCAATATGAATGGGAAGGATGGGATAGGATCCCTAGATTCTAGGGTTGTGCACTATTTATATTGCAATATGATTAGGGTAGGGGCTATCACGTCCCTACGATCGAAAATCGACGGTCAGTGAAAATAGGCTAGGGAGTCCAATAAATAAAACGAAGATGTATTATAGATATTTGGGGATGATCCGGACCCAATGGTGATGACTGAGCGGGTCTGGTTCAGGAAGTTTCGGACGCGGGCGAGGGGTCAATGCACTGGCAAGAGAGTTTAAGTGGTCATGGTCAAGAGGGGAGCGAAAACCCGACTGGTCTCGGAACGGCCACCGAACGCAACGGAGAGAAGCGAGAAGCATGAACGGCTGCGAGTTTTATGAAAAACATGCAGATGCAATGCGCATGATGCTATGATATGAGATGCATGGCATGAACAAAATGCAAAACAAAAGACAAAACCCAACCACGAAGGAAAAAACATATCGCATCTCCGAAAAAGGCAAGAGTTGGAGTTACAATTATGTTAAGTTACATCCGGGGCGTTACATCGGGGCACCCCCCGGTGCAACAGGCCTCCTGGCGCGCCCTAGTGGGTTTTGCCCCCCCCCCTCGGGGCACCTCCAGGTGCAACCAGGGCCCATTGCCTTCCTTCTGGCCCATAAAAAATCTCCGTAAAGTTTCATGGCATTTGGACTCCATTTGATAAGGATTTTCTGTGATGTAAAAAACATGGAAAAATAGCAACTGGCACTTGGCACTATGTCAATAGGTTAGTACCAAAAATGATATAAAATGATTATAAAACATCCAAGATTGATAATAAAACAGCGTGGAACAATAAGAAATTATAGATACGTTGGAGACGTATCAGCATCCCCAAGCTTAACCCCTACTCGTCCTCGAGTAGGTAAGTGATAAAATTAGAATTTTTTATGTGGAGTGTTGTTCATCAAGTCATATCATATTCTTTTCTTTATAGCATGGACATTTGGACTTTTGTGTGATTCAAAGCAATAGTCTAGTTTTGACATAATAATTTAGATACTCAAGCATATCAATAAGCAACCATGTCTTTCAAAATATCAACGCTAAAATAAGTTATCCCTAGCCCATCATGCTCCAACATTGATCCATTCATGAAACACACTCGAATATTAACTACACCCAATACTTGAGCACGATCATATTGCCTCCTAGTTGGTGCTTTTTATGAGAGAAGATGGAGACTCAAATTTCAAAATAAAAATTGCATAAAGTAAAAGAAAGGCCCTTCGCAGAGGGAAGTAGGGATTTGTAGAGGTGCCAGAGCTCAAAGCGAAAAACATTGAGATTTAAAACATTTTGGGAGGTTCCTCAGAGCTAAGAACACTTTCCATGCTAGATATGCCATAGACGTTCCCAAACAGAAAATAAAGTTTATTCCTTTTTTCACCATTCTTTCATTTTCCATGGCTAGCCGTATCCACGGTTGCCCTCCATACCAACACTTACCAAGGAACAACATAAAGTAAATATTTTTTTGCATTTCAGTACTGTGCATCCCTAAGGCCTTTGCCTTATTCTCGAGCAATGACAAGTGAATAAACACTCATCTTGAGGATAACACATCTAGCATGGAAAATATTAGCCACCCGTTACCGTTCCGCGAGCGAAACAAACACACAAAAGAGAAGTTTATTTTTGAAAATTAGAGATGGCACATGCAAATTTTCTTAGAACGGCAAAAGAATACCGCATATAGGTAGATATTGTAGACCCATGTGGCAAAACTGGTTTAAAGGATTTTGGATGCACAAGTAGAGGTCATACTTAGTGCAAAATGAAGGCTAGCAAAAGATTGGGAAGCGACCAACCAAGAAACGAATAATCTCATAAGCAAGCATTAATTATAATTAACAATGAATAATACACCACAAGTAGGATATAATTTTCATTTCATAATTATTGACTTTCGTGCATGCATAGGGAATCACAAACTTTAACACCAATATTCTTACTAGAGCACAATTACTCATCAACATAAATCACATATCACATCATCATATCTCAAAACTATTACTAAGAATCAAGTTTATTTTGTCCAATGATCTTCATGGCATTATCTTTTACTTTATCCCTCTTGGATATCTATCACTTTGGAACTAATTTTCATGTGTTGCTTTTCATAAGCTCAAACAAATATAAGTGAAGATCATGAGCATAACAAATTTTCTTTCTCTCAAAATAATATAAGTGAAGCAAGAGAGAATTTCTTAAAAAATTTACTAACTCTCAAATATATCTAAGTGAAGCAAGAGATCATTTCTTCAAAAATAACAAAGCACACCGTGCTCAAAAAGATATAAGTGAAGCACTAGAGCAAGTCCTAGCTCATAAAAGATTTAAGTGAAGCATAGAGAGCAATTCTAACAAGTCATGATATAATTTTGGGTCTCTCAAATAGGTGTGTCCAGCAAGGATTGACGACTTAAAACACAAAATAAAACAAGCAAAGACACATATCATACAAGACGCTCCAAGCAAAACACATATTATGTGACGAATAAAAATATAGCCTCGAGTAAGATACCGATAGTCGTTGGAAGAAAGCGGGGATGCCACTCGGGGGCGTCCCCAAGCTTAGTTGGTTGCTCATTCTTGGATAATAGCTTGGGATGCCGGGGCATCCCCAAGCTTAGGCTCTTACATCCTTCCTTCATCCATCGTAAGAAAACCCAAAACTTGAAAACTTCAATCACACAAAACTCAACAAAACCTTCGTGAGATCCCTAAGTGAACGAAAGTAAACCACTACTATAAGTATTGTATCAAACCAATTCATATTTTGTTTTTGTATTATATCTACTGTATTCCAACTTTTATATGGAAAAAACTCATCAAAGAAAACCATAGAGCCATCAAAATAAGCACACAACACAAAGAAAACAGAATCTGTCAAAACTGACCAGTCTGTAGCAATCTGACTTAAACAAAAACTTCTGGAACTCCTAAAATTCTGAAAAAATAGGACGATCTGAGAAATTTGTATATTAATCTTCTGCAAAAATAATTAGGGCAAAATCTCTTTCTGAATAAAAATGAGAATTAATTTCGTGAGCATAAAGTTTCTGCCTTTTTCAGCAAGATCAAACAACTATCACCCAAAAAGATCCTATTGGTTCTACTTGGCACAAACACTAATTAAAACATTAAAAACACAATCATAACAGTAGCATAATTGTGTTAACACTCAATAACAGAAAGCAAAAGGCAAAAATAAATTTTATTCATTGGGCTGCCTCCCAACAAGCGATATAGTTTTACGCCCTTAGCTAGGCATAAAGCAAGGATCTAAGTTTTGTCATCTTCCGAAGTTTTGGCAACTTTTGTAAGGGTTTTCTCAAACCCGGGAGGCTCTTTACGCTTCCCTAAATTCTCCGGAAAAGAAACCATCTTATGATCCAAAATATCCAATTGCTTGTTGGAAAGAGTAATCAAAGTATTCATGCGATTGATACTACCATTGAGGTGTTTGAGGGGTTCATTATATTTCTGTATTTCAACCATATGTTTATGCAAATCACCAAGTTTGTCCAGCATTTGAGCTCCCTTGGGGGTAAAATTAAAACCCTTCTTTTGAGGAGGAATTCCCAAAATTCCCTCTAAGATTCATAGGCAGCGTTAGCATCCAGTTCAATAAAATTTCCTTTAGCGGAAAAATCAAGAAGTTGTCTATGATGCAAAGCCAGTCCTATGTAAAAATTATGGAGCAAAACCTTGGCGTCCCCCTTTAAGTTGGAGATACGATATGATTCCATAATCCTATACCAAGCATATTTTAAATTTTCTCCTTGTCTTTGCTTGAAGTACAAGACTTCAAAATCTGGTGACAAAGGAGGAGTAGGGACGCTAGCCATCGAGACTAGAAAGCAATAGAAAGGAAGAAAGAAAAAGAGAGGCGAATAAAACGGCAAATTTTTGTGAAGTGGGGGAGAGGAAAACGAGAGGCAAATGACAAATAATGTAAATTGCAAGGAGATGAGATTTGTGATTAGGAACCTGGTTATGTTGAAGATCCTCCCCGGCAACGGCGCCAGAAATTCTCCTTGATGGTAGCTAGAACTACGTCGGTATTTCCCCGGAGAGGGAGGGATGATGTAGCACAGCGACGGTAGAGTATTTCCCTCAGTTATGAAACCAAGGTATCGAACCAGTAGGAGAACCAAGCAACACAACATAAACAACACCTACACACAAATAACAACACCTCGCAACCCGACGTGTTAAAGGGGTTGTCAATCCCTTTCGGGTAACGGCGCCAGAAATGGCGTGTTGATGGGAGGTAAATTGTAGTAGATTGAAATAATAGATCGCAAATAAATAAAGTGCAGCAAGGTATCTTTGTATTTTTTTGTTTAATAGATCTGAATAAAAATGCAAAGGAAAAGTAGATCGCAAGGCAAATATATGAGAAAGAAGACCCGGGGGCCGTAGGTTTCACTAGTGGCTTCTCTCGAGAAAAATACCAAACGGTGGGTAAACAAATTACCGTTGGGCAATTGATAGAACTTCAAATAATTAGGACAATATCTAGGCAATGATCATTACATGGGCATCACGTCCAAGATTAGTAGACCGACTCCTGCCTGCATCTACTACTATTACTCCACACATCGACTGCTATCCAGCATGCATCTAGTGTATTAAGTTCATGGAAAAACGGAGTAATGCAATAAGAACGATGACATGATGAAGATAAGATCCGTTTATCTATATGGAGGTAGATATAGATCTCGTCTTTTTATCCTTAGTAGAAACGATACGTACATTTCGTTTCCCCTTCTGTCACTGGGATTGAGCACCGTAAGATCGAACCCACTACCGGGCACCTCTTCCCATTGCAAGATAAATAGATCAAGTTGGCCAAACAAAACCCAAATATTGGAGAAGAAATACGAGGCTATAAGCAATCATGCATATAAGAGATCAAAGAAACTCAAATAACTTTCATGGATATAAAAAGATATGTCTAATCATAAACTCAAAGTTCACCAGATCCCAACGAGCACACGCAAAAGAGTTACATCATATGGATCTCCAAGAGACCATTGTATTGAGAATCCAGCGAGAGAGAGAGAGAGAAAGCCATCTAGCTACTAACTACGGACCCAAAGGTCTGCAAAGGACTACTCACGCATCATCGGAGAGGCACCAATGGAAGTGGTGAACCCCTCCGTGATGGTTTCTAGATTGGATCTGGTGGTTCTGGACTCTGTGGTGGCTGGATGATTATTTCGTCGATGCCTTTAGGGTTTCCGGAATATTGTGGTATTTATAGAGCAAAGTGGCGGTCCGGGGGGCACCCGAGGTGGGCACAACCCACCAGGGTGCGCCTAGGCCTCCTAGCACGCCCTGGTGGGTTGTGCCCCCCTCGGGGCACCCCCAGGTGCAACCAGGGCCCATTTCCTTCCTCCTGGCCCATAAAAAATCTCCGTCAAGTTTCGTGGCATTTGGACTCCGTTTGATAAGGATTTTCTGCGATGTAAAAAACATGGAAAAACCAACAACTGGCACTAGGCACTATGTACATAGGTTAGTACCAAAAAATGATATAAAATGACTATAAATTTATTATAAAACATCCAAGATTGATAATAAAACAACATGGAACAATAAAAAATTATAGATACGTTAGAGACGTATCATAGATGAATGTTAGATTCATATTTAAATGAATATATGGCATCATTGGTAGCCTTTTATAATTTACTTTGATTATGATACCATCCTATTTCTTTCTTATGGCACTATTGGTAGATTGTAGATGAATATTAGATTCACATATTTCATATAATTTCTGTTGATTATGATATCATCCTATTTCTTTATTATGGCATCATTAGTAGCCTTTTATTGCATTCGTCCATCAGTTCATGTATGATCTGGATATTGCATGTCTTGTGATAATATAGCTACCAGAATGTTATCCAAAGTTTTGTTTAATTATAGTTGCTTTATTATGGCTATGTGGTCGCTATTATGCTCATGTTATGGATATCATGTTGTGTGGTCACTATCATGCTCATCTTTGATACATGAACTAACATGGCTTCAAAGGAGTGTTCAAATTATGACGAAATGTTGATTAATTTCCATTTCACAATATCTCCGACACACAATATTTACATTTTTTAGCTTAAGTCATGCTTAATTTTTTTGTCCATCCATACCCTTTAATATTGGTTGATGTTCAATATATTTACATAATCGGTAGCCTTTTATTCTATCCATCTCTTATCCGTATGAAGGATTGACATGCATACCTATATTTGGAGTGCTCCAACTATACAGGGCTTCAAAAGAGTGTCGGAAATATCACAAAACGTTGATTATTTCTGTTTCGCAACATTTCTGATACTCAATCTTTTTATTTTTTAGCACAAGGCATGCCCAATTTTTTCGTCCACCCATACTCTTTAATATTAGTTGATGTTTAATATGTTTAAATAATTGGTTGTCTTTTATTCTATCCATCTCTTATCCGTATGGAGTATTCACATGCATATTTATTTGGAGTTCTCAAACCATACAGGGCTTCAAAAGAGTCTAAAAAATATCACGAAATGTTGATTAATTTCTGTTTCGCAACATTTCTGACACTCAATGTTTTCATTTTTTAGCACAAGTCATGACCAATTTTTTCGCTTATCCACAAGTTTTACTACTTATTTTATTATTTCAAACTTTAACTTATAAAACTATTCCATAACATGAACGTCGGCAATGAACTAAGCATGTCACTCGTGTAGCGACACGAGTCTAGGTGCATGTAATAAGGTTCACCTCACTTGCAATGAAATATGTGTAGGTATTCACGACGACTTTATGGAGTGGGTGGTATGTTTCACTCAATTAGTGTTATAGCTTATCGTTTCGTAATGTTGCACCCACAATTGTCTAATTTATGTTTTCTTTTTATCATGCTCAGCGTATCCCTTCTTGGGGAAGGGCCAAGTTCATGCGTGTGGCCAACCTGCCCATCAATGAGGAGGGCACGATTCAGTTTGACATGATGTTGTTGAAAAATGGCATACCCTTGACCCTTAGTGTCACCGATGAGGGAGGGAGAACGTATTTCCATTGTCTAAGTTGGATTCAAATCGCCAAAGAATTAAGGATGCAAGATGGGAAGGTTTTCTTACTATTTTTTCATGAATTTGAGGAGGCCCACATCGACAACAAAATCTATCTATGATACGATGTCCCGCAATCACCATAGTACGTATTAGTTTCGGTGGTGATCCGGATGTTGTATGGGTACTTTTTGTTGGGAAATGTAGTAGAAAACAAAAAAGTTTCGCGCCTACGATCACCCAAGATCAATATAAAGATGCATAACAGGTTGGGATCACGATCGTTACTGTCACCGAGTTGCAGCGGAAGAAGAATGTGTCGGTGTAGATCGTACTTGGAGTCCCTCAAGACGTTGATGAACGATCCCTCGTACCGCCCACGAACAGTCCCTCGAACTAAAGACCAAAAGCACGGCCTCTCTACTTGGTTGCAAGCGTGCAACCTTCATGATCCGGTAGCGCTTCACCGTCTAGAGCTAATCGTCACCAGAGAATTAGTGGGAGGATATTAGAACCACACATGACTTCTAATTATGAGGACAAGAGGATTAGCCTATCTCAAATTAGTCAACTAGGACCAACTAGAACTAGAAGTACTAGAGGAGGCTCCAAAACTTATATGTTCAATTGTGGAGAATACCTCAAGTATATATAGGTTGGAGGGGAAGAGGAGGGCTGCCACCAAGAAGGGAAAGCCTCCTTGGGGAGCTGATACGCCTCCAACGTATCTATAATTTTTGATTGTTCCATGCTATTATATTATCTGTTTTGAATGTTTTATATGCATTAATATGCTATTTTATATTGTTTTTGGTACTAACCTATTAACCTAGAGCCCAGTGCCAGTTTTTGTTTTTTCCTTGTTTTTTAGCTTCGCAGAGAAGGAATACCAAACGGAGTCCAAACGGAATAAAACCTTCGCGATGATTTTTCCTGGACCAGAAGAAACCCAGGAGACTTGGAGATCAAGTCAGAAGAGCCACGAGGCGACCACAAGGGTGGAGGGCGGCCCCCACCTTGTGCCCCCCCATGACTCCCGTGACCTACTTCTTCCTCCTATATATTCACATATATCCCGAACTTCCAGAAGCACCGACGAAAACACTTCTCCACCGCCGCAACCTTCTGTTCCCGTGAGATCCCATCTTGGGGCCTTTTCCGGCACCCTACCGGAGGGGGATTCGATCATGGAGGGCATCTACATCAACTCTATTGCCCTTCCGATGAAGCGTGAGTAGTTTACCTCAGACCTACGGGTCCATAGCTAGTAGCTAGATGGCTTCTTCTCTCTCTTTGATTCTCAATACCATGTTCTCCTCGATGTTCTTGGAGATCTATCCGATGTAATCTTATTTTGCAGTGTGTTTGTCGAGATATGATGAATTGTGGATTTGTGATCAGATTATCTATGAATATAATTTGAATCTCCTCTGAATTCTTATATGCATGATTTGATATCTTTGTATTTCTCTTCGAACTATCGGTTTGGTTTGGCCAACTAGATTGTTTTTTCTTATAATGGGAGAAGTGCTTAGATTTGGGTTCCATCTTGCGGTGCCCTCACCCAGTGACAAAGTAGGGGTAGCCAGGCACGTCTTGTATTGTTGCCATCGAGGATAAAAAGATGGGGTCTAATTACATCATATTGCTTGAGTTCATTCCTCTACATCATGTCATCTTACTTAAAGTGTTACTCTGTTCTTCATGAACTTAATACTCTAGATGCATGCAGGAGTCGGTCGATGTGTGGAGTAATAGTAGTATATGCAAGCAGGAGTCGGTCTACTTGACACAGACGTGATGCCTATATGACATAATCATTGCCTTGGATATCGTCATTGAAGGAAATATGCCCTAGAGGCAATAATAAAGTTGTTATTTATATTTCCTTATATCATGATAAATGTTTATTATTCATGCTAGAGTTGTATTAACCGGAGACTTACTACATGTGTGAATACATAGACAAACAGAGTGTCCCTAGTATGCCTCTACTAGACTAGCTCATTAATCAAAGATGGTTAAGTTTCCTGACCATAGACATGTGTTGTCATTTGATCAACGGGATCACATCATTAGAGAATGATGTGATGGACAAGACCCATCCGTTAGCTTAGCATTATGATCGTCGAATTTTATTGCTATTGCTTTCTTCATGACTTATACATGTTCCTCTGACTATGAGATTATGCAACTCCCGAATACTGGAGGAACACCTTGTGTGCTATCAAACATCACAAGTAACTCGGTGATTATAAAGATGCTCTACAGATGTCTCCGAAGGTGTTTGTTGAGTTGGCATAGATCCAGATTAGGATTTGTCTCTCCGATTGTCAGAGAGGTATCTCTGGGCCCTCTCGGTAATGCACATCACTATAAGCCTTGCAAGCAATGTGATTAATGAGTTAGTTGCGGGATGATGCATTACAGAACGAGTAAAGAGACTTGACGGTAACGATATTGAACTAGGTATGATGATACCGACGATTGAATCTCGGGCAAGTAACATACCGATGACAAAGGGAACAACGTATGTTGTTGTGCGGTTTGACCGATAAAGATCTTCGTAGAATATGTAGGAACCAATATGAGCATCCAGGTTCCGCTATTGGTTATTGACCGGAGATGTGTCTCGGTCATGTCTACATAGTTCTTGAACCCGTAGGTCCGCACGCTTAACGTTCGATGACGATTGGTATTATGAGTTTATGTGATTTGATGTACCGAAGGTTGTTAGGAGTCCCGGATGAGATCACGGATATGACGAGGAGTCTCGAAATGGTCGAGACATAAAGATTGATACATTGGACCATGTTGTTCGGACACCGGAAGTGTTTCGGCGAGTTTCAGATAAAACCGGAGTGCCGGAGGGTTACCGGAACCCCCGGGAGGTTAACGGGCCAACATGGGCCTTAGAGGAGAGAGGGTCGGCCAGGAGGTGGCGCGCGCCCCCCTCCTTCCTTCTCTCCCCTTCCTCCTTCCTTCTTCTCCTAGTTGGACTAGGAAAGGGGGGAAACCTACTCCTACTGGAGTAGGATTCCTCCCCCTTGGCGTGCCCTTGTGGCCAGCCGACCTCCTCCTCCCGTAATTTATATACGGGGGAGGGAGGCACCCCATAGGCACAACAACCAATCTCTTAGCCGTGTGCGGTGCCCCCCTCCACAGTTCAACACCTCGGTCATATCGTCGTAGTGCTTAGGAGAAGCCCTGCGCCGGTAACTTCATCATCACCGTCTCCACGCCGTTGTGCTTACGGAACTCTCCCTCGTCCTCAACTGGATCAAGAGCTCGAGGGACGTCATCTTTTTGAACGTGTGCAGAACACGGAGGTGCCGTACGTTCGATACTTGGATAGGTTGGATCGTGACGTTCGACTACATCAACCGCGTTACTAAACGCTTCCGCTTTCGGTCTACGAGGGTACCTGGACACACTCTCCCGTCTCATTGCTATGCATCTCCTAGATATATCTTGCGTGATCATATGATTTTTTTTTGAAATACTGCGTTCCCCAACAGTGGCATCCGAGCCAGGTCTATGCGTAGATGTTATATGCACGAGTAGAACACAATGAGTTGTGGGCGATAATAGTCATACTGCTTACCAGCAACGTCTTACTTCGATTCGGCGGTATTGTTGGATGAAGCGGCCCGGACCGACATTACATGATCGCGTTCATGAGACTGGTTCTACCGACATGCTTCGCACACATGTGGCTAGCGGGTGTCTGTTTCTCCAGCTTTAGTTGAATCGAGTTTGACTACGCCCGGTCCTTCTTGAAGGTTAAAACATCACACTACCGACATGCTTCGCACACATGTGGCTAGCGGGTGTCTGTTTCTCCAGCTTTAGTTGAATCGAGTTTGACTACGCCCGGTCCTTGTTTAAGGTTAAAACATCACACTTGACGAAAAATCGTTGTGATTTTGATGCGTAGGTAAGAATGGTTTTTGCTAGAAGCCCGTAGCAGCCACGTAAAACTTGCAACAACAAAGTAGAGGATGTCTAACTTGTTTTTGCAGGGCTTGTTGTGATGTGATATGGTCAAGATGTGATGAGATATAAATTGTTGTATGAGATGATCATGTTTTGTTAAAGTTATCGGCAACTGGTAGGAGCCTTATGGTTGTCTCTTTATTGCATAAGATGCAAGCGCCATATAATTGCTTTACTTTATCGCGATGCGATAGCAATAGTTGCAAAAGCAATAGTTTGCGAGACAACCATGTGACAACACGTTGATAAAGATCAAGATGATGGAGATCATGGTGTCATGCCGGTGATGATGGAGATCATGACGGTACTTTGGAGATGGAGATCAAAGGCACAAGATGATGATGGCCATATCATGTCACATATTTTAATTGCATGTGATGTTTATCTTTTATGCATCTTATTTTGCTTAGTACGACGGTAGCATCATGAGATGATCCCTTACTAAAATTTCAAGGTATAAGTGTTCTCCCTGAGTATGCACCATCGTGACAGTTCTTCGTGTTGAGACACCGCGTGATGATCGGGTGTGATAAGCTCTACGTTCACATACAACGGGTGCAAGCCAGTTTTGCATATGTAGAATACTTGGGTTAAACTTGTCGAGCCTAGCATATGCAGATATGGCCTCGGAACACTGAGACCGAAAGGTCGAGCATGAATCATATAGTAGATATGATCAACATAGTGATGTTCACCATTGAAAACTACTCCATCTCACGTGATGATCGGACATGGTTTGGTTGATATGGATCATGTGGTCATTTAGATGACTAGAGGGATGTATATCTAAGTGGGAGTTCTTAAGTAATATGATTAATTGAACTTTAATTTATCATGAACTTAGTACCTGATAGTATTTGCATATCTATGTTGTAGATCAATTGCTCGCGTATAGCTTCCCTGTTTTATTTATGATATGTTCCTAGAGAAAACTAAGTTGAAAGTTGATAGTAGCAATGATGCGGACTTGGTCCGTGATCTGTGGATGTATCCTCATTGCTGCGTAGAAGAATTATGTCCTTGATCCACCGCTAGGTGACAGAACTATTGCAGGAGCAAATGTAGACGTTATGAACGTTTGACAAGCTCGGTATGATGACTACTTGATAGTTTAGTGCACCATGCTTTACAGCTTAGAACCGGGACTTCAAAAATGTTTTGAAATGCCATGGAGCATATGAGATGTTCCAAGAGTTGAAATTGGTATTCAGACTCATGCCCGAGTCGAGAGGTATGAGACCTCTGACAAGTATTTTTGCCTGCAAGATGGAGGAGAATAGCTCAACTAGTGAGCATGTGCTCAGAATGTCTGAGTACTACAATCGCTTGAATCAAGTGAGAGTTAATCTTCCAGATAAGATAGTGATTGACAAAGTTCTCTAGTCACTATCACCAAGTTACTGGAACTTCGTGATGAACTATAATATGCAAGGGATGACGAAAACGATTCCCCGAGCTCTTCACGATGCTGAAATCAGCGAAGGTAGAAATCAAGAAAAGCATCAAGTGTTGATGGTTGAAAAGACCACTAGTTTCAAGTAAAAGGGCAAGGGAAAGAAAGGGAACTTCAAGAAGAATGACAAGCAAGTTTCCACTCCCATGAAGAAGCCCAAAGCTAGACCCAAGCCTGAAACTGAGTGCTTCTACTGCAAAGAAAATGGTCACTAGAAGCGGAACTGCCCCAAATACTTGGCGGATAAGAAGCATGGCAAAGTGAACAAAAGTATATATGATATACATGTTATTGATGTGTACTTTACTAGTATTCATAGTAGCCCCTGGGTATTTGACACTGGTTCAGTTGCTATGATTAGCAACTTGAAATAGGAGTTATAAAATGAACAGAGACTAGTTGAGGGCAAGGTGACGATGTGTGTTGGAAGTGATTCCAAGGTTGATAAGATCACCATCGCACACTCCCTTTACCTTCGAGATTAGTGTTGAACCTAAAATAAATGTCATTTGGTGTTTGCGTTGAGCATAATATGATTGGATCTTGTTTATTGCAATACGGTTATTCATTTAAGTGAAAGAATAATTGTTATTCTGTTTACATGAATAAAACCTTCTGTGGTCGTACACCCAAGGTGAATGGGTTATTGAATCTCTATTGTAGTGATACACATATTCATAATATTGAAGCCAAAAGATGCAAGGTTAATAATGATAGTGCAACTTATTTGTGGCCTTGCCGTTTAGGTCATATTGGTGTAAAGTGCATGAAGAAACTCCATGCTGGTGGGATTTTGGAATCATTTGATTATGAATCACTTGATGCTTGCGAATCATGCCTCATGGGCAAGATGACTAAGACTCCATTCTCCGGAACAATGGAGCGAGCCCCTAACTTATTGGAAATAATACATACCAATGTATGCGGTCCAATGAGTGTCGAGGCTCTCGGCTGGTATCGTTATTTTATGACCTTCACAGATGATTTGAGCAGATATGGGTATATCTACTTAATGAAACACAAGTCTGAAACATTTGAAAAGTTCAAAGAATTTCAGAGTGAAGTTGAGAATCATCGTAACAAGAAAATACAGTTTCTACGATCTGATCATGGAGGCAAATATTTGAGTTACGAGTTTGGCCTTCATTTGAGAAAATGTGAAATAGTTTCGCAACTCACGCCACCTGGAACACCACAGCGTAATGGTGTGTCTGAAAGTCGTAATCGTACTTTATTAGATATGGTGCGATCTATGAAGTCTCTTACCGGTTTACCACTATCGTTTTGGGGTTATGCATTAGAGACAGCTGCATTCATGTTAAATAGGGAACCGTCTAAAAAAATCTGTTGAGACGATACTGTATGATCTGTGGTTTAGCAAGAAACCTAAGCTATTGTTTCTTAAAGTTTGGGGTTGCGATGCTTATGTGAAAAAGTTTCAGCTTGATAAGCTTAAACCCAAATCGGAGAAGTGCGTCTTCATAGGATACCCAAAAGAAACTGTTGGGTACACCTTCTATCACAGATCCGAAGGCAAGATCTTTGTTGCTAAGAGTGGATCCTTTCTAGAGAAGGAGTTTCTCTTGAAATAAGTGAGTGGGAGGAAAGTAGAACTTGATGAGGTAATTGTACCTTCTCTCGAATTGGAAAGTAGCTCATCACTAAAATCAGTTCCAGTGATGCCTACACCAATTAGTGAGGAAGTTAATGATGATGATCATGAAACTTCAGATCAAGTTACTACCGAACCTGTTAAGTCAACCAGAGTATGATCCGCACTAGAGTGGTACGGTAATCCTCTTCTGGAAGTCATGTTGCCAGACCATGATGAACCTACGAACTATGAGGAAGCAATGATGAGCCTAGATTCTGACAGATGGCTTGAGGCCATGAAATCTGAGATAGAATCCATGTATGAGAACAAAGTGTAGGACTTTGGTGGACTGGCCCGATGATCGGCAAGCCATTGAGAATAAATGGATCTTCAAGAGGAAGACGGACGCTGATAGTAGTGTTACTATCTACAAAGCTCGACTTGTCGAAAAGGGTTTTTGACAAACTCAATATGTTGACTATGATGAGATTTTCTCACTCGTATCGATGCTTAAAGTCTGTCCTAATCATGTTAGCAATTGCCACATTTTATGAAATCTGACAAATGGATATAAAAAATGCATTCCTTAATGGATTTATTAAAGAAGAGTATTATATGATACAACCAGAAGGTTTTGTCAATCCTAAAGGTGCTAACAAAATGTACAAGCTCCAGCGATCCATCTATGGACTGGTGCAAGCATCTCGGAGTTGGAATATACGCTTTGATAAGTTGATCAAAGCATATAGTTTTATACAGACTTGCGGTGCAGCCTATATTTACAAGAAAGTGAGTGGGAGCACTACAACCTTTCTGATAATTATATGTGAATGACATATTGTTGATCGGAAATGATGTAGAATTTTCTGGAAAGCATAAAGGAGTGTTTGAAAGGAGTTTTTCAAAGAAAGACCTCGGTGAAGCTGCTTACATATTGGGCATCAAGATCTATAGAGATAGATCAAGACACTTGATATGATTTTTCAATGAGTACATACCTTGACAAGATTTTTGAAGTAGTTCAAAATAGAACAGTCAAAGAAGGAGTTCTTCCCTGTATTGCAAGGTGTAAAGTTGAGTAAGACTCAAAACCCGACCACGATAGAAAGTAGAAAGAGAATGAAAGTCGTTCCCTATGCCTCCGCCATAGGTTCTAAAAAGTATGCTATGATGTGTACTAAACCTATTGTGTACCTTGCCATGAGTTTGGCAAGGGGTACGATATTGATCCAGGAGTGGATCACTTGACAGCGGTCAAAATTATCCTTTGAAGACTAATGAGATATTTCTCGGTTATGGAGGTGATAAAGAGTTCATCGTAAAGAGTTACGCCGATGCAAGCTTTTACACCGATCCGGATGACTCTGAGTCTCAATCCGGATACATATTGAAAGTGGACGAAATTAGCTAGAGTAGCTCCATGCAGAGCATTGTAGATGTACAAAATTTGCAAAATACATACAACTCTGAATGTGACAGACCCATTGACTAAGCTTCTCTCACAAGCAAAACATGATCACACCTTAGTAGTCTTTGGGTGTTAATCACATAGTGATGTGAACTATATTATTGACTCTAGTAAAACCCTTTGGGTATTAGTCACATGGCGATGCGAACTAATCACATGGTGATGTGAACTATTGGTCTTAAATCACATGGCGATGTGAACTAGATTATTGACTCTAGTGCAAGTGGGAGACTGAAGGAAATTTGCCCTAGAGGCAATAATAAAATTGTTATTTATATTTCCTTATATCATGATAAATGTTTATTATTCATGCTAAAATTGTATTAGCCGGAAACTTACTACATGTGTGAATACATAGACAAACAGAGTGTCCCTAGTATGCCTCGACTAGACTAGCTCGTTAATCAAATTTGGTTAAGTTTCCTGACCATAGACATGTGTTGTCATTTGATCAACGGGATCACATCATTAGAGAATGATGTGATGGACAAGACCCATCCATTAGCTTAGCATTATGATCGTTGAGTTTCATTGCTATTACTTTCTTCATGACTTATACATGTTCCTCTGACTATGAGATTATGCAACTCCTGAATACCGAAGGAACACCTTGTGTTCTATCAAACGTCATAACGTAACTGGGTGATTATAAAGATGCTCTACAGATGTCTCCGAAGGTGTTTGTTGAGTTGGCATAGATCCAGATTAGGATTTGTCACTTCGATTGTTGCAGAGGTATCTCTGGGCCCTCTCAGTAATGCACATCACTATAAGCCTTGCAAGCAATCTGACTAATGAGTTAGTTGCGGGATGATGCATTATAGAATGAGTAAAGAGACTTGCCGATAACGAGATTGAACTAGGTATGATGATACCAATGATCGAATCTCGGGCAAGTAACATACCGATGACAAAGGAAACAACGTATGTCGTTGTGCAGTTTGACCGATAAAGATCTTCGTAGACTATGTAGGAACCAATATGAGCATCCAGGTTCCGCTATTTGTTATTGACCAGAGATGTGTCTCGGTCATGTCTACATAGTTCACGAACCTGTAGGTTCCGCACGCTCAACATTCAATGACGATTATGAGTTTATGTGATTTGATGTACCTAAGGTTTTTCGGAGTCCCGGATGAGATCGCAGACATGATGAGGAGTCTCGAAATGGCCGAGACATAAAGATTGATATATTGGACATGTTGTTCGGACACCGGATGTGTTTCGGATAGTTTAAACCAGAGTGTCGAAGGGTTACCGGAACCCCCCTGGGAGGTTAATGGACCAACATGGGCCTTAGAGGAGAGAGGGCCGGCCAGGAGGTGGCGCGCGCCCCCCCATTTCGAATTGGACAATTGGTGGGGGCGGCACCCTCCTCCTTCCTTCTCTCCCCTTCCTCCTTCCTTCTTCTCCTAGTTGGACTAGGAAAGGGGGGAAACCTACTCCTACTAGGAGTAGGATTCCTCCCCCTTGGCGCGCCCCTCATGGCTGGTTGTCCTCCTCCTCCCCTACTTTATATATGGGGGAGGGGGCACCCCATAGGCACAACAGACAATCTCTTAGCCGTGTGAGGTGCCCCCCTCCACAGTTCAACACCTCGGTCATATCGTCGTAGTGCTTGGGAGAAGCCCTGCGCCGGTAACTTCATCATCACCGTCGCCACGCCGTCATGCTGACGGAACTCTCCCTCGTCCTCAACTGGATCAAGAGATCGAGGGACGTCATCATGCTGAACATGTGCTGAACACAGAGGTGCCGTACATTTGGTACTTCGATCGGCTGGATCGTGAAGACGTTCGACTACATCAACCGCGTTACTAAGCGCTTCCGCTTTCGATCGACGAGGGTACATGGACACACTTTCCCGTCTCGTTGCTATGCATTTCCTATATAGATCTTGCGTGATCGTAGATTTTTTTTTGAAATACTGCGTGCCCCAACAGTCATAACTTTGCGTTTTTCTATCAATTGCTCGACAGTAATTTTTTCATCCACCGTATTATTTGGCTTCAAGAGAGAAGCCTATAGTGAAATCTATGGCCCCCAGGTCTATTTGCCATCATATTAGTTTCTGGTCTACTATTTTGTAGTCTTTTACTTTCCGATCTATAAATCAAAAACCCAAAAAAATTTATCTTTTGTTTAGTTTTATTTATCTATCTCTATCAGATCTCACTTTTGCAAGTGACCGTGAAGGGATTGGCAACTCCTTTATCGCGTTGGGTGCAAATGTTTGAATTTTTGTGCAGGTATTGGTGATTTGTGCGTTCTTATCCTACTGGATTGATACCTTGGTTCTCAAATTGAGGGAAATACTTATCTCTACTTTGTGCATCACCCTTTCCTCTTCAAGGAAAAAACCAAGGCAAGCTCAAGAGGTAGC
Organism: Aegilops longissima; assembly: GCA_021605205.1. Lineage (NCBI taxonomy): Eukaryota > Viridiplantae > Streptophyta > Magnoliopsida > Poales > Poaceae > Aegilops > Aegilops longissima. The sequence continues at coordinate 126,750,366 of CM038682.1, read as the reverse complement.
AGACGCCGGCCTAAGAGCATCTCCAATGCCACCGGCTACGCCATGGGGGCACGCACCTTTGCTTGGCTACGCCGACGGCGACGCACATGGTGGATTCTACCCCAACATCACCTTTCCACATGGCCAGCACGCCTCACCCTCCGGCCTAAACGCCGACCAGCACATACCCTCGCCCGCGTTCGCCAGAGTCCATTACCCCCCGTACAACTACTCACCACCGGTGTACGCAGCCTCCCCGACGCCGCCTCTGCGCCGTGGTGCCCTGCCATTCTCACAAGCCTCGTCGTCACATTTCAGCAACCCCGACACGAGGGAAGTCGACATGGAGGAGATCATCACGAGCGGCTCGGTTGCCGCCGCCACCTCCCCCGGGTTCCACGTGCAAGACAATACAATGGACCTCATGTTGGGGAACGTAGTAATTTCAAAAAAAATCCTACGCACACACAGGATCATGGTGATGCATAGCAACAAGAGGAGAGAGTGTTGTCCACGTACCCTCGTAGACCAAAAGCGGAAGAGTTAGCACAACGCGGTTGATGTAGTCGTACGTCTTCACGATCCGACCGATCAAGTACCGAACGCATAGCACCTCCGAGTTCAGCACAAGTTCAGCTCGATGACGTCCCTTGAACTCTGATCCAGCCGAGTGTTGAGGGAGAGTTTCGTCAGCACGACGGCGTGGTGACAATGTTGATGTTCTACCGACGCAGGGCTTCGCCTAAGCACTGCTATGATATTTTCGAGGTGGATTATGGTGGAGGGGGGCACCGCACACGGCTAGGAGATCAAGAGATCAATTGTTCTGTCTATCGGGTGCCCCCTGCCCCCGTATATAAAGGAACAAGGGGGGGAGAGGCGGCCGGCCAGGAGGAGGCGCGCCAGGAGGAGTCCTACTCCCACCGGGAGTAGGACTCCCTCCCTTCCTTGTTGGATTAGGAGAAGTGGGAAGGAGGAGGGAGAGAGGAAGGAAAGGGGGGCGCCACCCCCCTCCCCTCCTTGTCCAATTCGGACTAGAGGGGGAGGGGGCGCGCGGCCTGCCCAAGCCGCCCCTCCTCTTCTCCACTAAGGCCCATGTAGGGCCATTAAACCCCCGGGGGAGTTCCGGTAACCCCTGGTACTCCGGCATATATCCGATGACCCCCGGAACCATTCCGGTGTCCGAATATAGTCGTCCAATATATCAATCTTCATGTCTCGACCATTTCAAGACTCCTCGTCATGTCCGTGATCACATCTGGGACTCCGAACAACCTTCGGTACATCAAAATACATAAACTCATAATATAACCGTCATCGAAACTTTAAGCGTGCGGACCCTACGGGTTCGAGAACTATGTAGACATGATCGAGACATGTCTCCGGTCAATAACCAATAGCGGAACCTGGATGCTCATATTGGCTCCCACATATTCTACCAAGATCTTTATTGGTCAGACCACATAACAACATACGTTGTTCATTTTGTCATCAGTATGTTACTTGCCCGAGATTCGATCGTCGGTATCGCAATACCTAGTTCAATCTAGTTACCGGCAAGTCTCTTTACTCGTTCCGTAATACATCATCCCGCAACTAACTTATTAGTTGCAATGCTTGCAAGGCTTAAGTGATGTGCATTACCGAGTGGGCCCAGAGATACCTCTCCGACAATCGGAGTGACAAATCCTAATCTCAAAATACGCCAACCCAAAGTACCTTTGGACACCTGTAGAGCACCTTTATAATCACCCAGTTACGTTGTGACGTTTGATAGCACACAAAGTGTTCCTCTGGTAAACGGGAGTTGCATAATCTCATAGTCATAGGAACATGTATAAGTCATGAAGAAAGCAATAGCAACATACTAAATGATTGAGTGCTAAGCTAACGGAATGGGTCAAGTCAATCACATCATTCTCCTAATGATGTGATCCCGTTAATCAAATGACAACTCATGTCAATGGTTAGGAAACATAACCATCTTTGATCAACGAGCTAGTCAAGTAGAAGCATACAAGTGACACTCTGTTTGTCTATGTATTCACACAAGTATTATGTTTCCGGTTAATACAATTCTAGCATGAATAATAAACATTTATCATGATATAAGGAAATAAATAATAACTTTATTATTGCCTCTAGGGCATATTTCCTTCAGTCTCCCACGCGCACTAGAGTCAATAATCTAGATTACATAGTAATGATTCTAACACCCATGGAGCCTTGGTGCTGATCATGTTTTGCTCGTGGAAGAGGCTTAGTCAACGGGTCTGCAACATTCAGATCCGTATGTATCTTGCAAATTTCTATGTCTCCCACCTGGACTAGATCTCGGATGGAGTTGAAGCGTCTCATTATGTGCTTGGTTCTCTTGTGAAATCTTGATTCCTTTGCCAAGGCAATTGCACCAGTATTGTCACAAAAGATTTTCATTGGACCCGATGCACTAGGTATGACACCTAGATCGGATATGAACTCCTTCATCCAGACACCTTCATTTGCTGCTTCCGAAGAAGCTATGTACTCCGCTTCACATGTAGATCCTACCACGACGCTTTGTTTAGAACTGCACCAAATGACAGCTCCACCATTCAATATAAACATGTATCCGGTTTGCGATTTAGAATCGTCCAGATCAGTGTCAAAGCTTGCATCAACGTAACCATTTACGATGAGATCTTTGTCACCTCCATAAACGAGAAACATATCCTTAGTCCTTTTCAGGTATTTCAGGATGTTCTTGACCGCTGTCTAGTGATCCACCCCTGGATTACTTTGGTACCTCCCTGCCAAACTTATAGCAAGGCACACATCAGGTCAGGTACACAACATTGCATACATGATAGAGCCTATGGCTGAAGCATAGGGAACATCTTTCATCTTCTCTCTATCTTCTGCAGTGGTCGGCATTGAGTCTTACTCAACTTCATGCCTTGTAACAGAGGCAAGAACCCTTTCTTTGCTTGATCCATTTTGAAATTCTTCAAAACTTTGTCAAGGTATGTGCTTTGTGAAAGTCCAATTAAGAGTCTTGATCTATCTCTATAGATCTTCATGCCCAATATGTAAGCAGCTTCACCGAGGTCCTTCATTGAAAAACTCTTGTTCAAGTATCCCTTTATGCTATCCAGAAATTCTATATCATTTCCAATCAGCAATATGTCATCCACATATAATATCAGAAATGCTACAGAGCTCCCACTCACTTTCTTGTAAATACATGCTTCTCCAAAAGTCTGTATAAAACCAAATGCTTTGATCACACTATCAAAGCGTTTATTCCAACTCCGAGAGGCTTGCACCAGTCCATAAATGGATCGCTGGAGCTTGCACACTTTGTTAGCTCCCTTTGGATCAACAAAACCTTCTGGTTGCATCATATACAACTCTTCTTCCAAAAATCCATTCAGGAATGCAGTTTTGACATCCATCTGCCAAATTTCATAATCATAAAATGCGGCAATTGCTAACATGATTCGGATAGACTTAAGCATCGCTACGGGTGAGAAAGTCTCATCGTAGTCAATCCCTTGAACTTGTCGAAAACCTTTCGCAACAAGTCGAGCTCTGTAGACAGTAACATTACCGTCAGCGTCAGTCTTTTTCTTGAAGATCCATTTATTCTCAATGGCTTGCCGATCATCGGGCAAGTCAGCCAAAGTCCACACTTTGTTTTCATACATGGATCCCATCTCAGATTTCATGGCCTCAAGCCATTTTGCGGAATCTGGGCTCACCATCGCTTCTTCATAGTTCGTAGGTTCGCCATGGTCTAGTAACATAACCTCCAGAACAGGATTACAGTACCACTCTGGTGCGGGTCTTACTCCAGTTGACCTACGAGGTTCAGTAACAACTTGATCGGAAGTTTCATGATCATCATCATTAACTTCCTCACTAATTGGTGTAGGTGTCACAGGAACTGGTTTCTGTGATGAACTACTTTCCAATAAGGGAGCAGGTACAATTACCTCATCAAGTTCTACTTTCCTCCCACTCACTTCTTTCGAGAGAAACTCCTTCTCTAGAAAGATTCCAAATTTAGCAACAAAAGTCTTGCCTTCGGATCTGTGATAGAAGGTGTACCCAACAGTCTCTTTTGGGTATCCTATGAAGACACATTTCTCCAATTTGGGTTCGAGCTTATCAGGTTGAAGCTTTTTCACATAAGCATCGCAGCCCCAAACTTTAAGAAACGACAACTTTGGTTTCTTGCCAAACCATAGTCCATAAGGCGTCATATCAACAGATTTAGATGGTGTCCTATTTAACGTGAATGCAGCCGTCTCTAAAGCATTACCCCAAAACGATAGCGGTAAATCAGTAAGAGACATCATAGATCGCACCATATCTAGTAAAGTACGATTACGACGTTCGGACACACCATTTCGCTGTGGTGTTCCGGGTGGCGTGAGTTGCGAAACTATTCTGCATTGTTTCAAATGAAGACCAAACTCGTAACTCAAATATTCTCCTCCACGATTAGATCGTAGAAACTTTATTTTCTTGTTACGATGATTTTCAACTTCACTCTGAAATTCTATGATCTTTTCAAATGTTTCAGACTTATGTTTCATTAAGTAGATATACCCATATCTGCTTGAATCATCTGTGAAGGTGAGAAAATAACGATACCCGCCGCGAGCCTCAACATTCATCGGACCACATACATCTGTATGTATGATTTCCAATAAATCTGTTGCTCGCTCCATAGTTCCGGAGAACGGCGTTTTAGTCATCTTGCCCATGAGGCACAGTTCGCAAGTACCAAGTGATTCTGGCCTCTATCAGATTCATAATCAAGTGGTTCCAAAAGTCCATCAGTCTGGAGTTTCTTCATGCACTTTACACCGATATGACCTAAATGGCAGTGCCACAAATAAGTTGCACTATCATTTTCAACTCTGCATTTTTTGGCTTCAATATTATGAATATGTGTATCACTACTATTGAGATTCAACAAAAATAGACCACTCTTCAAGGGTGCATGACCATAAAATATATTGCTCATATAATAGAACAACCATTATTCTCTGATTTAAATGAATAACCGTCTCGCATCAAACAAGATCCAGATATAATGTTCATGCTCAGTGCTGGCACCAAATAACAATTATTCAGGTCTAAAACTAATCCCGAAGGTAGATGTAGAGGTAGCATGCCGATCGCGATCTCATCGACTTTGGAACCATTTCCCACGCGCATCGTCACCTCGTCCTTAGCCAATCTTCGCTTAATCCGTAGTCCCTGTTTCAAGTTGCAAATATTAGCAACAGAACCAGTATCAAATACCCAGGTGCTACTGCGAGCATCAGTAAGGTACACATCAATAACATGTATATCACATATACCTTTGTTCACCTTGCCATCCTTCTTATCCGCCATATACTTGGGGCAGTTCCGCTTCGAGTGACCAGTTTGCTTGCAGTAGAAGCACTCAGTCTCAGGCTTAGGTCCAGACTTGGGTTTCTTCTCTCGAGCAGCAACTTGTTTGCTGTTCTTCTTGAAGTTCCCCTTCTTCTTCCCTTTGCTCTTTTTCTTGAAACTGGTGGTCTTGTTGACCATCAACACTTGATGCTCCTTCTTGATTTCTACCTCCGCAGCCTTTAGCAATGAGAAGAGCTCGGGAATCGTCATATCCATCCCTTGCATGTTATAGTTCATCACGAAGCTCTTGTAGCTTGGTGGCAGTGATTGAAGAATTCTGTCAATGACGCTATCATCCGGAAGATTAACTCCCAGTTGAATCAAGTGATTGTTATACCCAGACATTATGAGTATATTCTCACTGACAGAACTATTCTCCTCCATCTTACAGCTGTAGAACTTATTGGAGACTTCATATCTCTCAATCCGGGCATTTGCTTGAAATATTAACTTCAACTCCTGGAACATCTCATATGCTCCATGACGTTCAAAACGTCGTTGAAGTCCCGGTTCTAAGCCGTAAAGCATGGCACAGTGAACTATCGAGTAGTCATCAGCTTTGCTCTGCCAGACGTTCATAACATCTGGTGTTGCTCCTGCAGCAGGTTTGGCACCTAGAGGTGCTTCCAAGACGTAATTCTTCTGTGCAGCAATGAGGATAATCCTCAAGTTACGGACCCAGTCCGTGTAATTGCTACCATCATCTTTCAACTTTGCTTTCTCAAGGAATGCATTAAAATTCAATGGAACAACAGCACGGGCCATCTATCTACAACAACATAGACAAGCAAAATACTATCAGGTACTAAGTTCATGATAAATTTAAGTTCAATTAATCATATTACTTAAGAACTCCCACTTAGATAGACATCTCTCTAATCTTCTAAGTGATCATGTGATCCATATCAACTAAACCATGTCCGATCATCACGTGAGATGGAGTAGTTTCAATGGTGAACATCACTATATATGTTGATCATATCTACTATATGATTCACGCTCGACCTTTCGGTCTCAGTGTTCCGAGGCCATATCTGTTATATGCTAGGCTCGTCAAGTTTAACCTGAGTATTCCGCGTGTGCAACTGTTTTGCACCTGTTGTATTTGAACGTAGAGCCTATCACACCCGATCATCACGTGGTGTCTTAGCACGAAGAACTTTCGCAACGGTGCATACTCAGGGAGAACACTTATACCTTGATAATTTAGTGAGAGATCATCTTATAATGCTACCATCAATCAAAGCAAGATAAGATGCATAAAAGATAAACATCAGATGCAATCAATATAAGTGATACGATATGGCCATCATCATCTTGTGCTTGTGATCTCCATCTTCGAAGCACCGTCATGATCACCATCGTCACCGGCGCGACACCTTGATCTCCATCGTAGCATCGTTGTCGTCTCGCCAACTTATGCTTCTACGACTATCGCTACCGCTTAGTGATAAAGTAAAGCATTACAGGGCGATTGCATTGCATACAGTAAAGCGACAACCATATGGCTCCTGCCAGTTGCCGATAACTCGATTACAAAACATGATCATCTCATACAATAAAATTTAGCATCATGCCTTGACCATATCACATCACAACATGCCCTGCAAAAACAAGTTAGACGTGCTCTACTTTGTTGTTGCAAGTTTTACGTGGCTGCTACGGGCTGAGCAAGAACCGTTCTTACCTACGCATCAAAACCACAACGATAGTTCGTCAAGTTAGTGCTGTTTAAACCTTCTCAAGGATCGGGCGTAGCCACACTCGGTTCAACTAAAGTTGGAGAAACTGACACCCGCCAGCCACCTGTGTGCAAAGCAAGTCGGTAGAACCAGCCTCGCGTAAGCGTACGCGTAATGTCGGTCCGGGCCGCTTCATCCAACAATACCGCCGAACCAAAGTATGACATGCTGGTAAGCAGTATGACTTGTATCATCCACAACTCACTTGTGTTCTACTCGTGCATATAACATCTACGCATAAAACCAGGCTCGGATGCCACTGTTGGGGAACGTAGTAATTTCAAAAAAATTCCTACGCACACACAGGATCATGGTGATGCATAGCAACGAAAGGGGAGAATGTTGTCCACGTACCCTCGTAGACCGAAAGCGGAAGCGTTAGCACAACGCGGTTTGATGTAATCGTACGTCTTCACGATCCGACCGATCAAGTACCGAACGCACGACACCTCCGAGTTCAGCACACGTTCAGCTCGATGACGTCCCTCGAACTCCGATCCAGCCGAGTGTTGAGGGAGAGTTTCGTCAGCACGACGGCGTGGTGACAATGTTGATGTTCTACCAACGCAGGGCTTCGCCTAAGCACCACTATGATATTATCGAGGTGGATTATGGTGGAAGGGGGCACCGCACACGGCTAAGAGATCAAGAGATCAATTGTTCTGTCTATGGGGTGCCCCTTGCCCTCGTATATAAAGGAGCAAGGGTGGGAGAGGTGGCTGGCCAGGAGGAGGCGCGCCAGGAGGAGTCCTACTCCCACCGGGAGCAGGACTCCCTCCCTTCCTTGTTGGATTAGGAGAAGGGGGAAGGAGGAGGGAGAGAGGAAGAAAAGGGGGGCGCCCCCCCTCCTTGTCCAATTCGGACTAGAGGGGGAGGGGGCGCGTGGCCTGCCCTAGCCGCCCCTCCTCTTCTCCACTAAGGCCCATGTAGGCCCATTAAACCCCGGGGTCCGTAACCCCGGTACTCCGGTATATATCTGATGACCCCCGGAACCATTCCGGTCTCCGAATATAGTCGTCCAATATATCAATCTTCATGTCTCAACCATTTCAAGACTCCCCATCATGTCCGTGATCACATCCGGGACTCTGAACAACCTTCGGTACATCAAAACACATAAACTCATAATATAACCGTCATCGAAACTTTAAGCGTGCGGACCCTACGGGTTCGAGAACTATGTAGACATGACCGAGACATGTCTCCGTTTAATAACCAATAGCGAAACCTGGATGCTCATATTGGCTCGCACATATTATATGAAGATCTTTATCGGTCAGACCGCATAACAACATACGTTGTTCCTTTTGTCATCGGTATGTTACTTGCCCGAGATTCGATCGTCTGTATCTCAATACCTAGTTCAATCTCGTTACCGGCAAGTCTCTTTACTCGTTCCGTAATACATCATCCCGCAACTAACTTATTAGTTGAAATGCTTGCAAGGCTTAAGTGATGTGCATTACCGAGTGGGCCCAGAGATACCTCTTTGACAATCGGAGTGACAAATCCTAATCTCGAAATACGCCAACCCAACAAGTACCTTTGGAGACACCTATAGAGCACCTTTATAATCACCCAATTACGTTGTGACGTTTGGTAGCACACGAAGTGTTCCTCCGGTAAACGGGAGTTGCATAATCTCATAGTCATAGGAACATGTATAAGTCATGAAGAAAGCAATAACAACATACTAAACGATCGAGTGCTAAGCTAACGGAATGGGTCAAGTCAATCACATCATTCTCCTAATGATGTGATCTCGTTAATCAAATGACAACTCATGTCAATGGTTAGGAAACATAACCATCTTTGACCAGCGAGCTAGTCAAGTAGAAGCATACTAGTGACACTCTGTTTGTCTATGTACTCACACAAGTATTATGTTTCCGGTTAATACAATTCTAGCATGAATAATAAACATTTATCATGATATAAGGAAATAAATAATAACTTTATTATTGCCTCTTGGGCATATTTCCTTCACCTCACCGGTGACATGGACGACGAGCTTGACGACGGCGAGGAGGAGGAGGAGCCGGCGCCCGTGCCGGCGAGGAAAGGGAAAAAGAAGAAGCGGGGGGCCAGGACCGGCGAGCCGCGCATCAAGTGGACATCTAAAGAAGACGAGTGCCTCGCCGAAGCATGGAAGACCATCAGCATCGACCCTGTCATCGGCACAAACCAGACCGCCGACACGTACTGGACGCGCATCAAGTCGGCGTTCAATGAGCACAAGTTAGTCGACCACTACTTCGCCACCATCCACATGCAGCATGGCTCAAAGGCCATGGCGAACCATTGGGTGATCATCCAAATGGCCTGCAGCAAATGGCATGGGATCGTCGAGGAGATCGCGGCTCGCCCGGAAAGTGGCGCCAACGTCGAGGGTCAGGTATGCACAGACGTCGGCTTTCGCTTCTTTTCGCTGTGTACGTCGCCGATATCTGTTCTTCGGCGCAGATGGTTCGGATGTTCACCATGTACCGCCAGGACAACACCGACCAAGAGTTCAATTCCTCCATGTGTTCACCTGGATCGAGAAGTGCGAGAAGTGGGCGGATGTCCAACGCACCCTCGCCAAGGCCAAGGAGACGTACAAGCTGGACGCGCCGACGCCGGGGGCAGCTGATGGGTGCCCAGACGGCACCAAGCGAGCCAAGACGACAAAGGACACCGCGCCAGCTGTCGAGCGGCTACAAGCGTCCATCGAGCAGTGCATCGCCGACGCCAAGAACCACACCGCCCAGAGGGAAGAGAAATCCGAGGCGCAGTGGTCGGCGTTGATGACGAACAACGCCATCAAGCTCGACCTACTCTGGACCAACGTCACTGCGAAGAAGAGGGACACCGACCTGGCGTTCTTGATGGGGGGGCATGTCAACGACGGACGAGCAGGTCAAGGCATGGTACCTGGCCGAGCGCGGCCTCATCTTGAACCAGATGTCGTCAACGACCGCGTCAACTCCCACGCCGACCCCAACGCTGCCACCAAGCCCGAGTGATGATGCAGCAAAGACATCCAGCACAGAAGCCACGCCGACGCCGACCAGCCCGAGCACAGAAGCCACGCCCACGCCGCGCACGCGTACGCATCCTTCCTACTGAACGCCGAACTTTTGAGTATGTTTGATCGCCGAACTTAGTGGCAGCCGTTGATCGCCGAACTTGTGGCGTTTTTTTGGTCGCGGGAAATGGAAAATTTGAACTAATGCGCGTCTTGGGGCCGAAACCTGAGGGCGTGGCTGGGAACTGGATCAGCCCCAGGGCCAAAAAAGCGCCGGCGTTTGGGAGAAACCACAATTATTTCTCTATATATATAGACACACACGGTGACGCTAAACTAAGCCCGAACGCATAATTAGTATTCTGCGCTCCGGTCAAACATCGCGCCTTGTGGAGCCGGGAAATCGCACCGTGCCTGACGCAAGTTAAACCAAGGATCCTCCCACCTGCCCGTAAAAATTATGCTATATGTGGTAATCAACTCCAACTAATTACTTTTCCCAAAAAAAACTCCAACTAATTACTACTATTGACTCGCCAAGAAATCGATGGTAAAAGCATAACACTTCTCTACTATCTAAAAGAAACGTAAGGTTCCGTCTCCCCTCTTATGTCCTCCCTTCGTCCATCCTTCACGTACGATCCCCCACCCCTCCACCGATTTTCTTTCTTCCCTCCACCGGTTCTCTCCCTCAGGGGCGGAGCTACGGGGGGGAGCGGGGCCAGCCCCCAACGTGCGCGTCGAACCAACGTTTCATAGCGTAATTTTTGTTCGATCAGGACTAGTTAAAACTAATTAGCCCCCCCAACGGTGATCTCAAGCCCAGCAGCATATGTTTAGCCCACTAGCCCAACACGGAAGACAAAGAGGCAGGCCTGAGGTCTCCTAGACTCCTACAGAATAGGAATCGATCGACGCACGCAGTCACGCACTCACAACAGGCGAGAACGCATCTCTCGGTCTCTCCCTCTCCCTCGTCCCTCCTGGCTCCTGCCGTCCTGCGACTCCAATCAACGCCAGCCAGGCCTGGCGCCGGCTCCGGCGGCGCAGACGGCCGAACCTGCAAGTGAGTCTTCTTTAATTCATGCTATGCAATTTATATGCCGGCGAACTGATCCGTACTGCAGAAATTCTTGAGTTAGGTACTTAGGTTAAATGGGATCAGGGAAATTAGGGGAACTAATATCTTGTTTATCCTCAGAAACATGTACTGCAAATTAGGCATGACACAAATTAGGCCTGCTCTTTTGTTTGGATTTAAGCAGAGAGAGCATTTTCAGCGATGAAACTTGTCAAGACTCGTCTTCGAAGTACAATGGGTGATGATTTTCTTCGACATTGTATGATAATCTACATCGAGAAGGATATAGCGTCAAAGTTTAGTTCTGATGAAATTATAGACATATTTGATCTTCTTGGTTGTCGCAAAGCCGATTTCAAACTAATAGAGATGTAACTTCTTTGCATTGTTTGATTGACCGTATGGTCTGTACCGAACCATGAAAAATTAGTATCATCTTTGCAATGCTAGATTTTTTTTTTGCTTGTGTCTTGCGGTTGCCCCAAGAACCTCAAATCCTGGCTCCGCCCTGCTCTCCCTTCTGGTTCCCTATTTACCGGTTTTCCAATCTATCCTTCGAACCGAAGAAAACCACGTATGGTAACCAATCTCAATTAATACAGACGTAATCAATTCCTGTATGGTACAAATATCTTCTCTGATAATGCAATAAACTCAATGGTTGGTTCCATATTTATCGGATTTTCCAACCTGGAATCTATCTTTGGAACCAGAGAAATCACATGCGGTAACCAATCTCTTAATTGGTAATACAAATGCAATTAATACATGTGCAATCAATTCATGTATGGTAATAAATATCTTCTTTGGTAACGCAATAAACTCAATGGCGGTGATCAATCTCTTCTCTTCTTTCAATCAATTTCTTTTTTCTTCTTCTAAAAAAAATGACGAACCTTCTGTGTTTCGCTTCCAGCATTCGCTCCGTCTTCGTCGAACCTCCTAGGCATCCCTCAGATTTCGTCACTTCCCCACCTCCCCCATGGTTTATACCAAACCGAAAAAACCGGTCATAACTAACAGACAGCGTCAATCACGCACGATGCCATATGGAGATCGCAGCATCGACTAACAGACAGCATCAATTACGTACCAAAGTCCATCGTCTCACTCCCCCGATTGAATCGTAACGGCAACATCGAGTTTGCTTTGCCCGGATAGCGCCATCTATCGTCTGGCGGCCTCTTCCGCTGCGCGTCCACCACGATGCCTCCTCTCTGCCCCATCTTCCAATTGGCAACCGTAAGCACCGGAGAATCATCGACTGTAGGAGGGCGCGCTGCAGTCATATGATCAGTGTATCTACCATACCAAGGCCTCTGGTTTAGCCGTGTCGCGCAGTGTTTGCGTCAGCACAATGAAGTGCCTGGTCCAGGTGTGGTACTCTGGGCAGCGTCGATGACACGTGCGCCTGATGGGCAACGTAACAACACCCGACGCCAGTCTCTGACGTTTGGAATGACTGCGACGATGCACACGCTCGCACAACGACTGCAGACAACAAGAAAGCTGAGAAGGTGAGCATGCATGGTCCGGCCTTGGGCCGCGAGGAACGTCCTTTACCCAAGGCCGTCCTTGGTGTGGACGCCTATCCATGAGCTGCCTGTGCACCTCGATGACGTCCATGGCAATGCATGCAGATCTTGGATTTTTTTGAGCTCCTACGCAGCTGCATATTGATTTTGGCCGGTCCCCACACAATTTGCCGAGTCTACTCGGCAGCTATGTTGTGCATTATGGCAGATTAATTTAGGAAAGTACCACAGAAATCTCTTTTGGTGACCAAGCTCTAATGAGGCCTCCAAATTCAAAATTCAAATTTCATCAAAATTCATATTTTTACATTTCAAATAATTCTGAAAAAAACACAGATATACATGAAGGCATAACACACATGTATGTAAATTTTCAAGGCAAAATACGTTGAAATGAGGGCTGTGCAAAAAAGACAAATCTGGGGCTGTTTAACACATGATACTATTCATTCTCTCAGGTCATGAATTTTTGTTTTTCGTATAGGTCACAATTCAAGGTATTTCATCATGAATTTTTATACACATGTGAATTACATCCTTACATATACACATATTTTTCTAAAGAATTTTTTGAAACCTAAAAAATTGAATTTGAAATTTTCAAAAATAAAGGGCTTCATGGAGCTCGGCCTCCAAAACGCCATTCTCGAGTACCACCACTATATGGCGTGCAGCCTCTCTACTTCCATATGAAAAAAAATTGATAGACAGAAAGGAGTTGCACTCCTGCACAGAGAGGGAGAGAGAGCAATGATCATATATCTAGATAAATGCAGGTGATGGGCATCTTTGAAAAAATAATTAGTATAACTGGTAATAATTAGTACTTCCTCCGTCCGGAAATACCTGTCATCAAAATGAATAAAATGAGATGTATCTAGACATATATTAGTTCTAGATACATCTATTTTTATCCATTTTAATGACAAGTATTTTTGAACGGAGGAAGTACTACACATACGTACACTGGCACTGGATGCGGCGCAGATTTTGAAAACAAACTGTAGTCACGCCTTGCTAAGACAATGTGAAGTATAATGCAATTGTACCATTACTTGTTCGAAATTCAAAGTGTGTGTGGTGGGGTGGAAGGGGAATTTCAACCCAGACATAACATTGGATTACGGATCTAGAGCTTGTATTGGGGAGACAGAGATTAGTGGGTGGAGTAAGAGACGAATGAGTAAGATGAATAAGAAAATAAAAGATGAGTGATTTATAACAAAAAGGTGCACAGGGATCATAAAAGTATATGTTTTATTGTATTAGTGTTGATGGGTAAATTATATCAACTGTGTATAAAATATTTATTTTTCCCATTGCAATGCACGGGCAATTACCTAGTTCTAGTAAAACGAGGCATGTGGTGGGTCACGCCCTTCAAACTACCAAATCGGTACCTAGTTCCTGTAGTCTACTCGTAAAGTTAGTGGAAAACATGGTAACGACTACAAATGGTTACTGAATACTGATCATGCCTTACTCTAGATTAGCTAACATAAATGTCCTTTGCTGAAGGTAATAATTTCACCAAAAACATTGTAATGTTAGGAGAAGGCATATTTGTCCGACACCTCTACACAGCCGTACACAGTTGTGATACCACCACATGCATTAGTAAAACAATGTGTCGTCTAGTAAATGCCGCGAGAATGAAGTTTTTGGTGGTTTCATTGTTAAATTTAAGGGTAAATTCCAATACCGCAGTCCTATAGTAGAGTTTGTAATCTCGCAAAACAAAATTAGTAGAGTTTGAAATCACAGTTCATTCAATAACTAGAGTGAAAATTATATATTTGGTTCTAGTAATTGTTGTTGTGTAGATAGTAATGACCTCCAAACTATGGTCTTTTCACAATGAAATACAAAAATGCAGCTCCCTCTTAGTGCATTTGTCGTGGGTGTGCCACAGGGAAATACAGATCGTGAATGCTTAGCCGGCGCAAAACAATCGTAATTCGGTTACCACATCTCTATAAACTAATTACTAAACTTTACTGTTGGAGGTGGGAACAGTGGCAGCCCGTAATTGTTTTAATCCCGTTACTATAATTTGCAGATCTTTTACTATAGTTGGGGACAGGAGCAGTGGGTCAGAGGTGCAGGGCGTGGCTCCCAATAAAGCTTATAATCACATTACCATGTAAGAACAGTACATTTACCATTTCTACTGATAGGAGCCGCCAGGCGAAGAGGCAACGTGTGGCAGTCGGTAATGGAATTTAACTCCGTTACCATATATGTCAACACTTTTACTATACGTTCGCAAAAGGAGTTACGCCCAAGTGGTGCGAGGGGCTTGTAATTAGGGGCTGGAGCGTAGGATTAGCTATTCTATTCCACGTAACAGAATATTATTCTGTTTCGCTACTTGAACTGACGGTTTTAGACGGCTGTACTGATGAAAATTGAGGCGTCGAACTTGTCCTCCTTGATTTTTTTTCATCAGAACATGGCGTGTAATATATTATTGGAAAACTCTTGACATCTAGATTACAATAATATAGAACTTTTTTTGCAAAATCATCATGGTTTAAGAGCAGTTTTGAAAAAACTGTTTTCTTCAAAACCGTTTTGAAAAAATGGCTCTTTCAAAACTGCTCTTAAACCATGATGATTTTGCAAAAAAATTCTATATTATTGTAATCTAGATGTCAAGAACTTTCCAACGATATATTACACGCCTCGTTTCGACAAAAAAAATCAAGGATCAGTTCGACGTGATGAAAATCGTTAGTACAATCGCCTGAAACCATCAGTTCAAGTAGCGAAACAGAATAATATTTTGTTACCAAAACAGATATATATATATATATATATATATATATATATATATATATATATATATATATATATATATATATATATATGTATATATATATATAATGGTAATACCTGGTATTACCCGATATTCATCGAAACCCTTCCGGTGACCCGAAACGCTTCTGGACCTTCTCGGAACTATTCCAAATATTAATGAAACAATTTCAAAAATATATTCACATCAATCTTGTCCCACTAACACTCATCAAATCGTGATTGCCTTAATCTTGTGACCCCGTAGGTTCGGTAACTCATAGACATGAATGAAACCCCTTTGTTCAATGACCGATAGCGGGACCGTGGATGTCCATATCGATCCCTATGAGCACACGAATGATATTCGAGTGAACTTGTGGTTATCATATGATGTTATCTTTGCTTTGCAATACTCCACAAAACCCGGGATGCATCGGTATCCTTCTGAGCCATCACTATGCTCACTATACCGAAATCCATGCTACCGGTTTTGTTTTTCTTTCTTGTTATTGCGTTCTGGCATCCCCGTGACGTAGTCTCCTGTGTCTAGCCAGACGATGATGGATGCCGTCACACCGAGAGGGCCCTAAAAATATCTCTCCATCGTTGGAGAAGCAAATCTCACTCTCGAGCTATCTAGTCCCATGTCAAACTTTCCAATGAACCTGTAAATTGTCGTTATGATCACCGTGTAACAGGTAACGTTTGAGCAACCCCAAAGTCCACCGTACGGTAAGAAGTGACTACGATACTCTCATGGTCTAAAGAGCAAAATCACATGTTAACACTCTGTGTTATTACAATTGATTATAGACGATATTATCTCAATTCATAATAAACAAGTTTGGCTCGATTCAATATGATCATTCTTCCAATGTCATAATCATAATGTCGATTTAGGACTATCGTTATACTTGATGATATCCTAAGATCCGGAAAACATGATCATCAACAATACTTGAGCTAGTCTTAGAGGCGAGACTAGGAACCTTTATTTTATCCGTTTATCATTTCACACGTGCATATGAGTTTTCCACTGAATCACATATTCCAGGATCATAGCAGTTATAACATGAAATATAAACACTTAATTATGAATACGGAAATATAATAATACAATATTATTGCCTCTAGGGCATATTTCCAACACTTGTACTATCTAGCACTTTATTAAACATATATATGTTGTATGCGGAAATTCAATTCGGCTCGTGGGAGCATGTGCACCTGGGCCCAAAAATAAATTTTAAAATGTAAGAAAAGTCAAGAAATTTTTTGTGTGTGTTCTTAGTTACATTCAAATGCCACCTGTAAATTTTGAGGCAAAAAGGTTAAGCATTTTGGCCTATGCAAAAATAAATAAATAAATTGAACACCAAATGTTAGCACAAATTTATTTTTTCACGATGAAACACTAATGCGCCGTTTCACATGAAAACTGTCAAGCATGCTCGTGACACTAAGATGAACATCCACAAAAAAATCTACAATTTTTTAAAAATATTTACCTTTTTATTTTCATGTTACTATTCACGCAGGAGCCTGTGCTCCCGGGAGCCAAAACACCTCTCTCGTTTGTATGCACTTATTATATTGTAATGTGTAAGTATTAAGCATTAGAGAGTTGTTAAGCTAAAGTTTGTATTTAAAGTATGCTATTTATGATTTTAAGGTAATGATATTATTGCTAAATTGAAAAAGTTGCAACGGCACCTAAAAACGCTGCCATGACATCTTTTTTTTGCTGAAATAAGATAACTATGAGGGGCGCAATTGGATGCCCGCCACATATAAGTATATGATCAGTGGCGAGCGCACGGTACTGATGATGTGTGCCCCTGAGAGTCTTGCCCGCCACTGCTAGGTTTTTCGCGCCCGCCACTGTTAGGCATTCCTCTATAGTAGTCACTTCTCTTCTGACTTAAATATGTTGTTCTCCTCTAGCAACACAAAAGTTAGACTTGCATCTACACTCAATCAAAACATGCTTAATGTCTGATGATAGAGGCGAGGGTGTCCCGATCTTTCGATGAGATGATAACTATCGATTTGGTGGAGTCGACTTTGACGATCCGACTACAAACATGCACGACGTTGTGCCTTAGCAATCGCTAAACCAATCTTCCGAGGTTACTGACGATGCTGGAAGCACAATCAGCCTGACCACGAAGGTCTATTCCTGCACGCAATCGAAGAACGAGCAAGAATATGATAAAGCAATCTGAATATTGCGAATATATATGAAGTATTGATAATGGTGGGGATCCGTAAGCGGCCTTGGTCTGGTCGTTGGACACAAACGAAGTACACGAAGTTGCAATGGCTAACTTTTAATTAAACAAATCCCAAGGAAAAAGCTACTAGATGGATCTACTTATATAGGAGCAAGGGGTGGCGGCCAAGGAGGTGGGAGGACGTCCCAAGGCAGCCTAAAACTAACCCTAGGTCGTACAAGGCCAATGGGCCCAAGTGGAGGTGACGTAACACCATTGGACTTGTAGTTTGACTCGGATTCTGCTGCAGCATCAGATTGTTTCGTCCATAACTCAACGCTCCGGATAAATTTGAAGGTGAATCCAATTGGGTTGGAAAGTGCACGCAATCTACTTTCCAACAAAAAAGAATCATGCAATTTGGAGTTCGGATGAAAACGTTATTGACGTTTTGAGTCAGGTATGTCTGTGCAGTCCGAATCTGAGTCCAGAACGTGAGAGACTTGGACTCTATCTTCTCTTGGGCCAAAAGTGACGTGAGATAACTTTTTGAACAGCAAGTAAATTCCTCTTTATCCCTTATCTTCATATGTGGATTGTACAAATTTCCCATACACCTGCAATTAGACATGGCATAAAAGTTTGTGAAGTATTTTTTGTCCTGGATGACATAAATAAATTATTGCATAGTTTGCATTAGAAATCACCTCACAAATATACATGTATGCAATATTTTTGGTCGTATCCAAGGTAGTCATGTCCTCGTCATCCTCCCCTTCTTGAAAACAAAGCCGTCCTCGGCGTTGCTTAGTCTGAAATGTGGCTAACAAAAGAGACAAGGTGTACATGTTGTATATGTATATGTCATCCATTTTTACTTCCCTTGATTTTTGCACATATGACAGATGAATAGATGAGTAACTTGCATAGTTCATAAAATATAAAGCCAAAACATTATCACAAGAAGTAGAAGGCATGAAAATATTGCAACTCAGTTTGCACATATAAGTGAAGCTCTTATTCATTTCAAAAGATTGACAATGTTCATCATTAAACCATCCCAACATTGGTGAATAAACCTTACTTGCATCAAGTTTACATGCTACAACATGCTTAAATAAGCAAACATGCAATAAGTTATTTGACACAGAATCATCACCAAGATTAGAGGTCATATCAAAATGATTAAACATTGATTCTTTTGCATCAACAGTTAATTCAATGGGTGCACTCAAAATTGTTGGTATTTCAGTTGTTTGATCACATGACGCATTCATGATAGTATCAAGATTCTCTAAAATAGGTGATGTGCTCAAATCACCAGGTAACTCAACACATGATGCATTCAAGTTAACTAGGGATGCATCATTCTCATGTGAAGTTATATCATTAATACCTTTACTGTTACCTTGTCGCAAAGACGTAGCTGATGTAGGTACGGGCATTGACAATGCACCATACACTTGAGATGATGTCGCGCTCACAATCTAGGGTGGGGCTGCTCTAGTAGGTGCAACGATGGAGGAACCAACCGGCGGTGGTGAGCATGAACTGGAACAGTAGTTGTTGTAGTCACCCAATGCATCCTCCTGTATCTGTCTCTTAAAGGTACAAGCGCGAACATACATACCAGTAATGCAACGAGGAATATAGTGAAATCTTGCACGGATATCATGGTTCAAACCACCAAAAAATCTATTCATTGTATCATCCTCAGATTCTTCTATGTCACAATGATGCATATAAGATTTGAACTCTTGGTAGTAAGCATGAACAGTGTTACTGCCTTGTTTTAATTGTTCCAATTTGCGAAGCAATTCACGACGATAGTAAGGAGGAAAAAATTGTTGTCTCATTACAGCTTTCAAAACTTTCCAAGTTGTGGGTTGGTTATCAATATTTTTCTTATAATGTACACTCCACCAAACAGAAGCAAAACCAGTAAATGCTCTAGTGGTAGCTCGTACTCTCTCAAGTTCAGAAAAATCATGGTGACTAAAAACTTCTTCTAATTCAAGCTCCCAAGCTAGATAAATAGCAGGATTAAATCTACCCTCAAATGATGGTAAAGACATAACCTGACCATATGCTTGTGTGTGTTGTCCCAACTCTCGTGATGGTGAAGATGTGTCCGTCTTCCAAGAACTTCTATCTCCGGAACTTGTCATGATTAGTAGAAACAAGAAACAAAATTAGAGAATAATGTTCCTATGAACTACTAGGATGTGGTTGTAAAGTGCTCACAGTAAAG